>BSBM01001152.1:10115000-10715000 GCA_027924585.1 Larix kaempferi
GTCTCACCACACCAAGCTTGATGATAAGCTTGAAGGGGCTAATAACTTCTGAGCATGGAAGTATAAGATTGGGTTAATCCTAGAAGAGAATGAATTGGACACCTACATAAGTGAAGAGGTTCCAGTTCCATAGGGAGATGAGGCTAAGGCCTTACATAAGAAGAACTTGGTCAAGGAAAAGATAATCATTGCAGATTCAATCAATGACCATCTCATACCACATATGTCCTCTCTAAAGACACCCACGGAGATGTTTGATTCCTTGACCAAGTTGTTTGAAGGAAAGAATATAAATCGGAAGATGAATTTGCAGAACCAATTGAAGAGTATAAAGATCCAGAATGGAGAGACCATCCAATCCTACTTTACTAGGGTCTCTCAAATCAAAGAACAACTTGAAGATGTGGTGAAGTAGTGGAAAATGGAGAAATTGTGATGACCACTTTGAATGGCCTACCTAGGTCATGGGACTCCTTCATCTAAGAAATCTGTGCAAGAAGGAAATTGATTTCTTTCAGTAGACTGTGGGAGGAATGCTCACAAGAAGAAGCTAGACTTGTGGCCCAAGAAGAAAATATGGGAAGCGAATACCAAGCTCTCACAGCACAGACCAAGAAAATTAAGTTCAAGAGGGAGCAACCTCATCACAAGAAATCTTCTCACCATCATCAAAAGAAGAAATATTTATCTCACATTAGATGCTACACATGTGATGAGAAGGGACACTATGCCTTAGATTGTCCCAGGAACAGAAAAGGCTTCAACAACAACAAGAAGAGATATCATGCTCATGCCACTGAGGATGATGAACCTCCCAGGAAGAAGACTAAGGAAGAAAGTGAAGACTCTTCAAGTGATGAAGAATATGTTCTAATCTCTTCTCTCGTAAGTACTGTTACACATGGGTGTAATGATTTTCTTATTGATAGTGGGGCTTCCAAACATATGACAGGATTTAAAGAATATCTTATGGACCTATATGAACATGAGTCACCTCATAAGGTCACTAGTACATATGGTCAAATTTTCCATGGTTTTTCATTGTAATTACCACGATTTATTGTCCCTGTTTCCACGATACGGGTTTCATTTTTTTGTGGAAAAATGTTCGTGGACATAGAGACGAAGATCCATGTCATGGAAATAGCCACACTTCATAGTGGCCCACATGTCACCTATACAACAGTTCTCAGATCTACAGAATTTGTAACCTGCCATGAATATTCATCGCTATATCGACGCAGCTCCTCTATATATTTCGATGCAGATACTATACCTGTCATGATAGTTTGTCGATATAGAAACACACCTCTTCTTTATGTTTCCACGCAAATGCTAAACCTACCATGCAAGTTCGTTTCTATAATGACGAACTTATATAAGAGGTGCATTGCGATATCGATGAACATTCGTGGTAGGTATAGCATCTGCGTCGAACCATCTTCTATAGCTCCACGAAGAGGTGCGTGTGTATTGCAACAAAATTCCATTCTCGGTTTAGCATCTATGTGGAAGTAACGTTTGTCGATATAGAGACGATACCTGGAAGTGTTTAAAAAAAATAAACTAGTAAAAGATAGAGTGCACCTAAGTATACTTTAGTATAATTTGGTACCAATTCATCTCCTTAGAGTGCACCTCATTCCAAGGTTGTCTCATAACTTAGATAACAACCACAAGTTTCATGCATAATTGTGTCACCTCTATAAAAAGGTATAACTTGAGGGAATATATATGTTTTTACTTGATAAATGTTTCTTCAAAGATGTCCAAAAAATTATGCCTACTAAACATTCCACAAAACAAGGCATTACACAATAATCTACAACCATAATGAACCTTCAACCTCCATGTCTCAGCTAAGACATTGATAGTTTAATTCCTCATGTCCAAGTTGATATTTAGTCTTCCATCAACTTTATCATGCAACTCTATTGAACCAAGAAAAATATCACCATCTCTTCCTCAAACTATCAAGTCTTCAAGAACCTTGAGCCTCAATGCACATGCCAAACTACCAAAAATACTCAATGGTTTTCCACCAAGGCACAAATGCAATGACATCTTATAGTTTCTTTTGTCCCACTTCTTGGGTGTAAGGATTCTCTAAAAGTATCGATAAAAATATGAGGGGGGCTATCATGCATTGTAGCTTCCACAAAATTCATCATCAAAATAAAACATGCCATTAAATTTCTCTAAATTCTATTGAATTTTGAACTACTTCTCCAGTAACCAAAGGTTCCATGATTTCATTTGTCTTCCTTAGTCTTTGCATGGATCACTTGTTAGAATCCTTACTCAACCTTTTATTTTGATCCAACAATTGAGACATTTTCATCATCATCTAGGCTTTGTGATCCATATGAAACAAGATCAATAACACCCTTAAATTGATAGTCTTCAAGATGACTATATGTGACATATGAATTTAATTTAAAGGTTACTTTCCTAGAACCAAGTAAAGGATAACATGAGGCCCATGGACATTTCCATAAATCCATTATGACTATGGTAATAATGCCATGGATACCCACCATGTCTATTGTCCTATTTAAACTATCGTGGGATTGAAGTAGAGAGTGTTGGACTTGAAAGCACCCACCTCCTCCTATGTACATGAAACACTTGCTTTGTTTGAAGAAAAAAACTTAGTGAAACCATAACATTTTCCTATAAAATTACTATACCCGTATGGAGAAGCTATGGTTATGTAAGCGTTTGGATTGAATCCATAATCCACCTTCTATTTGAACACAAATGCTAATCTAAATGTTTCCTTCTCACCTTCTATATCACTTGGAAAATAAAATCATTGGCTATAATTTCCAAAGTTGTAGTATAATTTCATATGGAATAGTATTTTTGGTTACAAACACATTACCATACCATAGGATCAATCAAGATAAACCAGAGTTGTGCCATTTTGTATACTTATTTTACTTGGACATCTTGATTTGCGCTAAGACCCCATCCACGCCCATCTGTCTTTACATATTCACATCGTTGAACTATTGTATAAAAAGGACATTCATAATTGGAAATATTAGGATAAGATAAGATATCAATCATAATCAACTACACAAGAAAAGTCAAACTGATTCCTCAGATTCATCACCAAACTCAGTGACTTTATATTGCATAGGCCAAAGCATAGAATGAGTAGCACACCAAAAGAGTCTAAAGAGTGTCTTCCTAGTTCCTAATAGCTAGAATGTTTTAAGTTTTAACACATCAGACCCTCTGAAATTTTTTATTTAAATACTGATTCTAATAGGAAAAAATTACGTGCCTTTGAATTTAATTGAAATATGACAACAAGTGGCCAATATCTACGATGCCTACCAAAAACTTCCATAATTGGTTGCACTAGAGTAAACATCCACTTATGATGCAATAACGTTTTAAATTTATACAATAAAGTGATGAAATAGCATCTAGATTGCTCATTGTGAGGAGCATTTTTTGTTGTACCAACAAGAAATATTTCCAACCACATCATCTACTTATTAAAATATATTATGACTGCCTTGGTTTTTGCAGCAATCTCTGCAAAGGAAATACTCAAGAGTGCACTCTGTACTTGTCAATAAATTTAGGCACCTTTCTCCACACAAACTCTCTGGGTCATTAGGTACATAGTTGCATACACATAATAATGTCCTCCTCTTTTTGCTTCTTGTGCCTACATTCAAACTTCAACCAATTCAATAAAAAATGGAATTTGAGAAACCATTTTATACACTTAGAGAAAGTATCATCCATGCATGTATTTTATAATGTGTTCCAACAAAAACAAATCCTATTAATCTTTGATCATAATTCATAGTAGAAAACAAGGGTTTGTTTTATTTTTCAAAGCTGCAAAATGTGAAAAGGGACCTTCCATGAAAGATATAATTTTATGCCATCTCATCCATATGACATACAAACCAGTTAACTCGGGGAACGATTCAACAAATGGAAAAAATTAAGAAAACATTGTACAAAAGCTTGATTTTCCCACAATCCATATTATCCTATTAAAAATAAACCAGTAAGTGAGAGAGCCTTAGATTTCAATGTTGTTCAACAGTGGTCAATATCAACAGATTATAATGAGTTACACTGACAATCAAATTAAAAATTGGAAGAACATCCAACAAAAATAAATTATATAGGGCAACTAGCTTGAAATATTACCATGCACATAAATAGTTTTATTGATTAATGGTGAAAGACAAATTCAAACGAAAGAATTAATTTCCATATTGGAATTAAATTTATTACCATATTAATTTTCCAAACTTGTAGTATAATTTCATATGGAACAGTAATTTTGGTTACAAACACATTAACATACCATAGGATCAATCAAGATAAACCAGAGTTGTGCCATTTTGTATACTTATTTTACCTTGACATCTTGATTTGCGATAAGACCCCATCCACGCCCATCTATCTTTACATATTCACGTCGCTCAACTGCTGTATACTAATCTTCAGTAACATGTAATAAAATAAACATATAGATCATATAACAAAAAGAGAGATATAGTTGAAGATACCAACCTGGGTGTGAAACCCTCCTTGTAAAAATACTCAGAAGTGTTACTTTCAGAAAAGACTGATTGTGCCTTGGAGAGGCCAGTCTACTCTAGGAACTAGCTGACCTTACAAGAGGGTGTGTACAAACCACAGAGAGAGAAATGAATGGAATTGATTAGGCCAATGATAGTCAAGCACAATACATAACTCAACATAAATAAATTAGTCACAGAAATTATAAACTTCAACCAAGTCTCAGCACAAGAGAAGTGATTATTAGCACACCACAAGTGATCACAGGTGATCAAAGTCAAGTACTCTATAAGACCAAAAATTCAACAAGGAGGTATAAAGAAAATGAAGGAGGGTTAATGACCGCATTAACCACAAGTCAAAGACAAGGTACCACAAGTCCAATAATAACTCAATCAAGGTGGGGAAGGTACAACAAGTATTTAATAACTCAATCAGTAACAAGTAATAAAATAAACATATTGATCATATAACAATAAGAGAGGTATAGTTGAAGATATCCACGTCAACATTAAACCAAAAATAAGATCTGAAGTATAAACAATGGTCATAACATAGGTGTGGGTAGTACAAGACTCATGACCCTTAGAACCAAGGGTATGCTCCAAATGTGGCCAAAAAACCATAGTACTCAATAAGACAAAAAATTCAACACGATGGTTTAAAAAAAATTGCTCGATGACTGTAAATGACCCCATTAAACACAAGTGAAAGATAAGGTACCACAAGACCAATCATGGGTACAAATATAAACAATGGTCATAAAATAAGAAAATATTTAATAACTTAATCAAGGTGGGGAAGGTACAACCAGTCCTATCTCTATCAATTGTACAGACGTTCCATATAACCTGATTTTTTTTATGACCTCTTTTACAAAATTGCTCTGTTGCTCCGTCAAGCACCAAGGAAAACTAATATTATGTTGACGGCCATCGCCATTAGAATTAATGATCACACTTTGCAATGCGTGATTAGAGTCTTGGATGTCACTACAAATATTTCCAATTTTTTCTTTGTAAGTCCTTCCATCTACTATTCGCCATAACATTTATGTTATGTTCTTCCCGATATGTATTGTATCAAATAAATTAACTATTTGTAGGTGCTCGTAGTATGGCAACCTACTGAATTGAATCGGGTAAATTTTCATTCCTCGTAGAAGCCCATTCGTGCCTTAACGACATTCATGAAACATCAAAAAAATCAAATTAACAGTAATTAATTAATATAGGTATAACATATCACGCTGAACATAATTCAGTAAAAAAAAATTGGCATACCTTAACGGTTTCTATTATATTCCAACTTCCATAGGTGCGGTGTCATTCTTCGTGGTTTTTTTCCACTCTCTTCTTTACCATTAAAGTTTTCTTTTTCTGTAGTTTGATAACTATGGTTATTAGGCAGAAATTGCCTATACTCATCGAACACTTCCTTTGCTAAACTCCTTGAACGACGAGATTTTATCCCGGGACCGCAAACTGGACATGCAAATTTACCCTTTGTTTGAATACCTACAAGATATATGAATTGGTGTAGCAAATTAGAATTACAATTTAAAATAATGTATGATATTTTCAGCAGATATATAAAATATTAAGGAACAGAAGAAAGTAACAATATACCACAAAAATGTGTTAACCTAGGAGCATCATGAATTGTAAATGCAAGTATTCCATGGAATTGAAATCATCTTTGTCCTATTAGTCTAGAGATGTCATACATAGTGACTCTAGCCCATAACTTCAACAACTCATCAATAAGAGGCTCAATATATACGTTCATATCTTTAACCTGGTACTTTCCTAATTGGTCCAACATACATGATTAATTATATTTAGCGCCTATATGTTGTTATTTATAAAAGACATAATTATCATGCATGAAAAAAATCAATGAAATATTTAGTGATTAGACTTTCAAGTAAAAAATTACATATTAATTAAATACCTAGAACAATCATTGCTAACATTGTGTGCTATCTCTTGATCGACAACCAAGGAGGAAGGTTATTGTTTATAAAAAAAACATTCCACACTGAGTAGGTAGAACGAAGCTCTCCAAATGGATTGACACCATCAGCTGCCAATGAAAGTTTAACATTATGAGGTTCTTCTGTAAAAATTGGCCACTTTTCATCGATGTACCTCAATGCAGAACCATCTGCAGGCATTCAAAGAACATCGTCGCGACTTCTGCTCTTTGCATGGAAATCCATAAATGGTGCAATACTTTGACACTTAAACAACTGTTGGAAACGTGGAATTATCGGAATATAACGAAGAACTTTTTTAGGCACCTTTTTTGTCACTTTATCGGTTCAATACCTACTCGTTTGACATTGTGGGCATTCATTTTCTAATGCATATTGTCCATAGTATATGATATGACCATTGGGACATGCATCAATAGCTTGATACTCCATTCCATATGCTTTGATAATGACATATATCTCTTGATATGCATGTGGTAAAATATTTGAAGTTGGTAATAGAAATTCACCTAGCAATCTACAAAATTCAAAAGAATAAGTCAATGTAAACAATATTAATCATCAATATCGCATCCAAACTTTACAAATTAGATAACAATAGAAATAATATAGGAAAAAGTCAACCCTTTCTGTAGATGTGAACATGCAGACAAAAATAATTAACAAATTACATACCTTATAAGTATTTGTGTCAGACAGGTGTTTGATAAACCATGCAAAACCTTCAAGTTCACTAACAACAATATAGCATATAGAAGATTTGTTTTTGAGCCTTCATAAAGAGATTGACGTGACTTTTCGAGTAGAGGAGCAACATCGTGACTATAATCCTGGTTGTCCTCATCCATTGGAGCAAATGTGTCTTGGATCAATCTATGTATCTCATCTTCCTGATTTGTATCACTAATGTTATCTACATCCATATCATCAGAAATAACTACTTGATCATCTTCAATATTATGATGTAGAAGTTCGTCAGGCTGTAAATGAGTATTTATGCTAGTACTTGGCAAATAACTCTCTCGAGGGCGACATTTTGGGGGCATTGTCTATAAATTTACAAACAACATAGAAAAATTAGTGTGTATAGAACATATAGTAAAAAAAAAGACATTTTACTGAATTCATGACATGATGAATATTACAGTGAATATATTAAAAAATGAATAACGACCTCTTACCAGGGGATGATATTCATAACCCCCTTCGACATGCCCCTTCTCCCAACAATGTATTTCAGCTGTTGTTATTAAAAGTCTTTTTTTTTGCAAGCCCCTGCAATCAGAGCTAGGTCAATAACATTTTCCATATTCTCTCGCCTATAATGCAGCTCTAAACTAAGCAAGCTTCCTTGCATTTTCATTCATAGTGACAAATCCTTGTATTGGTACAAGTAATTGTCTTACCTACACCATACCAAGCAATAACTTGTCAATTACATTAGATATTATAAGTATATTTCTGAATACAATATATTATAAACCAATTTCTATATTTATAAAGAAAAACATGAATACTAAAGTATTTTTCATTGATGCCAACAAGTGTTGTGCAATGGCCTTCGATTTACTCAAAAGGAGACCTTGATAGTTCGTGCATTAACTCCAGCATTTTTATAAAATTCTTATCCATTTTTGTTAAAAAAAGCGATGTTAGGCCACTAAAATAACAACTTGCACAATGTCCCAGCTGTCATGTATTAAGATACATCAAATAAAGACATTTATTTTTTGGTATAGATTAATTAAACCAATTGTAGCTTGGAGGTTACTTAATAGACATTGTGTGTTTTCTTAAAATCGTAATAATGATAATGTATACTTCGAATGTACCATCTTCTTGTGATAGTTTATTAATATGTAATCATTACAAAACTCGTGAGTCAATTCTAAACCCATTGCAAGTTGAATTAAGTTTAGCATCCAAAATTGATTACATTTACAAGGTTGTTCATACTTTATCATTGATCTAACTTTATAAAATAAAAATGAAAAGCAACATCAATCTTATGAAACATGTGTCATTCATAAAATAAAATACCAAAAAGGGTTTATAAACGCATGGCATTTTTAATGTGGCAAGTTAAGGGTACAATAAGAACAATATATTGGACCCTGTATACATATATATAGCTTTCTATACTTGTTATTTTTTATGTTTTTAAATTAAACTTACCATGGCAATAAATACCTATATCAAAGAAAACAACCTTGTAGCCTTACATGTGTCATCATGTGTTCAAGGGCATAGTGGATAAGGGTTACAATGTACTAAGCATTAGTTTGTTTGTGGTAAAAAATGTGTTAAGGGAATATTGTGTTGTGGCTCATAGGGACTTGGGATCATAGTGGTTAGGTTCTTAGTGTTATCGAAGTCAAATCTTACTTGGTTAATGATTTTGATAGGGGTGATAATGGTTATGGGTCATATATAATACTAGATAGGGACTAAGGTGTGCTAGTGGGTTAGGTTGTTAGGAATCATAATGTGTTCCCAATAAAAATGGATAGGGTTTATAGTGTATTAAGGTGTTAGTGTGTTTCAGGTTAAAGTTTGTTAAGAGACATTAATTATGTCAAGGGTCATCCTATTTCTATAGTCATAATGGTTAATGTTGAAAGTGGGTCAAGGCTAAACTAATCCAGGATTAAAAGTATTTCCATAACCTTATAATTCAAAACAAGAGAATAATCTTGTTATATGTAATATGGGTGACCTAATTCTGATATATTATATCATATTTCTCTACAATTATTATAAATACATTCATAGATACATTTAATAAATGGAAAAAAAAATTAGCCTAACCCTAATAGATGTATCATTTAACAATATTAGCCTCACCCATTTAGATGTATCATGGAAAAAAATTAGCCTAACCCATTTAGATGTATCGTGGGAAAAAAAACTAAAATTCTAACCCTTATAAAAATATAGACAAAAAAATATAAAATACTAACATTGCAAGTTCAAAATTAGAACTATGTAGAATATCCAAGCTCAAACAATCACCTCGCAAGTTCAAAATCTGCGCTCAATGTGTCTCAAATATAGAAAATGTGTAAATAATGGTTAGAGTATGTAGTATATATAGCTCGACCTTCGTCTCTATTGCAACGAAAATTGCAACATTGAAATTTCGTCTCTATAGGGATGAAAGTTCGTGGAAAATTAAACATCGTCGCTATTGCCACGGTTTTTCCGCCATGTAAATTTTATTTTTTTTAAACAATAAAAATTCATTTCATTAACCCACGAATGTTGAAAACATGGAAATACTGCGTGGAACAATCCTCCCATATGTAATAGTGGGTGAAACTTGCAGATGACTATCAATACCCCATAAAAGGAAGTGGTGAAGCCTCCTACAAGTTAGACTCTGGGAAGTCTTTGAAGATGAAAGATGTTCTATATGTACCTGATCTCAAGAAGAATCTTCTCTCCATTTTTTCTTTGGATGCAAAGGGGATGAGAGTTTCATTTGTGGATGGCCAAGTACTTATGTGGCCAAAAGGTAAGACCATAGATGATGTAGTAGTGATTGGAGAGCAAGAGGGAGGATTGTACAAATTGGAGGGACAACCTAAACAAGCCATGGTACATGAATCCATGGAGCCAAGTGAACTTTGGCACAGAAGGTTTGCACATGTGCACTATAGGCACTACCAATTGCAAGCAAAGAAGTAGAAGGTCTTCCCGAAATCTAGTCAAATCATGAAGGAATTTGCAAAGGATGTGCAAAAGGAAAGAACACAAAGAAGGCATTTCCAGGTAGTGAAAGCAAGGAAAAAGGAATCTTGAAAATTATCCACTCCGATGTATGCGGTTCGATGTCATCCAGTTCTCTGAGTGGGTATGTATATTATGTTTCTTTCATTGATGATTTATCTGTTAAGATTTAATATGCTAAGACATAAAACAACAGCATTGCATTCCATTTCACAATAATAGAATATACAGGATCACTGAAGAAACAACAAGCACAACATAAACACAAGAGACACAAATTTATCCTGGGAAACCCTCATGGGGTAGAAAACCCAGCAAAGCTTCCTCAATATAGATGACCAGCAATATACAAAGATGTAACCCTGAGCATAAGCTCCTCCTTCTCCATAGCAGACCTCTCCTCCACAAGTGCGCCACTCTCAAATGAGTGAGTGTGTGCTAAATGAGGAATACACCTCCTCTATTTATACACTACTCTGACTTGTCTTTTACACAACTCATGTAGGCTCATATTTAACCAATGGGTTAAATACCCCACTACAACTGACTGGGACGACCCCTCTAGGGTGGTCTAATAACCCTTTGACCCACATAACACATACAGGGCCGACCCCCACTAAGGAAGTCTAATAACCCAAGTTACCACATTCCGACGGAGGAATAAACATCTTCGGATATACAATAAGATCTTCTAGGAGGAATGAAACATCTCTAGAATAATAAAGTACAAATATAATATTCTTTGAAGTTACAATATCTCAACACTCCCCCTTAACGAGAAGGATATTATAACAGCATCTGCATGAGCAAGGAGTCATCAACATCATACATGATACATCTATAAATCATTGGAAGCTTTCTCAACATCATCAGTAACTCAAGCAGTTACTGGAACATCAACATCTTCAGTACTGAGTCTTTATCTTCTGCAGCACTCAAACAGCTACAACAACATCAACATCTAGATCCTCACGATCATCAGCATCATCATCATATGATCATCAGCATCAGGATCATCTCGATCTACAGCATCTGGATCATCACGATCTACAGCATCTGGATCATCTCGATCTACAGCATCTGGATCATCTCGATCTATAGAATCTGGATCATCTCGATCTATAGCATCTAGATCATCACAATCTATAGCATCTGGATCATCTCGATCTACAACATCTGGATCATCTCGATCTACAACATCTGGATCATCACGATCTACAGCATCTGGATCATCTCAATCTACAACATATGGATCATCACGATCTACATCATCTGGATCATCTCGATCTACAGCATCTGGATCATCACGATCTACAGCATCTGGATCATCTCAATCTACAGCATCTGGATCATCTGGATCATCACAATCTACAGCATCTGGATCATCTGTATTAGTATCCACACTAATACATCTATCATCAAAACATGTATTCTTACTAATACATATATCATCAAAAACATGTATTCTCACTAATACATCTATCATCAAAAGCATGTATTCTCACTAATACATCTATTATCAAAAGCATGTATTCTCACTAATACATCTATCATCAAAAGCATGTATTCTCACTTAATACATCTATCATCAAAAGCATGTATTCTCACTAATACATCTATCATCAATACATAGCAGCATACCCTGCAACACACACGATCATATTACAGGATGATCAATCCCGCTCTCTTTAGGACATAGGTCCATGGATGATACAATCCAGATCAAGTTCCAGGATGATCAATCCTTATCACTTTAAGACAAGTCTCATGTCTAGGGACGATGCAATCCCGATCAAGTTCCAGGATGATCAGTCCTTATCACTTTAAGACAAGTCTCATGTCTAGGGATGATGCAATCCCGATCAAGTTCCAGGATGATCAGTCCTTATCACTTTAAGACAAGTCTCATGTCTAGGGATGATGCAATCCCGATCAAGTTTCAGGATGATCAGTCCTTATCACTTTAAGACAAGTCTCATGTCTAGGGACGATGCAATCCCAATCAAGTTCCAAGATGATCAGTCCTTATCACTTTAAGACAAGTCTCATGTCTAGGGACGATGCAATCCCGATCAAGTTCCAGGATGATCAGTCCTTATCACTTTAAGACAAGTCTCATGTCTAGGGATGATGCAATCCCGATCAAGTTCCAGGATGATCAGTCCTTATCACTTTAAGACAAGTCTCATGTCTAGGGACGATGCAATCCCATCACGTACATTTTGAACCTAGTTCAGGGACGATGCAGTCCTATCTTCAATTCTCGGAGACATCAGTCTATGGATCAATTCTGGGACCTAAGTCCGGGGATGATACAATCCCCCACCTGTTCATTCAGGACTTTATTCTCGGAGACATCATGTCTACGGCTCTCTTTTAGAACATGTGTTCAAGTATGATACAATCCCTCTTCTTTCTTGGAGACATCTGTCTATGGCTCCTTTTAGAACATGTGTTCAAGGATGATGCAATCCCTCTTCTTTCTCGAAGACACCTGTCTACGGCTCCTTTTAGGACTGAAGTCCAGGGATGATCCAATCCCCTCATGTCCACCAAGGACTTCATTCTCGAAGACATATGTCTATGTCTCTTTTTAGGACCGAAGTCCAGGGATGATCCAATCCCCTCATGTCCACCAAGGACTTCATTCTCGAAGACATACGTCTACGGATCTCTTTAGGACTGAAGTCCAGGGATGATCCAATCCCCTCATGTCCACCAAGGACTTCATTCTCGAATACATACGTCTACGGCTCTCTTTAGGACTGAAGTCCAGGGATGATCCAATCCCCTCATGTCTACCAACCTCTCTGTCAGAATCACTAATATAGGTATCCACATCATCGACCTCACTGTCGATGCGGGCAATCTCATCATAAGTGATCACATCGCTCCCCCTTTTGAGGAGGGTCCTTCTGAACTTTTTTAAGTTTGTCTCGAAAAACTTTACTTGAGGTAGAGGTTTGGTTAGTACATCGGATTGGTAGAGGTTTGATTAGTACATTGTCAACTTGTTACAAATTCGAACTTTAATTCTTTTCTGCACCATATCTTGTATATAGAAATGTCAGATCTCTATGTGCTTTAACTTATCATGGAATACTGGATTCTCTGCCATTTTGGTACAACTCTGTTTGTCACATAGGATCACAGTTGGGTCTATCTCTAAGTCAAACAATCCTGAAGCCATATTGATTCATAACTTAGCAGAGCAAGAAGCCATATATTGTTATTGTGCTAAGAGCCACACTAGACTGCTTCCTTCTAAACCACAAGATCATGGTTGATCCTAGACAATAACATCTTCTCGATGTGCTCTTCCTATCTGATACACTTTCTGCTTAATCAACATCTGTGTAGCCATCTGAACTCATGATCTCTAAGATAGCATAGATCAAAGTCTATCATATCCTTTAGGTACCTGATCACATGCTTTGCAACTAATAGGTGAACACATCTAGTTTCCACTAGATACTGAATCAAGGTATTCAAAACATATATCTAACCTGGTATTTATTAGATACATCAGTGACCCAATAATTTGTCTGTACAGAGTTATATCCACTAACTCTGAAGAGTCATTTGCTAACAGCTTCAAGTTGGAATCCATGAGAGTGGCCATTCCAACACATCAAGTCCTTTTAATATTTATCGGCATATTTTCCCTGGTTGAGAAAGATTCCTTCTGATCCTTGCCATACTTCCAGACTTGGGAAGTAATGCATCAATCTGAGATCTTTCATTTTTCATTTCTATTTCTCATTCCTTGTCAGAAAGAGATCATCCTTATGCAATAATGGTATGATCCATAACCTTAAGGTAAAGGTTAGGAACAACTTTACTTTTGGTAAAGCCCAAGCTTATCAAGAAACTATCAATTCTCCCTTTGTGACTGAACATCATTCACACTCTGCATTGAATGCTCTTCTGCATATCTATCTGTGCCATTTCTCATTAGATGGGTCTACTGATATGAGCCTCAATATCATTCGAACTCTGTGGTGAGTTCCTTCTTGCATCCATGTCATCTGTGTAGAGAGACCATATTCAACCTTGTAGCAAAGGTTGAGGTCCACATCACCCATGATGATCATTAAGCTCATCAATTGACTACCAATACTGGATACCCATACAGAACCTGAATCACACTTCTTCTTTAATTACACCATTTAAAAGAATGGTCTTATCTATCCACTTGGAGCAAACATCTTATCATGATTCTCTTTCTCTTTCTAAGAGAATCTTCTAGCCATGAGCCTTCTATATTTTGTTTGATTTGTAAATATTCTTGTTGAACATCCATCACTTGTTCGGTGTTCATCATTCTTCATGATCTTTCCTACAAATCAAAATTAAGTACATGATTAGTAACACTTCATAATCATCAAATCATGTTGACATGATAACCTATTATGTATACATATATCATTTACATAGTTATGCAACTATTTTGATCAATACTTTGGCACAACACTTTCCCATATCCTGTATGCATACAGTGGCTATCTAGATGCCTTCCATCTCTACCAGAACATACTATCGAGAGTGTGCACAGCTCTTAGCATGTCAGCAAAGAGGTTTCATTCTAGACAAGCAACAATGGAATGTTTGTCCAACTTACCAATCATATGCATATTAGTAGTATATTGTTCAATGTTCTATGAATGTTTACACTCAGCATGATATATTCTAGGAATACAAATATGCATACAAGCAATATCATTTATTATTTCAAATAACAACTCAAATACTTATCTTTTATGTTTGTGTGGTTGCTTCCTGCTTGATCTTCTATATGTCTTTTGAAATTCTATTCATTCTATACCACTGGATTAGTATACCTTTTAGTTATGTACAACATACCTCGTAAGTAGAACAAAGATTATGGATGAGTCTTTGTCTTCATGTTGTCATGATCATGGAACTTGATTTGTCTTTTGTGATGTACCTGTATCTTGTTAGCAGACAACATCAACCTCACACAACACCATAATGCATTAGTACAATCATATAGCCCTAATCAATGAATGTCTTCGATCATTCACATGCATTCATACTATTACTAGGGTGATAAGACAATTCTAACATTAATCAAGATTGTACTAATAAA
The DNA here is from genome assembly GCA_027924585.1 of Larix kaempferi. NCBI lineage: Eukaryota > Viridiplantae > Streptophyta > Pinopsida > Pinales > Pinaceae > Larix > Larix kaempferi. The sequence continues at coordinate 10,130,396 of BSBM01001152.1, forward strand.
TAATATGAAGACAAACACATTATGAGCTTAATCAAGAATCAGATTTCAAGACATACCTGAACCTTCTTAAGTCATACCTGTCGAGACTTCTTGTAGTCTTCTTATGTCAGGCCTTAGCCTCAACTCCCCCTAAAACTTGATCTGGAGCTTGATTAGGGTTTGCTAGAGAAACCCTAAAAATTCAATCTTTGACTTTCACACTTCTGAATGGATGTAAGGTTGTGTCTTGCTGAGCTGATCAAACTAGCATACTTCAATTTTGAAATCTCCAAAATTTGACCCCTCAAAATTGCCTTTGAAACTTCTGGATCTTCTGGACAGGAGCCCGAACTAGGGTTTGATGAAGCCCACCCTTCTGTCCAATCAAAAGGTTTGATCCAAGGCTCTAAACTCTTATTTTTCTGAGGAGCTTCCAGCCGTGGTTACAGACTTCAAAAATTCCAACTTTTGCTAAAGCCCTAATTTTCCATCTTTTCGATCAAAATCCCAAACCGGGGTTTGATCAAGCCCGGTCTTCTACCCAACCAAAAAATTTGATATTGGTCTCTAAATTTCGATTTTCTTGAGTAGCATTCAGCCATGGATTCTGATTCCAAAAATTCTAACTTTCTCCGAAACCCTAAATTCCGGAAGCCATGAATAAAGGTGCTCCAAAAATAATTCTGTTTTGACAGAAATATGTACCTGATTGTTTCTGCTGTAACTCCGAAATTTTTGCTCCACAAGGTCTGAAAATATTTTTTGTGGTATCCTGACCTGTCATCTTTCCATCCCTATAGGTCTGACCTCAATCGGATTTTCTAAGAGAGAGTTATGCCAAGTGTCGCAGCGTGACCTGTTTATGTGGTAAAACAGGAGAGCGAACTTGTACGGCGTGCCACGTGTCACTGGTTCAAATTCAGCCTCTAAAAAAATTTCTTGAGATAGTACAGTCTGTGTACTATCTGTCACTTTTTACAAAATTTCATTTGGAGCTTCCTATCCCAAGTTATGCCAAGTGTCGCAACGTGACCTGTTTATGGGATAAAACAAGAGAGCGAACCTGTACGGCATGCCACATGTCACTAGTTCAACTTCGGCCTCTGAAAACGTTTTCTAAGATATTACAGTCTGTGTACTACCTATCACTTTTTATGAAATTTCATTTGGAGCTTCCTAGCCCAAGTTATGCCCTTTTTTCCTAGGTCACCTGATTTTGACTGAGATCTGGAAGAGGCAGAAACCCTAACTTGTACTGATCATAACTTACAACGTACAACAAATATGAGGGTACCCTTTGGACAAAAGCTACCTGGAGATGTTATCTACGACCTGTAAACTTTTCAGATCCTAAACCTTTGCATAAATGGATTTATAGTGAAAGTTCCACGATTACTAGTTTTTGCTATGTAAAACCCAAACCTTCAAATTGTTGCAAGTGAAGCAAGTGTCGTAAGTGCCATACATTGCCTTCCTTTAGGTTATCTATGATACCATGTTAAGATTTAATATGCTAAGATAGAAAACAACAGCATTGCATTCCATTTCACAATAATAGCATATACAGGATCACTGAAGAAACAACAAGCACAACATAAACACAAGAGACACAAATTTATCCTGGGAAACCCTCATGGGGTAGAAAACCCAGCAAAGCTTCCTCAATATAGATGAACAACAATATAAAAAGATGTAACCCTGATCATAAGCTCCTCCTTCTCCATAGCAGATCTCTCCTCCACAAGTGCACCACTCTCAAGTGAGTGAGTGTGTGTTAAATGAGGAATACACCTCCTCTATTTATACACTACTCCGACTTGTCTTTTACACAAATCATGTAGGCTCGTATTTAACCAATGGGTTAAATACCCCACTACAACTGACTGGGACGACCCCTCTAGGGTGGTCTAATAACCCTTTGACCCACATAACACATACAGGGCCGACCCCCACTAGGGAAGTCTAATAACCCAAGTTACCACATTCCGACGGAGGAATAAACATCTCCGGATATACAATAAGATCTTCTAGGAGGAATGAAACATCTCCAGAATAATAAAGTACAAATATAATATTCTTTGAAGTTACAATATCTCAACATTATCTAGGATGACTTGGATTTATTTCTTGAATAACAAAGATGAAGTATTCAACAAATTCAAGGAATTCAAAGCCTTGATAGAAAACCACACTGAAAAGAAGATCAAGACTTTTAGATCCGACAATGGTGGAGAATTCACTTCAGCAGACTTCAAGAAGTTAGGCGGTGATTCAGGGATTAAGAGGGAGTTGACCACTCCTTAAAATCCACAACAAAATGGAGTTACAAAAGGAAGAATAGAACTATCATGGAAGCAACACAGGCGATGCTTCACGACCAAGATCTTCCTATGCATCTATGGGAAGAAGCAACAAGGAGAGCTGTATATGTATAGAACAGAACACCACACAGGATACTTGACAACAAGACACCATAATAAGATTTCTCTAGAGAGAAACCATAAGTTATCCATCTCAGGATATTTGGTTGTCCAGTATACACACATGTTCCAAAAGAAAAGAGGAAAAAGCTAGATCCTTTAGGGAAGAAGGGTATATTCGTGGGTTATAGTGAAAATTCTAAAGCATACAGAATCTACTTTCCAGGGTTCAAGAAGATTGACATCTGCAAGGATGTGACTTTTGATGAAGACTCAACATACATCAAATCAAGGAAGCCACATGTTGAATACAATGAAGAACCAAGAGTACCCAGAACACAAGACACCACCATGAACGAAGCAATTCCAAAAGAGGACTGTGAAATAAAAGATCCACAAGAGCATGTAGATCCACCTCATGAGAAGAACTCTCACAAGAGGAAACTGGCATGGGAAAGAGAGCTCATCCAAGATGCAGAAAGGTATGGTGTTCCAAAGGAGCAACATAGAGAAAGAAAAAGGACAAGGTCACACACAAGTTATGTTTCCTTACTATGTGACATAATGAAAAAAGAACCTTCCAGTTATGAAGAAGTGGCAGAAAAGAAGGAAAGGAAGGAAGCCATGGTCAAGGAATATCGGTCGATCATGAAGAATGATGTATAGGATGTGGTCCCAAGACCAGAAGGGAAGTCTATTGTGATTTCCAAGTGGATCTACAAGATCAAGCATGCTGCAGATGGTAGCATAGAGAAATACAAGGCAAGGTTTGTGGCTCATAGCTTCTCCCAGAAATAAGGGATATATTATGAAGAAACTTTTGCACCTGTAGCAAGATACAATTCCATCAGAACAATACTTTCTCTGGCTGCAGTGATGAAGTGGAAGATACATTAGATGGATGTGAAGACATATTTCTTGAATGGTGTAGTCGAATAGGAAGTATATGTGGAGTAGCCACTCAGATTTGAGACACGTCACAGAGAGTCACATGTGTGCAAATTAAAAAAGCCTTGTACAATTTGAAACAAGCACCCAGGACATGGTACGACAAGATTGAAAGCTTCCTGACTAGTTTGGGCTTTGCCAAGAGTAAATCCGATTCCAACCTTTACTACAAGGTTGAGGAAGGAAATCTAGTGATACTCCTATTGTATGTAGATGACCTATTTGTGATAGGTGAGATTGGGTTGATTGCTGATACGAAGAGGAAGCTTGCTGCCGAATTCGAGATGAAGGACTTGGGTATGATGCATTAATTTCTAGGTATGGAGGTGTGGCAGAGTGCAGATGGAATCTTCCTTGGACAAGGGAAGTATGTAGTAGAGATCCTGAAGCAGTTCGGGATGATGGACTGCAAGGCCATGGCCACACCTATGGCATTGAACCTGAATCTATTGAGTGATGCTTCATCAGAGTCAGTTGATGCCATGATGGATTGTCATATGATTGGGTCATTGATGTACCTGACGAACACGCGACCAGATATTTGCTTTGCTGTGAACACTTTGAGCTAATTCCTAACAAATCCTAGACATGTTCACTTGATTGCTATAAAGCATATTCTGAGGTACCTAAAGGGTACGGTTGACTATGGGACCAAGTATGATGTGAATCAAAAGTTTAACCTGGAGGGTTATGTTTATTCATATTGGGTAGGCAGTGTTGCAGATAGGAAGAGCACTTCGGGGTGCTGCTCCAGTATGGGATCATGTGCGATCTCTTGGTTTAGGAGGAAGTAATCCTACGTACCACTAAGTACAGCCGAAGTAGAGTATGTCGCAGCTTGTTTGGCTATTTGTGAGGCAGTATGGATAAGGAAGCTACTCTCTGATTTGTTTGATCTCCAGTTGGATGCTACTTATATATTCTGTGACAACCAGAGTTGTGTGAAGTTGTTTGAGAACCTGGTGTTCCATGACAAGTCGAAGCACATGGAGATCAAGCATCACTATATTAGGGATATGGTGCACATAGGAGCAGTGAAGCTCCTGTATGTTGCGACAGACGAGTATATAGCAGATGTGTTGACCAAGCCACTAGTCAGGGTGAAGTTCGAGTACTTCAAAGAGAGGCTTTGTGTTCTTCAAATTGAAGATAATTCCAGGAGGATGTGATGGGAAACAGATGTAGGAACCTTTCCAAGCATGAAGGTAGGAGGGTCCTCCCCATGGCTGTGGATGTAAGTGTTGTGTGATGAGCATCCGGACGATGCTCCGCTATGAACATCTTTATGATGTTCTGTATGATGATGATCAATATGATCATGAGCATCAGCATGATGCTCAGTGTGAGGATGATCAGTATGATCATGAGTATCCGGATGATACTACGTGGCCATGGATATGTTGCAGTTTGTGTAGTGGCATGTAATCAGTCCTGGGAGATCCTATAGGTTGAGCAGAAAGCTCGTAATCAGCCCTGGGATGCTCTTTTGAGGTTTTGCTTGATAGCATGTAATCAGTCCTAGGAGATCCTATAGGTTGAGTAGGAAGCTCGTAATCATCCCTAGGATTCTCTTTCAAGGTTTTGCTTGTTCACATGTAATCAGTCCTGGGAGATCCTATAGGTTGAGAAGGAAGCTCGTAATCATCCCTGGGATGCTCTTTCAAGGTTTTGCTTGTTTGCATGTAATCAGTCCTGGGAGATCCTATAGGTTGAGTAGGAAGCTCGTAATCAGCCCTAGGATTCTCTTTCGAGGTTTTGCTTGGTCGCATGTAATCAGCCCTGGGATATCTTATAGGTTGAGAAGTAAGCTCATAATCAGTCCTAAGATGCTCTTTTCAGGTTTTGTAGATGCACATAATCAGTCCTGAGATTCCACTGGATGGGATGCTCATAGAGATGATGAAGACCTACATGGAGGCTAAACCTACATCCAGCATGAAAAAGGGTTGGCTCTTTAGAACTTCCTATGACGAATAGAATTGAGAGATAGCACCAGTGATCGAGATGATGAGTACAACATCAGTGACGATGATGCTCCATGATCTAGTGATGATGATCCAGCTCGAGTATTGAAGACTTGTTCCTATATGTATTGATGACTTGTGTCAAGAGAATACCTTCCTGGTTAAGAGAATACCTACCTCTCGTGTTGCTACATTCAGGAGACCCATTCCCTTTTTAACCACTGCATATGCCAAACTCTCCTTAGACATCTCGAGTGAGACCTCAGGCCTCTTCCTCTTGAATGTATGTGAATGTGCATCCGCAGGCTATTCATGGACGCTGGTCATCCAAGTCCTTAGCGTCCTTGCAAGCCTCCACTGGAGATTAAATGTTCCATTGAGAACACTTATCTTCCAACTTAATCTAGATAGATTTGATAAAACTGCACATCTAAGCTCTGCGTTTCGGACTAGTGAGGCTCCGAAGCTTCGTGTTTCAAACTTATGCAACCTACAGGAATACTTGTAGCATCACCTGCTTGATCCTCGGAAAGCGCATTGTACTTGGGTAATGATTTCCTAGCTACTTTTCGGGCTTTAAATGTTGGGAGATGACTATACTCTGTATGGTGGCAGCGACAATAATGAGCACAAAGACGTTGCTTCAAAATGAAGGCGGGAACTGACAAGACCGCTGAAACTAAACTTTTTGAGACACGTGGGAAACCAAATCATTTGAGTGGTTGTATACCAAAAACTGCCAACAGTTTTCAGGACCCCCAAAAAGTAGATTAAGGAAACTGCTTAAAGGCCCCTGAACAATCCTAGAGCTTCCACATGGAAGTAGTAGTTTTTCTTCAGGGAGGTACCGGAAGTGCTCAACTTTGTGCAACTTCCTCATCCTAACGTTTGGGAGACCATTGATCCTCTTTTAACCCTCTCGATATTTGTGCAAAATATGGTGCAACTTTTGAGAATGGGTCCCTCTCCCTGCACGACCTCCTTGTCTGGCGCCTTGTGATGCGTAAAACCGCTGTGGTGACTTTAATGGTTTCAGGGTCCTCAAAAAGAAGTCTGGGGAAATTGCTTTAAGTCCCCTGAACACCTATGGAGCTGACACCTGTCCAAAATGACTTTCTATCAGGGGTGATCTGGGCCAAATAAGCGTGAAGCGTTTAAGGGTCCTGACTGCGTTTATTTTCGGTCGGTCCATGAATAAATGATCTTTTGTGCTTCAGCTGCATCATCCTAATGACACAGCATGAATGTCCTCTGCTCCTCATGCATCGCTTTACTGCTATGGATCCTCCCTCTGCGATATTCTTTCAGCCTAGTGAAACCAAAAATTCCTTCGACTGATAATAGTACTAACAGTGCACATCTGCTCGTCCAGGTTCTCGGCCAGGTATGGGAGGATCCCATTGGCAGATGAGATATACAGGAAGCAGATGGTATAGCAGTTGGTAAATCCTATCTCTTAGACATCTAGGTAGGATGGAGAGACTCTCGTGGACTCACCGAAGGACTGGTGGAGTTGATGCATGATGACACTTCTTGAAGGACCGAGACTATGTTGAAAACCTTCATTATGTATAGAGATGATGGAGATAGTATAGATGTACATATTAAACCCATATGACCATGACATTGATGAAGACCGTAGAATAGCTTCCTTGTTGAGAAGGAGTGTTGGATTTTGTGCAACTTCAGAAGATTTTATTATTGTATTTTATTGTACTTGATTGCACCTCCTAATGGAATTGAACTTGATAATTAATTATGTAAAACCCTTGAAATAATCAATGTAAACCTTGGGATCAAAAGAAACCAAAATAAAAATTAAATTTAAATTTATTATTGCTCCCCAAGAAAAGTCATCCCGGTTAGGGAAAATTCCAGTTCGACACTAGTATAAATAAGAGGTAAAGTGCACCTCATTATTCACTCATCCACTTCACACAAGTTCGCATCACTTGGACAGAGAGGTTCACACCTACAGAAGAAGAAGACTATATTTGGGGTTTCTATATTTGGAAAGCATTTTCCATCTTTTCTCTCTCATCATTGTACTTTGTTCTCAGAATTATTATCTCTATACGAAGGTTGCTGGGTTTTCTCCTGTTTGGGTTTCCCAGGATAAAATCTTGTGTTATTGTTTTGTGCTTTGTCTTTCTTCTAGTGATCCTATTTATGCATTTGATTATTATTCTATGAATGTATGAAAAACTAACATATATCTATATATATATATAATTTTTTATAACTCACAGAGGATCATTTTTACATAATCGACACCATAATGGTTATATAAATAAGCAAAGTATACCCATGTGCAGTCAATGCTACAGTGCTCGTACATAATTATTTCATACTATTGTGTTCATGAAAAAAAACTAAAGAGTATAAAATGACAATATATATTTTCTTCATGGTATTTTTAACGGAAATAGAAAACCTGAACAATGTCGACATAGATCTACATACCTTTCAAGAAGAAAAAACCATAATAATAATTTCTACAATTAACAATATTAACCCCAAACAACAATAATATACCTACTTGGAAATGAATGGGAATGAAAACTTATCTTAGCAATCTATAAAGAGGTGACTGAAAAACTTGACTTCAACATTCCTCCCTTCCAACTAATCTCTGTCCGATGTAGGTTTTCCCGTCGAGAGGCCACCCTTGAGTTGGGCACGAATCCACTAGGGCATAAGAGTATAACTCCATAATATTTCTCTAATCAATCTTCTTCATTTTCCCATAGATTCTTCGCTTTCAAAGATCCCCCCTTTTATGAGCAACTTAGTGCCTTCTTTATAGCCATTATTTTATGTTCTTGTTTGAACTTAACTTATTAAATTTAGTTAATCTTAACAGATTGACTTACATAGTCAATATTTAACTAATTAGTTAACTTATCTAACTTTGACTTAGTTAGCTTTATTTAACCTTAGCTAACTTTACCTAATTAACTTATCTTAATTTTACTCAACCAATTAAATGATTAGCTTTACTTTTAGCTAACTTTAATTAATTAAATTTTAAGAAAATTAACTTATCTGAACATAACTAATTATCTTGACTTATCATTAAATTCTAACTTATATAGTTAACAAAATAGGTTCCATTAATAGATAAGAGTTATCCATGCATACCCATGCATTAACTACTAGTCAATATTTTCTTCCTTTGTAGATAATCTTTTATATATTTTTAATACTTTAAAGCATTTAATTTGAATCAAGGACAATCAGTGCTTATTTAATCTTACTCACTTCATTTAACTTATCTACAATAACACTTAAATAGTTATTTATAAATACCAATATTTTTTCTTGGTCTAATAAATCATTTTATCTTTATTCCTAATTTATAATTAGGAAAATATTAACCCTTGTCCACTTAGGAGCTTTAACAAAATCCTTTGTCGAGGCTAGGATATCAATGTTGTTTAGTTTAAATCCTTACTTTTATTTAATGAAACTTAATATTGGTTAGCCTCATGATATTAGTTAGGTCATGGGACTTGTTACTTCCTTGTGATGATTAGAATTTTCCTCTTGTAAGAAGCCCCTTAGGGCGGATGAAGAGATTGGCTAAAAACAAATCCAATTACACAATGAATAAAAAACACATGACAAGTTGAATAGGTGTGAACGCACACTATTTCTCATTAACCAAATGTACATATATATACAATGAGAAATGTCTCTTGGGTTTCATATGCCCAAGTGGACTCTTGGACTCCCGGGTGACTCTTAGTATCCCTTTCACATAGATATTCCTCACACCGAGGATTATACTCCAACAAATCCCCCATTAATCTGAAGGGTGTATATGAGTCCAAGAAAAACAAGAGAGTTGAATAAGTGTAAGTGGACAGCTACCACCAGCTAAACATTTCCATCTTGAACATCCTTTACTAAGAAGGTTCGCTAGAAGCTTGCACATGCTTCTGCTAAATACAATGAGCTATCTAAAGGGATGGTTTTTAGGCTGACCATCAACCAAAATAGGCTAGCATAAAGATGAAATATTCTACTATGTGTGTGGTTCAGTGCTGACCAAAAACTCTCGAACTTGGTGATAAAAATCGCTCAGAGGTTCTCTGGAATGGTTGGGATGGGATGAAACCAAACCAACTCGAGAGCTTAAAACAGGAAGCAAACAACTGAAAATTGTTGAACATTTCCATCTTGACAATTGTTTTCCAAGTTAGCTAGAAGCTTGCAAATGCTTCTGCTAAATGAAGGTGATATCAATACCAGTGGTTTTAGGATGACCACCAACTCTGGAGCTCATTTGAACATATCTCTTCATAGGCTCGCTCATTTTGGCTCACTTGCACTCACTCACTTTTTACTGACGGTCTTCATTCCCCCCTTTCAGGAACAATGTGAGGAGAGGAGAGTATCATGGTGTCACAACTAGACACAAAACACATGAGTACTCTATATCATGTATATCTTATGTCTAGCCTCTAAAACTGGATGTGGATCATGATTTTTTTATCTCACTTACTTTTAAATGGCCGTGGCTTCTTTTTGTTAGATGGAGGCTTCGAAACTTGACGCCTGACATCATGTTCCCCCTTCAGGTACAAGGTGAGGAGAAGAATATGTTTCAACTGCAAGATGTGTCAATACTCATGAATGAACTCTCCGATATGACTTATAAATCTTCTTCGCTATTGATGACCATTACCAAGAAGCGATCCACCCATAAAGAATCTCCTCTCTTGCAGCTTTCTTCAGAATGAAGCATCTCTCTGATGAGTGTGTATGTTTTCCACATTGCTTACAAGGGTGAAGATAAACAAAATGATCTTTCATGTGGCCAACTCGATCACAGTGTTGGAATGTCGAACTTTGAATTGATGTAGATGAATATGGACTCATGATTGATGAATCTAGCACTCTGAAACTTAATGGGCTTGGAGAAATCAAGAATGTGAACTATCACTTCCTTGTCATATCCAATTTCATTCATGTGCTTGTTATGGTTGATCTCTTCCCTTGGTATGATGATGGGCTTGGAAAGAGCAAGCAGAACCTCTGCATGCATGTCTTCATATTCATTTTCTTTCACTTATGATGGAGTTCCACTGATTTTCTCATGTGCTTCTGAAGTGGCATCATTCTATGTAGGATGATGACTAAAATCATGAAGGGGGGTCTTATGAACATGAACAGGTTCAGAATGTCTTTCTTCTTGTTGAAGCTGCAACTCAAGCTGTAGGAAATCAAGAGTGTCTTGTGAATCTTTTACACAATTTCTGATGTAAGTGAGAGTGCTCTTGTTGATCATGATAGTGTTGTCAACAGAGGAAAATAGTAGAGTGTTCAGTAACTCTACAAGGCCATTTAATCTCGCCATTGAAAACTCACTCAAATACAAAAGGGATTCTTGAATTTCCACCCTTTTACAAATAATATTCAACACTTGAAGTACTAGACTCAAGAAGATGAAAGGGTGTCTAATACAACCTAAAATGCACACAAGTACAATGCAGCTTAAAAATTTGCAGGTGAACTTACAAAAACACAATAAATAATGTTGAATCTGAACACTGACTTGGTCTTCAAAATAATTGTTTACTTGAGTTCTTGATGATTTGCTTTTTCAATCTGTTCTTCTGGAGTAGCTGTAGCATCAAGCTGCAAAGTTCAATCCAAACTCGTACCAAAATATTGTGTGGTCAATCAAATGCAATTTTTCTTCATAATGCCTGCACTTTAACAATGTATGGAAGATAGATCGAAGGTTCGGGTCTATTTCTCTACCACATTTTACAATGTATAGTATAGTAGTGTGCAAGGAAGAAAATGTAGAACTATTGCAATAGTCAGAAGTTAAGGTTTCTTGGTATTAAGTCATCACTAATACAATAAAACTGCACACAACTTTATGCACACACTATACTATGTTATTTCTACAACCCATAAACCCTAGAAATTTTTTGGCATAAAAATTTGATGACACAACTTATCTCAACCCTTACTATGAAAACACCATTAAAAACTAGAGTATTATTTCCACCGCTAGAGTCTATTCATGGATGCAATAAGCAACAAAAAGGAAAAACATGGTTGCAGCTCAATTCAAAGGTCCCAATTTACCATATTGTCATGTGGATCCTCATATACCTCAACGCATATTTAAGGAAACCGTACACTTCTCAACGTGCAGAGAAGCAACACTATTGACATATTACGATGGTATCTTCACACAACGGTAGGGTTTCACAAATTGTACAGCTTCAAAGGATGAAAATGCATCTCCAACAGTCACCTATTTCGCAGCACCTTGGTTTGGAGAGATTCTTCAATGGATTTAGAGCCAAAACACCATGAAATTACGGTTTCAAGGAGTTCTCCACGTCACCAATGGCAATGATCTCAACAATGCTTCAGCACGTCCAGCTCGAGTTCATGCTCTTCACCAATGTATCTTCAACATCAACTTCATGGTCTTCAAAAATGAAGTATGTTTCCTCTACACACCATAATTTGATAGACTTGCATGGAAATATGTCCCATTCGGGCTATACCAAATGATACCAATGATACATAGCTCCATTTCACTAATACATAGCAGTGGAGATGGAATAGATCACTCCAGTCATAGATGTTTGGTTACCAGCTCACATAAAGAGAGAACACACACAACAATACATTGTCCTCCTTCCTTCTCATTCACTTCGCAGAAATTAGGGTTTCCACAAGACTGGTGATCCTCCATACATTTGTTTTCCACATTCTCCACCAGTTCTCCCAATGGAAGAGATTCCATGCTATTATCGATCAAATTAGCACTTCTCCGTCCATGAACACATTGCTCTGTTGGTCACACAAAAGGAAAAAATGGATTGAAGAGCTTACCTTGACCTTAGATGACTTCAAGATGAACCTTATAATACTTTACCCAGAAGCATATTTATTTACCTATTTTAACACATAACCACGACCATCATACTTTGCATCCAGTGGGTCAGCCGCGGGTATCATTATTGACAACCCGCGGGTGTCAACAAAATTGTTGCGCCCGCTACTTGCAATTTGAAGAACTCGTGAGTCACTCACTAGTTTCCTCATGCTATAGTCATTGGTGTCTTAAGAAAACTTTAAAAAATAATTAAAAGTATGAATTGGGATTAGTTGAGGCAGGTATCCAAACTTTCCCAACTTCCCAACTCAAACTATTTTTTGAACTAATCCTCTTGCCTTACCATAAATACAAGGGGAGGGCTTGAGAAAGGGACCTAATGTTCATGGGAGAAAGTTATGCTGGAGGAATTCATAGCTAAGAGAGAGGAGCAAGAACCCAGGGTTTTATTACGAATGTGCCTGATGCAGAGCAAGGTATAACTGATGTACTTTTATGCATTTACTAATAAAGATCAAGACATTTCTTCCTTTCCCAATAAGATTGTTAACATATATTGTTGTTTTTATTATTAGTTTATGTTATTCTATATTGTTAATATCAATATTTGCTTATGGTTAAACTGGTTTGAGGAAGGTTCTGGTTTGTTTGTAGGTTGTTGCTATAGCAGAGGACGAGAGAAAATCTTGGACCAGCCTTCATAAATAAGTTACATGTTTCTCTTACTTCAACTCTATTTGATTATAACAACGTTTACAAACCACTATATGTTTGTCTTGTCAAACCCAATACGTTGGTAGTATTCCCCTACTATAAGGTAAATTCCCTAACAACACACGCTTCTGGTCCAATTGCAAAGATTACAAACTTTCAGAGGATGTGTTGAGATTCTCTGGGGTTGCTGCTACTTCAATGAAGAGACAGTGATTGGATACTATTGGGCCTACCATCATTCAACTCCTCCATTATCATTCAACAATAAGTATTTACTATCTCTAAGATTAAATTAAGGATGCGAGCCCATTGGCCTCGACCACACCATGTGCCACCATGACCATGCCCAAACTTGTAATCACATTGCAAGTATCGTACACCAGTCTCTCCTCAATTGAAACAACTCAGAGGTTCCACAGGTAATGTGTAGGTATAAGTATCTTCTCTTCAACACTGCAAATTGCGCAATACTCCCACACGCAATGTTCACAATAGTGAAGTAAAGTCATGACTCTAATAGACAGCTTAGAGTAAGGTAATGTGTGCAGTTCACATTTGTAGTCACCAATGTTGTCTTTGCAGCAATATTTCTCATAGAATCAAAAATCAAGGCCTCTAGCTCGAGGTCTCTCTTTATGTGCTCAGATCGCAGCTCTTATGCAATCACACAGGTCACAGTCTCAAGGTTGGTTTGTTGTCTTTTGTAGGTCTTCCAGGATAGGTATCTTCAGGTCGCAGCACGCAGATGGCAGCTTCACAATCTATGGCAGCGTCACGATGGCAGCTTCATGATGGAAGCATCACAATGGAGCTTCACTTGGATAGATGATACGCAGCACTATCCATCAATCACAAGCCTCTTAAGATCATGCAATCTAAGGCCTACTTGTAATATCAACAAAGGGTCTTCGCGGTCGTAATCTCACATTCTTCACCTTCGTCAACATTCTACAATGCTCCGGATCAATCCAGCGAGAGTTGATCTCGTCGTATGAGCTGGAGAAACCATGCTTCAAAGCATCAATGCAGCTCCACGCTTCAACAGCAGAGAATGCTCACAACATAAGAGATGGAGTCTACAAAAAAATTTGTGGAATTCAACAGCTCTTAGGAGGAACACATAGCTCTGCCTTCATAGCTCAGTGAAAAATGTAGCAATCAATCTAACAGTGAGGATTAGGGTTTGTACAGGAGAGAAATCAAAGGGGTTGTGGAGAATGGAGCAACAATTCCACAATCTCCACGTAGATCAACGTTTCATCCAAAAACTTCAAAGGGATGATACACATCACCAAATAGGTCCATTGGTATGCATTTATCAAACAATAATGAAGGACACAGTGCTCAGAAATGGTAAAATGACCAGCGCAGCAAAGGCAGAGCAGGTTTGGGCTCTGAGGAAGGACGCAGTGCCAAAATTGGAAATCTGACCAGTGTAGGAGTTATGGGAGGAAACCAGGATTTGATACCACTGTAATAAGTCCCATAGGGAAGATGAAGAGATTCGCTAAACACAAATCCAATTACACAATGAATAACAAGCACATGACAAGTTGAGTAGGCGTAAACGCACACTATTTCGCCCTCACACATAAGTTTTTCACCCTCAAACAGTTTTGGCTTGCTGTGTGTTTTCCTCCATGAAATTCATGAGTTTTCCTTCATTTCTAGCTGGAAGAAGGGCATTTTTGGGTTGCAAAACGACTGGGAGGAAATGGAATTCAAGTTTTGGGTCCATAGAGGTCATTTTTTCCATTTGAATGCTCATATACCTGTTAGAGAAATCGTTTTCTTCCCTGTGGTCATTTTCCCCTCTCAAATTTTGTTTTTCTATGCCCAACATTTGTGCTTGTTGTGTGTGTGTTGGGATATATTGTTGTGGTTTGGGTTATTTGCATCCCTTGTTTGGATTGAACTTAGGATTAAGAAACCAATAGTAGAAGAGGATCTAGAATTGGATTTATAAACCTAGTGAAGAGGGTAACCTCACCAAAGATGATACTGCTTTGGCCACTTTTCTATGCACACCCTGAAGAGCACTAGAAGGAAGGTATGGCCTGAGGGACTGTGGAGCAATGAAGGGAATACTTCCTTGTGTTGGGGGTGTAGGTATTGTGGGTGCCAATCTAGCTAAATCTTGTATAGGTACCAATAGCTATGTGGTTGAGCTCACTATCTTAGCAATTCCTTCATTTCTACTCCATTAACAACTTGATAAACCTAGCTATGGAATGGCTTGGATTAGATGTGGTATATACTTGGCTATGTGTGAGTTGTTGTTCCCTTTTCCTTGTGTAAATCATGCCCAGCTCGGGGGTGTCAGTTGTGTTGAGAGATTGATGGACACAACTGGCCTATGGTTGGGTGGAACGTTGCAGTTGCATAGCCAATTGCTTGAGATAGCTTCATATCAAGATAAGTATTATCTTGTATTAATTATGCAATTTCTTTAATTTATGATTGTTATGATTATGATGGAAATTACATGCTAGATGTGTACAACAGAGTTTATGCTAGATGTGTGCAATAGAGTTTATTTATGTTTTGTTTATTTAGATCATGCATTTGTACATGTATTTACTTGTATGAGTTTGCAAAATTGATCATGAGGCTAGAATTTGAAAGTATGGATTTAGCTCAAGTTCCCTCCCTCGAGTAAGATTGACAGAAGGGGACATGACATGGACATTAACAAACTGATCTTATCTACATTCTTGTGTTCTTTATGGTGTGAATGTATCTTGTTATTTCATAATTTTAAGTGTTCTCTATATCATTTTTTATTCAATCTATAAGTTAAGTATCACATATTTCTTATGTGTGTTGTGGTGAACTTACTCCTCAAGATCATCTTCTTGAATACATTCACACTCTAGTATAGGATGTTAATTTTTCGATAATTTCATTCAATATTATCTAGGATCACTAAGAGAATAACATGCACAGCATAACAATCACAAGAGACAATTGACACAAAGAATTTCACCGGGGAAAACCAAGAAGGTGAAAAACCCCGCAACTTCCTCAGAGATAGAATAAGCCCCAATAGAAAGATCACAAAGATCAATCCCCAAAATATAGATGACTCTAGCAGCTACTCCTCCTCCACTTGTGTGCACTCCTCTCTCTCAATTATGCGATTTGGATGAGTGAGTGAATGAATAGAATGAGAGACACACACTCTTTATTTATACAATGACTTGACCTTCCTTTAACCCTAACTGGGATGACTTCCTAAGGAATCCTAATAACCCATCCACATGAATCATACAGGGCCGACCCCACACTGGTGGTATAATAACCCATCAAATATAAGTTATGACACTTACAATAATACGTGCGACACTTGTGACACTTACAAATACAAATGATGACACTTCTGATTGGAGGAATAATACATCTCCATCAGGAATATAATAAAGTACAAGTGTAATACATAGAAGAATATCTTCCGAAGTTACAAATACATCAACACTCCCTCTTAACTAGGAAGGTATTCTCTTGACACAGGTCATCAATACACATACGCACAAGTCTTCAATTCTAGAGCTGGATCATTGTCACTGGATCACAGAGCATCATCGTCACTGCTGTTGTACTCATCATCTCGATCACTGGGCTATCTCTCATTTCTTCTTGTCATAGGAAGTTCTACAGAGCCAACCCTTTTTCATGTTGGATGTAGGCCTAGCCCCATGTAGGTCTTCATCATCTCTATGAGTTGGCCGTCCTATGGAATCCTCATGGATGATTACGTGCGTCAACAAAACCTCGAAAGAGCATCCCAGGACTGATTACGAGCTTACTGATCAACCTATCAGATCTCCCAGGACTTTTACATGTGACCTCCACAAAACCTTAAAAGAGTGTCTTGCGACCTACAAGAAATCTAAATAGCATCCCAGGTCTTTTGCGTGCCTAGCACAACCTGTCCAGATCTCCAGGACTGATTACATGTGGTCTCCACAAAACCTTAAAAGAGTTTCTTGTGACCTGCAAGAACTCTAAAGAGCATCCCAGGTCTTGTACGTGCCTAGCACAACCTGTCCAGATCTCCAGGACTGATTACATGTGGTCTAGCAAAACCTTAAAAGAGTGTCTTGCAACCTTCAAGATCTCTAAAGAGCATCCCAGGTATTTTACGTTCCTAGCACAACCTGTACGGATCTCTAGGGATGATTACATGCTTATGCAAAACCTGTCCATAGCCACGGAGTATCATCCTGATACTCAAGATCAACCTGATCATCCTCGCACTGATCATCATCTTGGTGCTCATGATCATTCTGATCATCATCATACAGTGCATCATCCTGATACAAATGATCATCCTGATCAGCATCATAGCATATCACCGTCCTGATGCATATCATCATCACATGATCATCTTGATCATATACATAACATCATCTTGATGCATATCATCATCACATGATCAACCTGATCATGTACATAGCATCATCCTAATGCATATCATCTGGAGCATCGTCCTGATGTTCATCACACATGATCAACTTGATCATCATCATAGAAATATCCGGATCATTTTCCTAATGCTCATCACACAGCTCTTACATCCAATTCCATGGGAAGGATCCTCCTACCACCATGCTTGGAATGGCTCCTACAAATGTGTTCCATCAATTTCTCCTCGAAGTATCTTCTATCTAAAGAACACCAAGCCTCTCTCTGAAGTACTCAAACTTCACTCTGGCTAGTGGTTTGGTCAACACATCTACAATCTGCTCATTTGTCGCAACATACTGGAGCTTCACTGCTCCTCTCTGCACCATATCCCTGATATAATGATATTTGATCTCAATGTACTTCGACTTGTCATGGAACATCGGGTTCTATGACACCTTCACACAACTCTGGTTGTCACAATAGATACAAGTAGCATCCAACTGGAGATCAAATAAATCAGACAGTAGCTTCCTTAGCCATACTAGCTCACAACTGGTCGAACAAGCTGCTACATACTCTGCTTCGGCTGTACTCAGTGCTACGCAGGATTGCTTCCTGCTAAACCAAGAGATCACACTTGATCCCATACTGAAGCAGCACCCCGAAGTGCTCTTCCTATCTACAGCACTACCTACCCAATCTGAATCAACATAGCCCTCCAGGTTAAACTTTTGATTCGCATCATACTTGAGCCCATAATCAATCATACCCTTCAGGTACCTCAGAATATGCTTTATAGCAATCAGGTGAACATGTATAGGATCTGTCAGGAACTGGCTCAAGGTGTTCACTGCAAAGCAAATATTTGGTCTTGTGTTCATCAAGTACATCAAGGACCCAATCATCTGATGATACATCGTGGAATCAACCTACTCTGATGAAGCATCACTCAATATCTTCAGTTTCGATGCCATAGGTGTGGACATGGCCTTGTAGTCCATCATCCCGAACTGCTTTAGGATCTCTACTGCATACTTCCCTTGTCCAAGGAAGATTCCATCTGCACTCTGCCACACCTCCATACCTAGAAAGTAATGCATCATACCCAATTCCTTCATCTCTAACTCGGAAGCAAGCTTCCTCTTCATGTCGACAATCAACCTATCCTCACTTGTCACAAACAGGTCATCCACATACAATAGGAGTATCACTGGATTGCCTTCCTCAACCTTGTAGTAAAGGTTGGAATCTACTTTACTCTTGGTAAAGCCCAAACTAGGCAGGAAGTTGTCTATCCTGTCGTACCATGTACTGGGTGCTTGCTTCAATCCATACAAGGATTTCTTCAATCAACACACATATGAATCCCTGTCATGTGTCTCAAAATTGAGTGGCTGCTCCACATACACTTCCTCTTCGACTACACCATTCAAGAAATTTGTCTTGACATCCATCTGGTGTATCTTCCACTTCATCACTACAGCCAGAGCAAGTACTGTTCTGATGGAAGTGTATCTGGCTACAGGTGCAAAAGTCTCTTCATAATCTATCCCCTCTTTCTTGGAGAAGCCATGAGCTACAAACCTTGCCTTGTATTTTTCTATGCTTCCATCTGCAGCATGCTTGATCTTGTAGATCCATTTGGAAGTCACAACAGACTTCCCTTCTGGTATTGGGACCACATCCCAAACATCATTCTTCATGATCGACTGGTATTCCTCGATCATGGCTTCCTTCCATTACTGCATCCCAGATCTTAGGAACCTCAGATTCTTCAATATCTTCAATAGGTAGTTTTTTGGATTTGTTGAGTCTTCATCGCTTGTTCTTCGAAACAAGTCTCTCTTGTAGGTGATGGTACATGGTCTTTCCTACAATACAAGTTCAATTACATGATTAGAAACATCTCATAGATTTCAGAACAAATTCTTACACATAAAGATATATGTCATGCAGTCATGCAATTATCTTAGCCAATGCTTCAATTTACAACATTTATCGATATCCCGTATTCATACGGTAACTTTCTAGATTCCTTGCATATCTACCAGAACATTGTTTAGAGTTTGCACTACTCCCAACATGTCATCAAAGAGGTTTCATTATAGATAAGTAGAAATGGAATGTTGTACAGTTCCATAGGTCACTTACCCATCACATGCATATTAGTAGTATACTATTCATTAATGCAATTATTCTAATATGCATAATACAAAACCTTAGTCTAGGAACATAAGTATATACATCATTGAACAATATTATTTAAACAATCAGATATACAAGAAATGACAATTCAAATACTTATATTTGTTTGTTTGTTGGGTGGACTCCCTCTCAATCTTTGCTTCCTTTCTGCAACTCCATTATGTTGTGGATTGTAAGGAGCAATCAACTCCCTCTTAATCCCTAAATCACTGCATAAATTCTTGAAGTCTCTTGAAGTGAACTCTCTGCCATTTTCAGATCCACTCAGAGAACTGGATGACATCGAACCGCATACATCGGAGTGGATAATATCCAAGATTCCTTTTGCCTTACTTTCACTTCTTGGAAATGCCTTCTTTGTGTTCTTTCCTTTTGCACATCCTTTGCAAACACCTTCATGATTTGACTGGATTTCAGGAAGACCTTCTACTACTTTGTTTGCAATTGGTAGTGCTCTATAGTTCACATGTGCAAGCCTTCTATTCCAAATTTCACTTGGCTCTATGGATTCATGTACCATGGCATGTTCAGGTTGTCCCTTCAATTTTTATAATCCTACCTCTTGCTTTCCAATCACTACTGCATCATCTATGGTCTTACCTTTTGGCCACATAAATACTTGGCCATCCAAAAATGAAACTCTCATCCCCTTTGCATCCAAAGATGATATGGAGAGAAGATTCTTCTTGAGATCAGGTACATATAGAACATCTTTCATCTTTAAGGACTTCCCAGAGTCTAACTTCTAGGAGGCTTCACCACTTCCTTTTATAGGGTATTGATGGTCATCCCCAAGTTTCACCTTATGAGGCAACTCATGTTCAGATAGGTCCATAATAGATTCTTTGAATTTCATCATGTGTTTAGAAGCCCCACTATCAATAAGCCAATCATTACACCCATGTGTAACAGTACCTGTGAGAGCAGAGATTAGAACATACTCTTTGTCACTTGAAGAGTCTTCACTTTCTACCTTAGTCTTATTCCTAGGAGGTTCATCATCCTCAACAGCATGAGCATGATATCTTTTCTTGTTGCTCTTCTTCTTGTTGTTATTGCAGCTCTTTTTGTTCTTGGGACATTCTAAGGAAAATTATCCCTTCTCATTACAAGTGAAGCATATCAGATCTTTCTTTTCTCTTTGATGGTGGTGTGAAGATCTCTTGTGATAAGATTGCTCTCTCTTGAACTTACTTTTCTTGGTGTGTGTTGTGAGAGCTTGATATTCATTTCCCATCTTTTCTTCTAGGGCCACAAGCCTAGCTTCTTCTTGTGAACATTCCTCCCATAGTCTACTAAAGGAGATCAATTTATTTCTTGCACATATACCTTGGATGAAGGAGTCCCATGACCTAGGTAGGCCATTCAATGTGGTCATGACAATTTCTCCATTCTCCACTACTTCATCCATGGCTTCAAGTTGTTCTTTGATTAGAGAGACCTTAGTAAAGTAGGATTGGATGGTCTCTCCATTCTGGATCTTCACCCCTTTCAATTGGTTCTGCAGAGTCATCTTCCGATTTATATTCTTTCCTTCAAACAACTTGGTCAAGGAGTCAAACATCTCCTTAGGTGTTTGTAGGGAAGACACATGGGGTATGAGATGGTCTTTGATAGAATCAACAAAGATTCTCTTTTCCTTGACCAAGTTCTTCTTGTGTAAGGCCTTAGCCTCATGTCCCTCTAGAACTGGAACCTGTTCTCTTATGTAGGTGTCCAATTCATTCTCTTCTAAGATTAACCCAATCCTATACTTCCATGCTCAAAAGTCAACAACCCCTTCAAGCTTATCCTCAATCTTGGTGTGGTGAGACATCTTAATGAGAAACTCAAATGGAAATAAAATATTTAGGTCTTACCACTTGATTTGCTGAAACTAGATCTGGAGCTGGATTAGGTTTTGTTAGAGAAACCCTAAAAAATCAAACTTTGAATTCCAAACTTCTTAATGGATGGAAGGATACGCCTTGCTGAGATAATCAAGTTGGTATACTTCAACTTTGAAATTTTAAAAATTTGACCCCTCAAAATTGACTTTGAAACTTTCGGATCTGTAGTTTATGGTTTTCTGGTCAAAATACCGAACTAGGATTTGATAATGCTTGGGGGTCTTCCCAGCCAAAAAGTTTGATCTTGGTCTCTAAAATTTGATTTTTTTGAGTAGCATTCAGCCGTGGTCTCAGATTTCAAAAATTCCAACTTTTGCAGAAACCCTAATTTTCCACCTTTTCGATCAAAATCCCGAACTAGGCTTTGATGGAGCCTAGGGTTCTGCCCATCCAAAAAAGTTTGATCTTGGTCTCTAAATCTTGATTTTTCTGAGGAGCATCCAGCCATGGTCTCATATTCCAAAAATTCCAACTTTCTTCGAAACCCTAATTTCCTGCAGTAGTGACAGGCCAAAACTGAAAATGCTCAGAATTGAATTTTGTCTCGAGATAAATATGCACCCTTCCAAGGAGATTCAACCTAGCCTCCTTCCTTTGATGATATGAGGAGAGAAACCCAAAGATTAAGAATCCCTGGCTTCCGCAACTGCATAGTGTCTTTTTCTTAGTACTGCTCTGATACCATGTTAATTTTTCGATGATTTCGTTCAATATTATCTAGGATCACTAAGAGAATAACAAGAACAACATAACAATCACAAGAGACAATGGACACAAAGCATTTCACCGGGGAAAATGAAGAAGGTGAAAAACCCTACAACTTCCTTAGAGATAGAATAAGCCCCAATACAAAGATCACAAAGATCAATCCCTAAAATATAGATGACTCCAACAGCTACTCCTCCTCCACTTGTGCACACTCCTCTCTCTCAACTATGCGAGTTGGATGAGTGAGTGAATGAATAGAATGAGAGACACACACTCTCTATTTATACATTGACTTGACCTGCCTTTAACCCTAACTGGGTCGACTTCCTAAGGAAGCCTAATAACCCATCCACATGACTCATACAAGGCCAACCCTACACCGGTGGTCTAATAACCCATCAAATATAAGTTATGACATTTACAATAATACTTGCAACACTTACAAATACAAATGATGACACTTCTGATTGGAGGAATAATACATCTCCATCAAGAATATAATAAAGTACAAGTGTAATACATAGAAGAATATCTTCTAAAGTTACAAATACATCAACATAGGATTCCCAAGGAACTATAATAAGTGATATAGCACTAGGAAGAATTGTGTGTCTTTATTACAACTAAAGGTTAAATTAGCACTAGAAGTGTAAAAACCTAGCATTGTGAGTGTTCACTAAATTTTGGTGAAGGAATTATCCATGCAAAAGCCATACCTCTAGCCTGGAAATGGTGATTTATGCTAAATGGGTGATAATATCATCCATCAAGGGTTATTTCATAAAAGTAATTTGGACATATAAAACAAAACTTTCCCTTTAGAA
This sequence comes from Larix kaempferi, assembly GCA_027924585.1. NCBI lineage: Eukaryota > Viridiplantae > Streptophyta > Pinopsida > Pinales > Pinaceae > Larix > Larix kaempferi. The sequence continues at coordinate 10,153,325 of BSBM01001152.1, forward strand.
TTCCTCAAACCTATGATTAATTTTAATGCATTTTTTCCATAAAGACAATCAAAATAGTTGGTCAAATTATGCTTGACAGAAGTTAAAAATTATTAATGCCGACATGATATTTTCATATTGATAGTTTTTCAAGTTCAAGGAAACCATGTTTCATACCTTAAATAAGGTGGATGAGATGCATGATATAAATATAAACTCAAAACATTATTTAATATAAAAATGATAATATTATTTAATAATCCAATTATATATATGTATGTATGTATGTATGTATGTAATGACAATATTATTTAATAATCCAATTATATATATATGTGTGTGTGTGTGTGTATGTATGTATGTATGTATGTATATTTCAGCCAAAAAAAAAAAAAAGTACTCATGTTATTCATTGAGAATAAAAAAGTACATAGATAGACTGATCAATCTCCCAAGATAAAATTCCAAGGAGTATCAAAATATCCAAACCACACAAAATAACATCTCATAGATGCCACACTGGTAGTATAGCCAGACTAAATTCCCAAAACCAAACAAAAAAAGAGTAGGATTTCCAACAGGCATAATATCCGGCTATCCAACAAATTAATTAAAGGAACCACTCTGCTCCAAAGAGTTTTCAATATATTCGTTCCAATATAAAACACCCACCTCTCCTGTGAGAGCTTCTTTTGATAGTGAACCTAATTCCATATTTGATTCACAAAATATATGATCAATACTGATAGTATCAAAAGTAGATCAAATGTTTTTTGTTCTCCAGCACAAACAATGCATCTCAAGAACCTATAAATTGCATCAGTTATTTTCCCAAATGATAACAACCTTAGAATCCCCAAATACTTTTAAGAATTAGATGCCAAAAGAAGAAGTCACCTTTGTGAGATACCATAGAGCCATCAGCTTTGCCTTTGTGTTGGAACCATATCGACAATTCAACTTTAATTTGAAATAATGGTCCATGTTGATTCTTAGAATTATACCTACAGCACATAACCCTCCCTGAGCGGCTCATCAGAGAAGCCAAATGCTTCCAATGGCATAGTAAAATATTTTGTATGTCTGGTAGTTTTGGTGTTGGCATAATAAGTATAATAATCCTTATAAAGGACTAAAATCCGTAGACAACGGGAATAAGAATTTTGTTGTTTTCCTTCGAAAATAACAAAAATTCCTTGATTTCCATATCATCCAAGAAATTGTTACAATGTAATTTTCCACCCTCTAAGCATCAGCACTCTTTGGCCTTCAGGATCCATTTCACTGACTCAGATGTACTTTATGTCCTTCAGAACATACTATTTCCCTACTTTTCTTCCTGTACGCTAGCTGTTACATTTTAGCCAGCGTACTCGCGAGCTGTTACACTATAGCCCACGGGTGTCAAGTAGAATGGTAAAAGTAATTAGAAAATTACTTTTTGCTCCCAAAAAGCGGTCTTAAGGTGACCTTTGGCCCTCCATTTTCCCCGAAACGCTTTGATGTGTCCTTTCACTTACCTTTGGAAGGTTGTATATTGAGCTCTTATGGCATATGGAAGGGAGGAGAAAGAGAGAGCAAGATAACTCTAGTGGATTTTTTCCGTATCTTGAGTCTACACTCATTGATCCTTGTTGTTGTGAACCCCTTATGTTCACTTTCCAAGCTCCTTTCATAGTTTGAGTTTTCCATTCCATTGAGGATTGAAGTGGTGGAGGCACAAGTGGAGAGACCCAGTTCTTGGTTCATATTGGTTGCCGGCAAGAGGTCATATCACATTGTACTTCTTGTTATTCATTAATAGAAATACTCATATTCTCGTCCATTAATGTTGTGAATGTTGTTTATATTACATTGGGTTTCATTTACTTATAATATCATGGACCATTGCTATCGATGATGTTAATGTCTTTCATATATTATATGCGCTTGTTGTATATTGGCTGCCAAGACTAATTTACAAGTTCAAGTGCACGAATTGAAAGCTTCAACGGGGATCTACATCGAACATCCAGATTGAGGTTGGTTATATTCTTCATTATCTTAGCATTGTCATTTATATAGCATAGCATTGAGAATTGAGTTTTTTTTGGTAGTCAGCTGTCTGTTGTGGTCTACCCCCAGCCATAGGAAGTTTTCTCCGTAACAAAAGTGGCGACTCCGCTGGGGAGAACATCCATTTTTGGGGATTTTTAGGCATTTGTCCTTATTTAGAGTTTTTGTGTGCCGAGTCTTTGTGTCATTGATTGGCCGTTAGGATACACTATAGAAAACAGGATTTTTCTATGTCATTGGGCTCTTTGTTTACTCATTTGCTTTTCCCTGTACGCGGGTGAGCCTAGTTCTACCCGTGTCTACCCACTTCTGTCTGCATTATAGCCTGCAAGTACCCACATTTTTTTCTTCGAAAATAGCGTACAACTCCGGGGGTGATTGGTTTATAGCCTTTCTTTGTTGCTGGTTTAGTTGTGAGTGTTCCTAAGTCTTCTTTGGCCTTGTTCCTGAATGTTCCATGCCTTGTTCGTGACCAGAACTCCTCTTTTCTCTTGGTTTTGAGCCATGTTGGTTTTTACCCATTTTTAATTTTCTAGCTCATTACATTGGCTGAGTCTTACTGTTTGGGATCTGCTGAGTTGTCTTAGTGATCTCCTATGCATTTATGTAACTAAATAGTGGGATTTTGCTTGCATTTTTTATTTCATTATATTGAAAAATATAAAAACATAGTTTTGCATTTTCCTTTTGCTTATAAGTTAAAATACAAAAAAAAAAAATTACTTTTATGTACTGCATTTTGCATCTGAGTGCTTGTGCTTTGATCTAGGATCTACTTGTGCATTGAAAATATAAAAGAGTTGCATTTTTATTTCGAAACCATTGGATTGATTTTCATTCTAGTGGCATTGTTTTTATTGGATAGATGAGTCTAGAGTTTAACAATTTTGCATACTATTGAGTCATATACATCATTAGTTTCATGGCCATATCCTTTGAGTAATCACAGCCATTAAAATTAACGCTTAATCTTAAAATTGATTAGAATGATTTTTATTTATAGGGTACACCAACTAGCATAGGTTTAGAGTCTTGGAATAGATCATTGTGAGTTAACAATCCAAGACTACTAGATGACACATTATGTGTCTGACCAGGGAGTGGTGAAATCCATGGTATACATCAGTGTTCTCAAGAAGCTCTACTCATACCAGAGTTAAGCACAAGATCACGAGAGGTTGGTTGTGGAGATAACCCTCCAATACTAGCCAAACGTGGGAGATATTTCTAGGATTTGTTCGTATCTGGGGACTCTTGAGTTTCGATCTTAGCTACCCTGTCCATACGACAGATCCCACCTGCGAATGCCCCCCTGAGCATTGGTTATACTATGGTGACCATAGTTTCCTTACCTAGGTATCACATAGGGTGCATGCAGTGGTTATACTGTTTGTATCCCAAGTCAGATAGGGGTTGGACAACACAGTTGTTTTTTGTAGAGGGTCTTGGCCCTTTGCACGCAGTGAAGCCTGGGAACCTTTATAATTGATTATGTTACCTCCGGCTATAGTTTAGGAGTCTCAAGCCTCTCCTAGGCGAGACATACCAATTGTAGTGTCGAGAGCTCATTTAGCCACTCTGTTTGTCTGAATTTGGCTATAGTTTCTCTAGGTGTGTGCTCTTGATTTTTTGTTTTTGATCGATAGTTTGGCCGTTAGGGGACACTTTGATTTTATAGTCTCTCCAGAGATATCGTGGCGATAATTCCTTCTCTCTGTCAATCTCGTCAGTTGGTTGGTTTAACGGTCGCTAAGGTTACACGTCGTATTAATAACGAATGCCGGAAGGCCCCCTTTGAGTCTTCAGATTATTATGAAACATATATTACCGACGTCATGACCGCACATTCTGGCATGGGAGAAATCCCTACGACTCCATCGGGTAGAGTTGAACACACTTCAGACACCCCTATTGCTCAAGAGGCATGGGGGGTGATCCACCCAAGACCCAACCTAGTTTGTTTGGTCCGAATCCACCCGAGACCCAACCTAGTTTGTTTGGTCCGGATCCACCCGAGGATGACCCGTTCAATCCTTTGAAACCACATGATTTCCAGTATGGGATGCCAGAGTTACATGATAACACAGGTCTTACAACCAACGCTACCCCATTTTCTTTTGCTATGCCTGATTACAACATATTTGATCCTTCTACGATATTTGGTAGTCATGTTGGCACTAGTCATGGTGTTAGCAACACTGCACCCACTGGGGGCAATACCCTCTCCAAGGGCACCACATTTTCCACTCACACACATAGTATGGGGACCGATCACATCTCTCCTAACAATGCAAATGTTGGAGGAAGGCCGCCTCCTAGTACTACCCATCCTAATAGGAACACTGTTCGCAATACTACTCGCCATCCACAGTACAATACACATGCCTCTACCCGTCAACCAAGGACCACGTTCACAAATGTTAACAATCCTCCTAATCACGGGGGTGGACACATACCATATACTTTTACATCTACTACCACTACTAATAATTCTAATGTAGGAGGTGGGAATATACCTTATACTCATGATCACAACAGCACTGCTCCTACTACTAGTAATGCCAACGTTGGGTTTGGGAATATACCTCATGGTCACCATACGACTACTCACGCTACTAATAATGCTTATGTAGGGTGTGGGAACATACCTTATAACCATGGTCATTACAACATGGTTCCCGCTATAAGTAACATGTATATGCCCCATAATTATGGTGGTAACCCTTACTATAATACAGTTAGTGCTGGCTCTTATTACAACCCACCTCAATACGGTGCACAAAATGCATATATACCTGCTTACCCTCACACGGGTCAGGTTGGAGGAGGTTATCAACCTTATAACCATGGTCAAGCTTATGGTCAGTCATGTCCATATAATCAACATTTTAATGGTCATGGTCAAGATTACGGTGCATCTTATCCTTTGGGTCCGTACAATCAACCTTTTATGGGAGCTTATAATCAAGCTTTCCAGCCGCAGCTCCCATTCCTTGCTCGACTAAATCTTTCGGATCTTTCGAAGCTCACGGATGATCTGGTGTGTCACGATCCTAATTGGCCTCTGGTCCCTACCAAGCTCCCTTTGGACATTCCCAAGTTTGAGGGGAAGAGTGGTGAGGATCCGGGTGACCACTTCATGACCTTTCACCTTTGGTGCTCATCCAACTTGTTGAATCATGATTCCATTCATTTGAGACTATTTCAACGCACCCTTACGGGGGCAGCCGTGAAGTGGTATGTCGAGTTTCCTGGGGGCACTTATAGGGGTTTCAATGAGATAGCTTTGGTTTTCTTGGATCATTTCCATTTGCCGGTTTGTTATGATACTGGTACTGAACTTTTGTCTACCTTCTGCCACAATAAGGCCACACATATTTCTGACCACGTTCAAGAGTGGCTACAACGGAAGAGTTTAGTGAAAGCCAACATTCCTCCAAAGTTTCTGTTGGAATGGTTTCTCAAGTATTTACTTCCATATATTGCTAAGGATGTTTCGATGTCCGGCATTGTGACTGAGGAACAGGCCATCTTAAAAGTCCAGTAGTTAGATTTATTATATTCCTAGTCTGGTATTTTGTATGACATTATTCCTGACGCACCGCGAACACGACATCATCCCAAATCAGTTCCTGGACCACATGCCGATGGCATCATGGAATCCAAAAGTACTCGCCCTGTAGATTTGGTTACTAATCAAATGCAAAATTTGTTTCTTAACCAATCTAATCCCGGACAGGTTCACACCTTGTCGACTTCCACCCTATCGTCCGATGTACACACTGTGCAATCGACGAACCCATCGGGTAACTAGCAGCCTGGTGGTAAGAAGAAGGGGAGAAACAACCGTAAGGGTGGAAACAATGGGAACAATGGTAGTAATCGCAATACCCCTCGGAAAGAGAATGCCAACCCTCCTCGAGAAGGTGGAAATGCTGGTGGGGACCGTAAACCTAGGCGTAAAGTGAAATTTCCTTGCAAGGTTTGTGGGGAAGATCATCTTACTCACTTGTGTTCTCGAATCGAAGAAGCATCGAAGCATCTGGCACAGAGCCCAGTTGTGTTAAAAGATCCCCTTCCTCATCATCAGAACATGGATTCACATGCTCCTGCTACTAGTTATGGACCTAATGAGACTACAACATCTTCCTCCAATACTAGTGGCTATGGATGCATGAATATGGTCCAATCAGAGGCTAGTGTTGCTACTCGTCAACGCAATTATGGTTCACCACAACCAAATATGGGGAATGATCCTCCTCCTCCTAGTAACTCTTTGCATATAAAGAATCCCTCTACTATGCTGCGGATACCGAAAGGTGTTCTTAAGCACTCTACACATAATCCCAATGCTTGAGTCGCCCAGAACTACTCTATTGTAGAAGATTTGATTCAAACTCTGTGTGCCATGTCAACTCTTGAAGTTTTACAGGCAAGTCGTTCTCAAAGGCATGCCCTTTTAAGTGCTTTTGGAGTTCAGGATGGGGCAAGTCCTAACATTATCAATTTTGATACTACTAACGTTCAACCTTGCTTACCTTACCACGTGGCTTTTCAAATCCATGTGGAGTGCCTTCATAATTTCGTCAAGAGAATGGTGGTTGACGAAGGTGCTTCTACGTTAGTGATGTCTTTATCTTGTTGGAAATCTCTTGTCTCTCCTCCTCTATCCAAGTCTATGACCATGCTCACTGCATTTGACGGTCAGTCATTTAAGCCGCATGGGATTATCCATTCCCTTATTTTCCGCTTGGGAGGGAAACCCGTTCCTATTGAAGTCGAGGTGGTTGATGCGCCCATCGACTACAACCTTTTCCTGGGTAGGAATTGGATGTACGCTATGAAATCTATCGCGTCCACTATGTTCAGAGTTATTTGATTTCCACACAAAGGAAATATTGTGACAATCGACCAACTGGATTTCATTAGTCCTTATTCCACAACATCCACGAGATCAGTGGTCCCTCAAGTTACATATTCTCAGCTGACAACTAGGAACATGGGTGTCGGATTGTACTCCTCATTGATGGGATCTTATGATTTCCCTTCACCCATTAATTTTATTGGAACCATTTCCGGCAATGCATCTCCTCCATTGCATAATGTACCATTCCGGACTTCATATTTTGATGATCCATGGACTTTACCGTCCTCGAGTTCCACGTTTGGAGACATTGTGCATGTTGGGATGGCTATGCCACTGTCTGCTACTAAGCTTGCTTATCAAGATATTCAACAAGACATGGTTGTAGTTAGGGTTTTCACCCTGGCTTATGCAAATGAGCACCTACTAAGGAGAAGGGCCTCCTTAGTAGCAGTTCAATGATCAGTAAATTAAAGCAATAAAACAATATGAAATTTAACCTAGCATGAGCATTAACATAAATAACAAAACATGAAAATATGGTAAAGATCTCTCTTTTTGTATTAAAAATTACCTCAGGTGTAGAGGTTGATGAAGCCCTTGTAGCAGTCCAAGAAGGTTGCTTCCAAGCTCCAATGTCGTTCCTTCTCCTTCTTCCAAAGATGTTTTGGGTGTGGGCCAAAAGGGTTCTCAAGAATTAGCTCCAAATGGAGAGCTAGGGTTTCAAGAGAATTTTTAGCAGCATGAGGATAGGGATGATTGTGGATATGAAATGGGGAGCCTCCATCACCTATTTATATGTTTTTTAGTGGTAGAGTGCTAACCCATAGTTTTGGGCACCATATGGTTTAGGTCAGTTGTATAGGGTTTTTGCTTCCTTTTTTCCCTCTTTTTCCTTTTTTTTGTATTTTTTATTCCCTTTTTAAAGGGTTTTTGCTATTTTTTGAGGAATTTAACTTATTGTGGGGAAAAAAGGGGGGTTTTGGGATTTTGGAGGCTTTTTTAATGGTTTTTTGGCCTTTTGGAGGCTTTTTAATGGTTTTTTGGGGTTCTGGAGGCAAATATGGTAGGAAATATGGACAAATGAGTCATGTAATGGGGTAGATGAGGCAGTGAGCACTTTTTGGGTGTTAACAGATTTCCCCCTGATGTGTGAGGGCAGGAGCTCATCGTATGGCTGATAGACATCATAGGTATTTTATGGTTTTCCTGGGATGTGGAGAGGAGAAGAAATGAACTAGAGCCCAAAACAACGGTCACGAACCAACTACAAAAGCTAAAATTTCATGACCTCAATAGTGAATGAGGAATAATCTCAACATATGGACGAGGCGGGCATGCCCATGCTCGTATCAAGATATAGAACAATACCAAGGGGGTCCAAACAATGAGGACCTGAAATATACATGGCCTCAAATAATGAATGAGGAAGAATCTCAATATATGGACGAGGCGGGCATACCCATGCTCGTATCAAGATATATATAAAACATAACAATGAGGCCCAAAAATGGGGGCCTAAAGGATACATGGAGAACCAATGTGTACATCATAAGGGTCCAGAGGGGACACAGAGTCTGGGACATACTGCTGGGCTGACCATGTCTGAGTTGAAGAACTAATACACTAGAATATCAATAGTGATGCTGAGTGTGGTACCAGAGGAACTGATGAACTGCTGGATCATAGTGACGGGGGGTCATACCCTCAATGGTATAGTGAACTCGAACTAAACTGAGTACTCAAGGAAGCATATAACTGGATGGATTCTGAATACAAGCGCCAACGCAACCCGGACATCCATGGGAACATATAACTGGGTGTTCTGAAGTGACTCACCAATGTGCTAGAGTCGAGGGAAATCAGGGGTCTTCGACCAATAACTGAAGGGATATATAGCCTGTGCGATTCTCAATGATGTGATCAAGGTGTTGAAGTCGAGCATGTGAGAAACAACCACTCGGAAAGGCACTGATGACTCCTCTCAAAATGGTCCATATGCACTCACCACAGATGGTGATGAGTCTAAGGCACAGGGACCTCTGGGTCTATCCTCTGGAATATATGGGTTGGCGTCGACAGAGGGAGACCTGCAACTAGCAAGGAAATGATGTTTCCTTGATAGAAGCACGAGGTGGAGAACCGAAGTGTGAGAGTACTGATGGTAGGACTAACATACTTGGGGGGTGGGGGATAACTGGACAAGTAGAGTGGGTGGACTCAAACTTCCTTTGTTTAGAGTATGATGGCAGGGATGATCGGGAAACATATTAAACTGACTGGTGGGAAAGGGATCATAGCTGTAATGGATCAAGGATAGTGACTGGTATGAGTGAAACTCAAGTTGGTGTAAGATGGCAGGAGACTGTAGAATACTCTGAACAAAGGCGACCTTATTGGGGGTGCTGCTGAGATGATCGATCACAGCGCCGAGAGGCACGGGGGGAACTTCTTCATGGGTTAAGGAACTAGAAGAAGTGTGTTCAAAAATGGTATTGTCATGTGGATTTATACGAGCCCAGGATAGTTCATGCTCGTGATTGCTTTCAATTTTAAGGAGTCTAAAAGCGATAAGGAGACTCTGAAATAATGGAATGGTACCATCGTGTGGATTTGTACGAGCCCAAGACAGTGCATGCTCATGGTTGCTTTCAATTTTGGAGAGTCTGAAAGGAATAAGAAGATTCCAGGAGGGTTCTTTTTTGTGTGTTAGTCTCCAAGGCCCGAAGAAGCATAAAAGGATGCAATGAAGAACTCTTCTAGCCAGTGTGACTAGAGTATTCCTTTTCCATAATTAGTCTATCAAGTCTGGAAAAGGGTTAAACTTATACCAAATAGACGCCCTGTCAGGTACTTTAACGAGCATGAAAGGAAGCAAGATTGCTCAGTGATCTTTTCATTGTTTTAGGAGTCATAAAAGAGCTTAACAGAAACTCCCTAAGTGCCTTTTTCGTAAAGGACTTGTCCGGCCCGAAAAAGGGATAAAATTATACCGAACAAAAGGAATGGCCCGGCTAGGAGGAAGTGCTCAATCAAGGAATCATTGATGAGAACCAAGAATGAGGGTGGGGGGGAACGCTGGTGGGCCTCCTTGCGGGATGATGAATGGTGGCAAAATAATGAAATAATTACAGTATGATTGGAGTGATTGGCTCATGTAAAAATGTGTAATAATCCGATGGAGGCCGATGTGGTGCACAAATTGAGGCAGCAAGGTGTCGGGACATAATGTTGAAATTGTACCTGGTGAGAGCGAGAAATGATCTCACGCATCATCACGAGATTGAAAAACTGAATTCGACGACATAATAAGTGTCAAAAATGGAGAACGACCGAGGTGGCTCGCAAACAGAGGCGACGGGGGGTGTTTTAGGAAAAATACCCAAAAAATATTGAGGTGAGAGCGAGAAATGACCTCAACCATCATCATGGGCTTGGAAAAATGAATCCGATCATATATCAAAAATGGGCTACGATTGATGTGGCGCATGAACTGAGGTGACAAGGGGTGTCTAGAAAAAATGCTCAAAAAACGGTGCAGAAAAAATAAGAAAACGAGTCGACCATCATGACAGTCTCGTCGTGCTGATTCGAGTGGTGGAAATGGTTGGAAAAATGGACTCCGTATGGGTTTAGAATGGTTGAAACAAGAAAAGTCAACGAGGTATAAATAGCAAGTGGGCCCAACATGACAATTGTCAGTTGGACTTGTTGACTTTGACTAGAGATCAAAGTAGACCCAGAGCTCAGGTGGTGTTTCTGGATGATCCGACTGGACGATTTCAGATCCGGGAGTTGCAGGTATTCCGTTAAACTCATACCTGCATTTTTTGTTTGGTTTGGGGGGGTGGTGGGTCCCCAGGGGGGTCCTGTACGGTCCATGAGGGTGTGGATCGTGGGTTTCCAGGGTGGAATCGCGGTCTGGGACCGCGAGTTCCATTGATGAACACGCGATCTTAGACCACGAGTTCAACGCCTATAGTAGCGGTCCCAGATCGCGACTCAGATCAGGAAATATGTGGTCTGCGACCACGACTATATCCTTGACAGCCGCGATCTGAGAGTGTGGCAAGGGGTCCTAAAGCCGCGATATGGATCGAGCTTTAGGGTTTTCCCTGTGCAGGGGAAAGGGTTATTTATTTGACATGGGGCTAATGAGTTTGCATTGTGTGATTGACAGGATGCCAGTAGTGCTATGGTGGGAGTGGGAGGTCCCAGACGACATAGTGGAGGCCATCTGGAGGGATCAGCATGTGCGGTCTACTTTGGGGTTGTACGAGCTTCTTAAGTTCGCACAGGTTCCCATGATTTGTTCAACAGGATTACTGCTGAACAGGTTGGTGGGCTTCTGGGAGCCCGACATATAGGCTTTCAGGGTGTAGGGGGAGAGAGTGGATCTCACCCTTGTAGTTGTATATTTTTTGACGGGGTTGCCCTGTCTGGGTAGGGTGGCTGATACGCAGCCACGAGTGTCTACAGATATGGATGTGGAGGATATGTTGGAGCGGTACCTGCGTTCCAGAGGCTATAGTGCATAGGAATGAAATCAGGAATGTGGACCTGCAGGAGCCATCAGTGAGGGCGATTGCTGCATGTGTGGTTCAAGTTTTAGGGTCTCAGGCACCTGAGCGGGTGTCAGGGGGCCAGATGCAGCTGGTGGAGTGAGTGTTGGATGGTATATACTTCGCGTGGGGCCAAATGTTCCTCACCTACGTTCAGCGACAGCTGACCTCGGTGAAGGAATCTGGCAAAGGATTCTGCTACGGATCCTTTCTCTGTGCCTTCTTCATGGAGCGAGTACCTACACTATGGCCATGGGTGCCGGGTCAGGGCAGGAAGACTGAGGGAGCCGCGCATGGTGCGGTGGGGAGAGATGATGCGCCGATGGGGTGGCGGTGAAGTTGGGAGATACTTTACCCAGGAGCTCTACCTACAGTGGTTGCAGATGCCACTAACGCTGGATGATTATCCATACAGAGATATGGACTACACAAGAGATCCGGAGGCACTACGGCCTCCAGGGAAGGCATGGGGCCCAGATGGTATGTATCTACTATGCTTGATTGTTTTGTATGTCAGATTTTGTATATGATAGGTTTGAGATATTGATATGCTTGTACTGACTAATGTATGATCTACAGATGTGGGACCGAGACCACCACCGGAACACATAGACCGCTGGGGTCATGTAGTGATACCAGCCTTTCCAGGCCGAGGGTAGGTGCGTCGATGGGACGCTGAGGGGAATCTGGAGTCCGTACGGGTGCTTCTCGATCGTTTGCTAGTTGGAGTGACTGATGATGGGTGGCAGGACTTGGATCAGGAGGTGATTCAGGACTGTCTTGGGGCGCCATGGGATTTTTGATTGATCGCGATCTAAGTGGCCATTTTGGCAGAGAGGGGTCGGGCACATGATCTGGCAGGGGATGAGGAGCTTCCAGAGGAGGAGTGGGGTGAGTACTCGGAAGCAGCCGATGCAAGAAACGATGGAGGGTATGACTCTCAGTAGGGAGTACAGAGGAATCCCCCCTGATGTGTATGGACACTCGGGGTTTTTTGTAGCTTACGGCTTGTATTCTATGAGGCTTGTCGATGTATATGCATTTTTTGTATAGATGAGTGCTGAGGTACTCAAGACATGTGTAGAACATTGACATTTATTTTTTGATATATATATGCACATGGATGCAATAGTATGTGTTATGATAGGCACATGGATGCCCCTGTATAGTAATGTGATGATAGGCATGTGGATGCCCCTTGTTGTAAATGCAATCTTTTTGGGATTTTTAGATGTTTTTTGATGGGATGATATGTCATGATGATGCATGATGGATGGTTTACATGGTGTGATTGATATGCCAATCTAGTATGTTGTTAGTCATTTGATATGCAACACTATTATGAGCTCGTGGGACATGGGTGAATGATATGGATTCAAATTATCGGCTAAGCTATTTTGTGTGCAGGAACTTTCTAAAGAGGCAAGGATCATGCACCTAGTAGCAGTTGTTGAGCTAGGAGACAAGTAGTTGGGAGTCAAGGAACACATGAAGGTGACATATGCCCATCTAAAGGGTAGTAGTCAAGAGACCGGTCACAGCATCATACTCCGCTTTGTTATTGGTAGCAACGCCTATGCACATTCTGTCGACGTGGATCAACTCATGTGAAGGGGAATATAAGACCCATGCTGCAGAGGCCAGGTTTGGAGACCAGCGGCTCGCTCCATCGACGAAGCCAATGTAATGAGGTGGAAGATGGTCCATCTGTAATCATGCAAAAATGATGAATGTAAGGTTGTGGTAAAAAAGGTGAAAAACAAAAAGAAAGCAAACTGTACAATACGGACCAATGGGGCCGCAAGTTTGTTTAAGGATAAAAGCATTTAAGATACAACCCATTACGGGGGTTGCACAAAGGGTGGCCTTCGAAGTCAGTTAAAATATATGCCCCATTTCCGAGGAAAGTTTGCATGATGTAAGGGCCTTGCCACATGGATTCAAACTTCCCTTTACCGGTCTTGTCATGGGCTTGGTCATAAGCGAGAACAAGGTCTCCTTCACGAAAAGTTCGAGGGTGGACATGTTTATCGTAACCAGCTTTGGAGCGGTTCTTGGCAGCTTCAATGGTTTGGAGGGTGGCATGACGGTCTTCATCAGCATGCTCCAGTGATAGCAGAAGTTGCTTGAGTGGGGAGGTGTCTGGGAGAATCTCGACGACGATGTGTAAGGCAGGTATCTGACACTCGATGGGGAGGACAGACTCTACACCGTGAACCAAATGGAAAGGGGTAAAATCGGTGGCGGTCTTAGTTGATGTACGGTAAGCCCACAATGTAAGGAAAAGCATGTGATGCCAATTGGACTTATGCCGGTCAACAGTGCATTGGAGGATGGTTTTTAAAATTTTATTGATGGCCTCTACTTGGCCGTTCCCTTGGGGGTAGTAAGCAAGGGAATACTGATGTTTGAACTTCAGTAGAGTGGACAACTCGCGCCAAATGGAATCTTCAAAATGTGAACCATGGTCTGAGACCAGCTATTTGGGGACCCCGAATCATGTGATAACATGGTTAAAAAAGAAACGGGCAGCGGTGTCAGCTTTACAATTGAAAGTGGGCATGGCTTCAACACATTTGGTGAAGTAGTCGAAGGCAATGATGTACTTATGGCCATTTGCAGATGAGGGTTTACATTCCATGAAGTCGATGGCCCATTTACAAAAGGGACCAATGGTGATGACTGGGTGTAATGGGGCGGGTGGTGTCCGAGCCTTAGGGGCAAAAAGTTGGCAATTATGGCAATGTTTGACCACTGTGATGCAGTTGGTAAAGAGTGTGGGCCAGAAGTATCCGGTACGGATGACCTTTTTGGTGGTGGCCATTCCAGAGAAATGTCTACCGCAGGCACCGCTATGACAGTCATTGAGGACTTGTTCGGCTTCCTTGTGTGTAAGATAACAATGAAGAATCATGTCAACCCCTCGCCGGTAAAGGACATCGCCCAAGAGGAGATATCGAGAAGCCTAGTGACAGATACGACGGCGTCCATCACGATTTATGTTGGGTCGAAACTTCTGTGTGCGAAGGTAGAGCAAAATATCACTGTACCATGAGTCAACGGACGAGATGATGAACAAGTGATTGTTAGGTAACTCATTGGAGACTTGTGGGGACGACAAAAGGGATGGAAAATCGGTGATGAGCTGGGAAAGCGTGAGGGCTTTAGTGCTCTTAGGGGTTGTGAAAGTTAAGTCATATTCTTGGAGGATAATTACCCATTTAGCAACATGACCTTGCAGAAGTCGTTGATTCAAGAGATAGACCATGGGGTTGGAATCAGCGACAACTGTGGTATGACTAAGTAAAATGTAATGTCGCAACTTTTGGATAGAAAAGACGACGGTGAGGGCCAGCCTCTCTTCATATGGGTAATGGAGGGGTGGTCTAGATAAGGTCTGGTTGACATAATAAATGACATGCTCTTGGTGAGAAGCGTCTTCTTGGACAAGGACTCTGGACACGGCATGATCGGATGCTGAGACGTAAAGGATGAAGTCCTGAGAGAAATTCGGAGGGGAGATCAAAGGGGCTTGTGTGAGATCTTTCTTAAGGGCTTCGAATGCAGCTTGCGCCTGGTCATCCAAAAAAAAGGGTATATGGGTACAAAGCAGGCGTAAGAAACCATGAACTGTGGTGGCATAATCAAGAATGAAGCGATGGAGGAAATTAGATTTCCCCTGCAGACTTTGGAGCTGTCGGAGTGTGCGTGGTGCGGGCAGGTCTATGATGGTTTGGACTTTGAGGGGATCAACAGTGATTCCTTTATGGGAAACAATGAAACCCAACAACCGGCTTGCTGGAATGCAAAAGACACACTTGAGTGGGTTCAAGCAGATTTGATATTTGCAACAAATCAGAAAGACTTACCGGAGGTCGTTAAGGTGGTTTGATCATTTCTGGGAACAAGCTGTAAGATCGTCAAGATAGACTAATAGGATATGGACCAAATCATGGAAACAATAGGTCATGGCCTGCTGGAAGGTGGCACCAACATTTTTAAGGCTGAAAGGCATGACACAATAGGAAAATGTGCCCCATGGGGTGGTAATGGCGGTCTTGTATTGATCTTCCTTGCGGATCTGAATCTGGTTGTATCCTGAGAAACCGTCCATGAAGGATAAGACCTCATGGCCCACACACGCATCAATGAGTTGGTCAATGAATGGCATGGGGAAGTTGTCTTTGGGACATGCTCGGTTTAAATCGTGGAAGTCAGTACATACTCTGATGGTACCTTGTTTCTTGTTGACAGGGACAGGGTTAGAAACCCAAGTGGTGTATACAATAGGATAAATGAATCCTGATGTGCGAAATTTTTCAATCTCTGCTTTAATGGCGAGGAGCTTTGATGGATGAATGGGGCGCTGTTTCTAGCGAACGGGGGGTACATCTAGCCACGTGTCAATGTGATGCTCTATAATAGTGGGGTCAAGACCAGGCATTTCGGTATAGGACCAGCCAAAGACATCGCAGAATTCTTGGAAAAGTTTCTTGTACTCTCTAATCTCGTGCTCGGTGTAGGAGGCTCCTAACGAAATGATTTCAAGAGCACCGCCTGGGGCAAAGATATCAATGTGGATGACGGGTGATATGTTGGCCATGTTACCTTCCTCGAAGGCATCGGGGGCAGGAATGGGGTCTTTAAACAAGTCGAATTTGGTCGGAAGGAAGTCTTTGGACTCAACCGAGAATTCGGTGGCTGTGGTGGAGGAGGAGGCCTCCAGGAGGAAATATGAATGATGGTGCATATCCTCCAATGGGTAATCAGGGGCAATAAGAGCCTCTAGAATCTCCTCATCATTGTGGAAAATTTGAGTGGTCAAATCGGTTGACAAGGGAATGGTAGTAGAAGAGATCATATAAATGGTATTAATCTCTCCATATGAGGGGGATATTGGGTGGTGGATCTCCTCAATGGTGGGGGGCTCCATCTCAAGGTCCAAATTATTCATCTCATAGAGAGCTGTTCTGTAATCTGGGAGATCTAGGCAGTGATGTGAGTAATGGCCATAAATACCGCATATTGCACAAGGGTGGTTGGTACGCAGTGATTTATCACGAGGCTTAGGGGTTAGGTCAAGTTGAACAACCGAGATGTTGGGGTCGTCATCAAGCATTTGCATGTGTTCTTGTAATGCGGGTAATTATGGACATTGATGAGTAGCATGGCCTAACTCATCACACAACAAGCATTTGGGAGGAGCATGAAACATGGGGGTATTCTTAACTAGTTGAGGCGGGGGTAAAGCAGTGTATGGTTGTGGGCCTCTGCCCCCAGTGTGCTTGATAACAGGGGATGGATTCGTGGATGATGAAGGGGTAGCGACACCGATAGGTGGTTGAATAGTACTGGTGATGGGTTGCACCGGTTGTAGGACAAAATTTGGTGTCGGAGGGGTAACGAGAGGCGTAATGTACCATATGGTTAATCCTAAGGTTAAACCGAGGAGGCTGAGGGTAGCCATAATTGGGGCGCTTAGTACTCCTGAAGGGGGAAATAGGAAGGGGATTGTATGGATGAGTGTAACACCAACATGACTAGGTACCAATTGTGGTTGGGGTAGCAAGGGTGGTTGATGGTTGGGTGTTGGTGTATTGTGGGAAAGGGTACATGAGTCAGATACTTCGGTCGTGGGTGACGGGGGTGGAATGGCCTGGAATGTTGAGGCCATCGACGTATCTAAGTAAAATCTGAGTCCCACTGAGGAAACCAAGGAGGTAGATGCACCACTAACAGGTTGTTCAATCATGGGGAGAACATTTTCGGGTGCAGCGGGGGCATTGGGATCGTAATAGGTGAGTTGGTCAACTTTAACCATGCGTCCGTCGTGGGGGAACATCATGGTACGAAAAACGGATGAGGCAACCGCCTGCATGGCATACATGTAACTGCGGCCAATAAGAGGTTATAATCAAGTTGGGCATTGATGACCTCTATATCAATAAGCACTGTTTTACCAGCCAACTGGACGGGGACATTAGCTAAGAGGCCTTGGGGTTGAGCTGAACGGTCGTTGTAGGCTCGCAACGCAGTGGTGGACTACTGGAGTGTAGGGGATCCCAACTTTTGCCAAAGAAATGTGGACATAACGCATGTAGAGGTACCTTCATCAATGATGCACCAATGGATGACAAGATTCCGAACAGATACAGAAACTTGGAATGCTAAAGTGGAAGGTAGTCGTGGTTCGGATTGGTCCAAATCGAATGCCATCATTCGTGAATCATTTAGGTCAATAGCACCAATGGCTGAAAGCAAAGTCTTGCGCTGTGTTGGATAGTTTTTTAAGACCTCTAACGCAAACATGGCTGCGGGGGACTGGGCTAAGTCATCTACAATGTTGTAATTAGACGCAGTGCGAGCATTGGGGTTATTATTGATGCGGCGAAGTGGGAAGTGAGGGGCTTTGGAGGCGCCATCTAGTGGAGCCGGAGGTATGCGTAATGACTGATCGGTGGGATGAGCATTGGTATTTTTGTCGGCAGGAGGGGCTTCAGGGGTGGAGCCATATTGGTTCTGATGGGTTTGAAGGTTGACATCGGCGGATGATATCATTAACAAGTGATGGGTACCTGAGTCTATCATGGGTTGATCAGGAGCAGCATAAGTGATTTGTTGTTGTGGAGGCTTGTTTAATTGAGGGGGAGCCAACGGCTGAGTGTTCACTATGCCTTGGGTTGGTAATGGGTTTTGTAGCACTAAGGATTGATTCTGAGGTGGTGGGGGGTTGGGAGGTGCCTGAGGAGCCGTGTGCCCTTAGCGGTGGGCATCATCAGTCCAGAGTTGCTGAGCTCGCTCCAAATGTGGGCAAGCGTGTGTGTAGTGGCCATAGACCCCGCAAATAGAACAAGGATGGTTTGTTTGCAAATTAGGATTTTTGGCTTGTTTGGGCAGCCGATCAAGGTTTTGGTTGGCAAGTGCCACGTTATTGTTGTTTGGAGGATTGGGAGGTTGATCGCCTTGGTCTGGAGGGGGGTTGTTCCCACAGTTACGGCCTTTGTCGCGGTTTTGTTGGCCTTGTTGGCGTTGGTTATTTTGGTTGGGTTGCGGATTTTGTTGCGTATACACTTGCCTTTGGGTGGCAAGTGGGTTCTAGGGTTGTGCAGGTGCGGGAGCAGGCTGTGGTGGATAATAAGTAGGTGGAGACAGCGCAGGTGCTAAACCTTCAGGGGGTTTTTGATATGCTTGTGCGACAGGTTGCAGGTTTTTCGCAGGGGCTGCCTATGGCAGGTAATAAGCAGGTGGGGCTTGAGAGGATATAGGAGCTAGAGCGGCCTGCAGGTGGTAATATGGCTGAGGTGCGACCAAGGGGGTGTAAACTGGGAATGCATGACCAAAGCACTGAGGTGGACATGAGGGTCCGTGGGAATGGTGATGATGTGCCATGGGGGCATACGAATTGATTGCTCTGGAATGGGAGGTAGCCCGCGAAAGGTCGGGGCCAGGGCTAGGACGTGCTGTGGAAAAGGGCTGGTTATGTGAGGCTATATGGCCAATGATGCCATCTACGGCATGGGATGCCCCCGGCGCATCGTGCCAAGAGGAATCGCCATGGGGGGCATCAGGGATGATGGAATATAGGTAACCAGACTGGGCGTAAATAAGGTCAAATTGTTGGGCTTTGAGGATGGCCTCTTCTTCGGACTGGGGTCGCTCGGATGCCACATCCTTGGCAGTGACAGGAAGGAGAGATTTTAGAAACCAATCTAAGAAGATACTGTCATCTAACTTGATTTTGCAGAGGCTGCGGTGTCGATGCCACTCATGAATGTGGTCAGTGATGTGGGTGGCCATGTTATGTCTGCAAGATAGTAGGATCTCAACTCCCACGTCATAGCGGACAGGTAACTGAAAGAACTGCAGGAAGGTCAAGGCAAGGGAATTAAAGGTGGCATGGGTCCCATGGGGCTGCTCAATGTACCACTTAGCTGCAGAGCCAGTGAGGGTGCGATGTAACAGATGGAGTCATCTACTATGGAGTTGGAGGAACACCATAGATGGAAGGACATAATATGGTTCTGGGGGTCTTCACCTGCCTTGCCCTCAAACTTCGGGATGTCTAATTGAAGCTTGGTGGGAATGTGAGGCCACGCAGGGTCGTGTCTGATGGGGTTGTTAGTCAGACTGGCCAAGTCAGGAAGGTTGAGACTATCCATGAATGGAAAACTAGTAGAAGGATGTGACACACTGGTGGTTGGGACCACGTTGGGTCCAATGCCCCCAAGTAGAGGAACTGGGTTCAGGTTGGGGACGTTTCCCCCAGGTGGAGCAACGAAGGTGGTATGGGACGGTCCTACACCGCCAAGGGTAGTGTGAGCCACTGGTGGAGTTCGGATGGGTATGGTAGTCACTGGAATAGGTACAGTGACCGGAATGGTGAATGTGGCCCCCAACGAGGGTATACCCAAAGCGGGTGTGGTAGCTAGGGTGGTGGTAAATGTTCCACCAATGGTCCCTACAAATAAAGGGTTCAAATCCATGCCAGCCATGGGGTCGGTTGGTGTAGTGTAAGTGGGGTTCTCGGACTCTGCCTCAGAATCAGAGGTAAAATAAGGGGTGTCAGTGCCGGGGGACAGAGCTCTGCGTCTATGACGAGTGGAGTTGAGTGATGAAGCTCTACGTCTATGACAGGTGGTGTTGAGTGAGCTGTGCTAAGGGGGCTGGCCTCGGAGGTTCCAAGAATGTCTCGGGGACTCAATGGTGATAGATGGTGTCAAGTCTCTGGGGGTTGTGTCGAGTGGAAAACAGCTCAAAAAACCATAATGCAGCCGAGTGTGTAGAAGGAGAGCGCAAAAAATATGGCACTTAGGCCAACAACCAGCTCAAAACACTCATTGTAACAGCTGTGCTACAATAAGTGGAGCGTCAACAAAAATGGTCAAAATACCAACAAGCAGCAGATTTCCAAAAAAATAAAAAATAGTGGACTCGCTAGACCAAAGGGAGGTAAGGGAGCATGCAAACACCTAGCTAAATAGTATTCTGACTCAACCAGACATATCCTCTGCAAGGTGATGAAATCCAAGTTAGACAATATGGATAGTAGAGCCAAGTGGCTAAAGATATCCCCCTACCGGGAGGGACACTGGGTAGTCAATCCTAGAAGAAAAGCAACTAAGATACCTCGTTCATGACACATTCGGTTGGGTGAATCTGCAGTTTGGTTCTATCGCTGCTGTACTCCCATACGGGTAGTACACCAAGAACTACGAAAGGTATCCTTCAGTTACTGAATGGATTGCGGTATTCCACTCAGGATTCCGAAACCAGTATGGCTACTTCAACCCTCCTAGGGGAGAGGCCTTCCCAATAAATTGGTTTTAAACCATGTCAAAAAATACTAGGGGGTTTTGGTTCCCTAATGGACAACAACTATGTCTCAAGTGTAAACAACCGAGGGGTGTTATTTGGATGCCTATCCCCCCAACCCTACCTAACTACAATATTCTTTTGTGTTCCCCAAGTGGGGTTAGAATGTTGGTTGTGTTAAGCAGTATTTTAGGGCTCACTTGAATTAGGTGATAGATTGTGTGCATGTGAGATAATGAACCCAAACAAAAGTGCCACAGGGTGGGCAACTTTCTAACTAATAATAACAATGCAGAAATTAAACTTTGAAATGCAAAATTTTCTCTTTTCAATTAAAATGCTGAAATTTAAAAAATTCTTTAAATAGAACAGAAATAATACTACAGGAAAAGGCTGTAGGTAAGTATGGCTGCAGGTAGGACAGGTGGTTGTGCAGGTGCAGAAAATATTGCAACAAAGTTCTGGGTTCAAACAGGGGAAGAATGTAGAAAACAGATCGTAGGTCTGCGACGAAACTACGCGGTCGGATCGCGAGAAATAGGTCTATAGTCATGGGCGGACCACAGGAAAATGGCTCAAAGCCACAGGCGAATCGTAGGAAAATGGATCAAAGCCGCAGGCGGATCGCAGGAAAATGGCTGAAAGCCGTAGGCAGATTGCAGGAAAATGGCTGAAAGCCGCAGGAGGATCACAGGAAAATGGCTGAAAGCTGCAGGCGGATTACAGGAAAATGGCTCAAAGCCACAGGTGGATCGCAGGAAAATGGCTGAAAGCTGCAAGCGGATTGCAGGAAAGGGGTGAACAGTCGCGGTCGGATCACACGAAATAGGCTGAGAGCCGTGGTCAAATCGCAGGTAACAGACTGAAAACCGTCGGTAGATCGCGGGAAACAGTCTGAGAGCCACGGTCGAATCACAGGTAATAGTCTGAAAGACGCAGTTAGATCACAACTGTGGGGACAAAATACGCGGTTTACTATAGCAAACCCGACTGCCGAAAGGGGCAGCCGAAAGGAAAAAACAGAAAAATATTACAGAAAATTAAAAACTTTTAAAAACTATAACCAAAAATTCAAAGGAACCCCAGTGGAGTCGCCAAAACTGTAGCTAGGGTTTTCACCCTAGCTTGTGCAAATGAGCACCTACTAAGGAGAAGGGCCTCCTTAGTAGCAGTTCAATAATTAGTAAATTAAAGCAATAAAACAATATGAAATTTAACCTAGCATGAGCATTAACATAAATAACAAAATATGAAAATATGGTAAAGATCTCTCTTTTTGTATTAAAAATTACCTCAGGTGTAGAGGTTGATGAAGCCCTTGTAGTAGTCCAAGAGGGTTGCTTCCAAGCTCCAGTGTTGATCCTTCTCCTTCTTCCAAAGATGTTTTGGGTGTGGGCCAAAAGGGTTCTCAAAAATTAGCTCCAAATGGAGAGCTTGGGTTTCAAGAGAATTTTTACCAGCATGAGGATAGGGATGATTGTGGATATGAAATGGGGAGCCTCCATCACCTATTTATAGGTTTTTTAGTGGTGGAGTGCTGACCCATCGTTTTGGGCACCATATGGTTTAGGTCAGCTATATAGGTTTTTTGCTTCCTTTTTTCCCTCTTTTTCCTTTTTTTTTGTATTTTTTATTCCCTTTTTAGAGGGTTTTTGCTATTTTTGGAGGAATTTAACTTATTTTGGGGAAAAGGGGGGGTTTTGGGCCTTTTGGAGGCTTTTTTAATGGTTTTTTGGCCTTTTAGAGGCTTTTTAATGGTTTGTTGGGGTTTTGGAGGCAAATATGGTAGGAAATATGAACAAATGAGTCATGTAATGGGGTAGATGAGGTAGTGTACACTTTTTGGGTGTTAACAACGGTAGAGCCGGATCTCTCCTCTTCACGGATAGAAGAGGAATATCCCATTATGCTTCCAGTTTGGGCATCCAATTCATATTATTCACACAATTTCCTTGATGGTACTTTCCCTTTGGATGAAGCTATTATCGAGGCCATGTGTGGTAGTGAGAGACCTTGGGAGGATATGCATCATCACTCTTATTTCCTTCCCAACCTCGATCTTGCCGAGCAAGAAGAGGTTAGGACGACTATTGCCAAGATGGTTGGTCACCCTGTATCTCTTTTGGGCTCACATGAGATTTACACAGAGGGTAACATGGCTAATATTTCCCCGACTATACCGATCAACATCTCTCGCACTTCGGGAAAGATTGAGAACCTTTACATTATGTTGTTGGTACAACATCCCTCCCCATTTTTTTTTTAAATATTAGGGCCCCTCCTTTTATTGTTTACCGAGAAGCTTGGTTTTGTCCAAGTCTTAGTTACTCCTCTGATTCAAAGTTTTATTAAGCTGTAATTCTTGCCTTTTTTTTCTTGATGATTTTGTGACTAGGGCATTTATTTCTTTAAAACATAGGGTGCACTTTAATTTTCAAAGCATGCGCTAAAGGCGCAGTAGCATTATTAACTTTGCACCAAAAAGTGCAATTTTTGGGTCTGGACTTTATCACCAATGCAAAAATCACAAGATTAATTTTGCACCATATCAATGCATCCGCCCATAGCGAAAAATCTATCACTGAAGTCCCCGTCATTAGCATAAGACTTAATCTAAAGTCGTCGCTACATTCGAAATCCCGTTCACTTTGCCATTGGCGCATCTCTTGGGCGCAAGACTTAATAATATCTCCTTCGCCTGGCGTGCACAACCTAACCTTAAGATTGCCGCCACCATCACTCTTTTAAATAGACCTTGTCATTGACACATCCCTTGGGCGCAAGACCTAATGATAGTTTCCCTGTCGTGATCCCAAGCGCTGTGCTTAATAGTACCGCTGCACCAATCCTGCGCCATCGCAACTCTTGAGTGTTGAGGACGCCATTCGATTCCATTCAATACACCTCTGTTGGGTTGATGAGGCCATTTAACTCGGCTTATGTGCCATTAATTCACTCTGTTTTCGAGCCCCGTGCCCATCGAGCCCATATTAATCCACCTATTGGGAATTAACTCTTCCCCTATAAACGCAGAGAACAAAGTTCAAACAGCTCATTATTCTCAAGGCCGAGAGAGCTTCCATGAGCAAACAGTGGGCATTTTATCAGTTTTTTTTATCAGCTTGGATAGACACACCAACCACGGAAAACCACTATGAAACACCAGGTAGGAACTATCCTCCTCCGTTTACTTGTTACGAGAATTGACTCCGTTCGAGGCTTTGTTTTGACAGTCTAAAAGGCAAATTTTCTCTCACACATAGTTTGTTTTAGTTGCCCAAATTGTTGTTTTTATCTTTCATTGGCTATACACCCTATGTGTTTTCTCCGTATGCCCTGAAATACTATGTCGATAATACCAATTCCCTTATCGACTTGTAATAGCCTCCTTCGCGTATGCAATGACACTCATCCCGCTACCTATGACATTGATTTCAAAAGAAGACTGCATCCCGAGACATCAAAACCAGGTCACCTTTCTTTTGAATGCATTCGTGAGCCATTATGGAGAGACTATATCTTCCTGGCTCTGTGTTTCACGCCACTAGTGAGAAATAACACCCCTTAGCATAGGATGAAAGTTCTGCTAATTCCTATAATGCTTCGTTTGTCTGATGTGCAAGCATTAAGTCGAACTACTAAGCAGCAAAACCCACACTGATGAACCATAACATGTGCTGGTTTTTCGCCTCCCACCATAGTGGCCTTTCCCATATAATTCCAAGTCAACACTTATGCAACAACTTTGCTTTCTCAAATCATTTAAGAAAATTGGCAACTTTCGATTATATGGTAAAGGTACTTACTATTAATTTTTACATTGATGTCATACGACTATTTTGAGCTCCTGCAAAATTTCTAACTTACCTGATATTGCTTATTTTGAATAATTAGATAATGTGTATGGCGTTAATTGCTTACGAATATGCCGAATCTTCAGTTTGTGCTACCTTAATTAACGCAAGTTTGACATGCATAGAAGGT
This sequence comes from Larix kaempferi, assembly GCA_027924585.1. Lineage (NCBI taxonomy): Eukaryota > Viridiplantae > Streptophyta > Pinopsida > Pinales > Pinaceae > Larix > Larix kaempferi. The sequence goes on from BSBM01001152.1 coordinate 10,178,081, forward strand.
CTGCAAGAAGGAAGGCCGCGCAAAAGTTAGAGTCAGATTCAGACATGGAGATCCTGCTAGATACGTCACTTGAAACTATGTTCGGTGATGCGCAAGCCACCACTAATGTGCCTCCAGGAAGCTCTGCCCCAGAGTTTCAATGGGGTGACTTGTATAGATTCATCAGGGATCAAGAGTACCCAAATGGTTCCCTAGAAGATACTTTGGTATATGCAAATATCAAGAGGTCCTATATACATAAAGCAGCAACCAGACCTAAATTATTTCCATGTTCTGAGGTCCTTGGCTGGTTAATCCCTCATGTAAAAACTGACACCAAGTTCATAAATGACAACAATGGAATGAGTCTGGCGTTGTTCACACCTAAACATATTGCATCCGCTTACAGATTTCCCCCGGCCAGAGCTTGGTTGGATAGTAAATGGAGAGTAGAACATCCCATGTACCCTCTGATCTCTATTAGAAAAATGATGACAACCGACAGGCCGATAAGGCAAAGGTAGACAAATGAATATGAGAGTAACCTCATGAAAACCCCTTATAGACTCATTGTTTTGATGCTAAGCCGGATCTTAGGCATGCCCAATGGCAATGTCTTCAAACTGGGCTAGGTATAGGTAATATTCCATATAGCCATGTCAAGAACCATTTTCAATTGGGCTGATATTATTTCAGAAAGCCTGGAGTCACAGTTCATTGCTGCCTAAGGAGGAATGACTAAAAAAAAGCAGATTTCTTTATGTCTTCCTATTTGATAGATTGCCTGTTGAGAAAGCACACCTTCCCAGATTTGGGTTGCTCAAGGAGACACCTCTCTTCATATCTTATCAATCCACATGGGCTAGCAAGTACGCAAATTATTACAAACAACTTTTTGAGAAATTCATCATGCCCTTATATCAACTTATTTTTGTAGAGGAGCCAAGTTGCATGTTAGAAAATGCTATGCCATTCATCGAAGCATATGGTGATTACTACCACTCCCAAGAAGGCACTTACATCTGCATGAGTGGAGGATCAGTAGCTCCATTCTTGCTTCCTAGATATGCTACAGATTTTTTGATACATAGGGAAGCCATAAGGAAACTTTTCAGCATTGGTGGAGTCAGTGGGATCCTCACCGAAAGGAAGAAAGGGCTACATCCACCAATGCCTTTCGCTATGAGCACATACAGCCTACCGAGAGCAAAAGAGGGAGAAAATTATGTTCAAGATTTGGATATTTTTCATTTTGGTACAAAGTTTAATAGAAGGCATGACCCTTGCTGCAGAGTTGCTGAACATATTAGTGATGTTGGAACTTCCTTCGAGTACACCCATCAAATTGAACTGAATGAATAATTCTTCCATAGCACCAAAAAATTAACAAAACTAGGAAAGCGCTACAACAAGAAGAAAGGTGGGAAAAATTTTGCCCTCAAGCTTGTTGGTCTGATACAATTGGAGCAAGAGGCAGCAGCATCCCAAGCCGGAGGTTCGAATGACATAGAGCTAAAAGAAGGTGACACAATTCAAAATGAACAGAATGCCAAATTGCAAGAACAAGAGCAAGTTATTAGGTTGCAACAAGAGGAGGAAACTGTTAGAATTCAAAAGGAGCAGGAGGAAAGAACCTTGTTGGAGGAAGCAAGTAGGTTAAAAGAGAAAGTTGCTAAAATACAGAAAGAGCAGGAAGCAAAAGCTTTGAGAGAAGAATAAGACAGATTCCTCCAAGAACAAAATACCAAATTACAAGAAGAAGAAATATTCTTGTTAGAAGAAGTGGACAGATTGCAATCAAAGCTGGCAGCGCTAATAGAAAGGCAAGAGAAGGAAGAAGCATAGAAAATTCCAGAACAAAACCCACCCAGCCTAGTAGCCATGGAATTAGATTTAACAAAGACTTCCCAACCAGGGATAGCTCATGAAGGGGTTCTCTCCATCGAAGAATTAGCACTCACCCCATACAACCCCAGGAAATAGCACCAAGTGGCCAACCTGGATTCCGTCTATTTTCATGAACGGAAGAGGGCTGTTGTTGACAGGAGAGTAAGGAAAATGGAAATTGGGGAAGACTTATATGAATTCAGAATATCGGAGACCACACTGGTCCAAGGGACCGACCTCAATCCGTCATTTCAGTAAGGCTGCACCGAATCCAATATCGATCATTTGATTGAAACTGTTAAGAACTACAGAGAGATGTGTCTCAAGATAAAAGCTGACTGGAAGAATGAGGTATTAGAAAGTAACGAGATAAAAAGGAAATACAAGCAACTCATGGAAGAAAAGGAAGAAACCACTTCGAAAGCCCTGTGGCTTGAAAATGAGAAGAATTCACTTGAAATGAAACTGGCAATCTCAGAAGATGAGCAAAATAACTTGAAAGTCCGTACATCCGAACTAGAAAAGATTGAAGCCGACAGTGCCCAATAGGTCAATTCCTTCAAACCTCAATTCGAAGAATTGGAGCAAGAAAAGTGTTAGCACTCAAATTGTGCTGAAAGCTATGGCAGCTTTTGGTGTGGATGGAAAGACCTCATGAAACATCAAGACCTGAGTGGATAATCGTCTCTCAGACTACATCCCCTGAGACCAAGGCGTAGACATTTGTTAGAGGTCATAGTGTAAACAAACAGGCTAATCGCGCCAGAAAAAAGCTAAGTAAGTGATGACGGCTGAGATTGAATGTCCCGAAGAAAGACGGTCCCGAGCCCACTGCGTGAACGAAGATGCAGGCAATATAGTATAATGAGTGGGTGGTAATCGGCGGGCAAGTGATGAAATCAATCGACGATGGAGATCGATGTATAGAAAGATCTATGGCACACAGTCCCCGTGCTGATCCAACAAGTGCGAAGCATGTTATGTTTCAAATCGCCGCAGTCAAGTTATGTATCGCGCAAATATCAACGGCACAAATTCACGAAGGGCAAATCAAAGGCCTGAGATCATTGCGCTAATTTTTCTTGCCGGTAATTTAACCACATCTAAAATCGGCATGGTCGGTGAAATTAAAACCATCAAACCACCGAGTTTTGGGTGGGAAAAGATCAACGATGGATATGGCTTTACCATCGCCACACTTGGAAGGACGATAAGGCATCCAGCGTTATAAAATCTAGAGTGGTGAAAAGACTTGGATTCCACCTGTATCAGATATGTTGGAAAGTGAAGGAGCCTGATCCCGTAGAGCCAACCAACCAACCAGAAGTCCAGGAGGATTGTCCAGGTGTTGGACCACTAGGTTGGTTTTGTCTTTTCCTGTTTTTCGTGAAATTGTTTGAATGGCAGAAGTAGGAGATTCCCCTAGTGCTGAATCCCCAGTCACCGGTCCCCGGAGGGAGGAAAAAGATGGTGACATATATGACACCATACTGGAAAACATCTCTTTGGATATGGCCAAAGAAAGGTTGGAAGTTATAAGGGGCAGGTGGATAGACGTCCACAAAGTTTATCAATCCTTCTTTCATCTGTTCACCACTACCCAGACCCCCAACTGTCCCGAATTCGTCAAGTGGTGTGCCACAAATTATTTTGCCGAGCAGAAAGTAATCCTAAACACCTCTGGCACTAAATCCCTCTGCTCAATAAAAGCCCCGATTTTTAGAAAGGCCTTAGCCATCCCTGATGAATTTGGTCAGAAAGCCCTAGAGTACCGAATAGAAGACCTCGTTTAGTACTTTCGTCTAGCCCTTGAGGAACTCAAACAGAGTTTTTACCATGATGCTCTAGTACCGAATGATTTTTTCCCAGGTTCTCCTTTCCCCAACGAGGTCAGTCTGTTCAGAGAAGATTCCAAATGGGTAATCTCCATGATAAGCTAGTTTTTAGGGTTGGATAGCGACCAGGAGGTTCCAAAAACATTAGTCAGTTTAATGTTCGTCTTGAGTTCCTGCCCTGTAGAGCAGATGGACCCTTCTTCTTTTGTCCCGATAGCATGCTTGAGGTTCGATGATGCCCTAGCTGGAGTATCCATTCTCAGTTTATTGATTTCCCTAAGACAAGGTCATTCAAATTTCAGTCTTATTTGCTGAAGATGTTCCTAGTGGCAGTTGAAGACAGCCTGCAGATACTTGGACTGAGAATTGCCAAAGAAATGTATTCAGATTACATGCCTTTCATGAATGACTTGATAGCACGGGTGTATCATGCCTTTTTTCAGAAAGATTTGCCTAGAGTGCTTCCGAAGATGAAGGACTTGCTACAACCCCCTATGGAAAAAGGGATTGGAGACTGGTTTCTGCTAAAACATGGAACCATAATTAGAGTCTATGGTTTTTCACATCCACCATATGTACTCCCTGCATTTCTAACACCTAGGTTGTTCCATCTGGAGTTTATAAGGCAGAAGTTGACAGTTGAACGGGAACATTTCATAGATATCAAGAAGTCATTTGACATAACTTTCCCTTAGACTATGGGTTCCTTTGTGATCAAGCACAAGATGGCCCTCTCAGTAGTAGAAAGGGTTGCGAAAGACCTAGGAATCCCATCCCAAGCTACATTGAACTATGATCCACATCACATAATCTTAGAAAGAAGGAGAGCAGCTGGCAGAAAAGGATATGATCATGTTGAGATGCCCGGAATTCCTGAGAAAGCCAATTGGTTGGAATATGTGGATCAAGGATCGGTGGAGGTTGATGATCCAGATGTCTCTCAAGCTCCAAAATTCCTTCTTCAAGAAAAGGCCACTTCTTCGGGGGTTGTTAGCCCTATGGATGTAGATAGTGATCTCGAGAGAGACGCTAAAAGGCAGAAGCTGGAGGGAGAAGGTCAGCAAGTAGTGAAGATACAAGAAGATAAGGCTAAGAAAAAGCAGGTCAAGTTTCTCATGCCTCATTATGAGGTAAAGGAGCACGTGTTTGGGAAACCGCCCAAAGAGCCTATAGGAGCAGTTATCACTAGGAACCAACTATTGGAAGGTTATGATGAAAATGTTGACAACATAGCAGTAGAAGCCAAATTATATTCTGAAGTAAGGAAAATGGGCAAGAAAGACATGGCCTTAGTTACTAGCCGAAATTTGGCCCAGAACACATTGAACCTGGCCATGGCTACAAAGAGCAAAGCTATAGAGGTGAAACTAAATCTGGAGAACATCCCTATCCCTTATATCATTAATTTACACAAAGAGACAGGGGAATTCATCTACAATAGGTTTCTGAAGGTTTTAATAGAGCTATCTAAAGTGCAAACCTTTAAGTCCAAGATCCATAAGCAATTGGCGCTCAAGAAAGCAGAAAACAAGTCCCTGAGAACGTAGGTAAAGAAGCACCAAATGTAGCTACTGGTGAATGAGACTGAGGAGGACAGAAAGAAAAATGTCCAGGAATTGCTAAATGGGAAGGACCAAGAGATCTTGACATTAAAAAAGCAATTGAAAATCCCCGCCACTCAGTTGGCAAGTAGTTCTGAAATAGTGGAGCTAGAAGAGGAGAAAGAGAAATTGAAAGGAGAGTTGTTAGATTGTAAGGCAAAGCTGGTGGAGCTTGAGGAAAGGGAAAAGAAAATGAAGTTTGATATAGCTTTTATAGAGACTAGTGCAGACTCGTGGAAGGCCCGGTTTGAGGAGCTAGAGAGGAAGATGAAGACAAGGGAAGGAGTAGTGGGACAAGAGGCCTCTACCTCTGTTGCAGCTGGGGACTTTTCCTTGGTAAGTCAGATAGCTGAGGCCATCCTGGAAGATGCTGGACTGGTTAGATTAGAGAAACAGGTTGTCAATTTGAGAGTTTTGAAAGATGCTGCAGAAAAACAAAGGGAGGCTTGGGAAACCAATTACCAGGATGCACAGTCTGAACTTGATAACTTGAAGGAACAAGTAATAGGGCAAAAGGTGCTACTGGAGGCTAGGAGAATCATATGGGATGACATCATAAAACAAGCTGATGATTTAAGGCCATATCTAAATTTTATATTGGATAAAGGAGTGGTAGTAAAATTGGCTCAACAAAGTGTGACAGTGGCGAAAGAAAGGTTGAACAAAAAGCCTCTGGAACATGCACAGAACGCAGTTGAATTTCTAGGTGGTCTATCAGATGAGCAAACTGCAGCTTTAGACGTCCAGGATAGAGTGTCAATAATCTAAATAGCTAAGAAGGTGATTAATAAACACCAGCAAGTCTAGGTTGTTCAGTCAGGAATTGATATCATATCAACCCATTTGCAACTCTTTAGATAAGTCTGCAATCCTTTGTTCGTAAATAGGCTGCCTCCCTTTTGGGATGAAGATAGAACCATGCTCACAAAAGCCGAATACAGAGCTAAGTTGTGGGACTGCAGAGTGAGTGAAGATGGTATCCTCGGCAATGATGCTCCTTTGACAGGTGGTGCATTAGCTGATGCACTAAAGGGTGATTTTGAACTGGCAATAGCTTTCAGAGAGGCTAGAAATCTTCATGAGTGTTATTCATATACTAAGCACACTGAACTGAGAATATTACTCAAAGAGCTCACTTCTCAAGATTTACCTTCACCCGAACACTGGAAGTTGGTCGAGAAATATGGAAAAGCGAAGTTAAAATTGGTAGCGTGAAATGGTGCAGGGGAAACAGAAAAATATCTAGCGTATATGTATCCAGGAATTGAAGAGCTCATGAAAGCAATCTGACTGGCAGTAGCTACATTTTTTGTATTTTTGTAATTTTGTTTAAAATAGTTGGATTCTGTAGAGAAGAAGCTATGTAATTGTAAATGGCAATTAAAATATGTCCCATAGATATTTGTTTAAGGATAGCAACAGCAAACGATGTTCGTTTTGGCTGTTAGATAGGTGTCAATTGGTTGCAACTAATTTATGTTGAGAAGGAGCCGAGTCTAGAACTCAAGGCCACCTATATATACAGTTGTAATCAGAGACACAAGGGTTGAAAAATCTTATGAGAAAGTATTTGTGTTTTGATGATCAGTTTGTAATATATTTTCTTGGAGTTGTTTAATAGAATTTGCAAAGCTTGATGCCTGCGTTTTTTATAAGTATTCCTGTCTAATCGGTCTGGTAGTATGTACCTTTCTTTCCCCATGTGCAAATGTGTTTCTATCTTTTGTTATTATGTTCTGTGATATTTCCTTCATGCTTGGATCAGGGTAACAGTTAAGTAGAATTCATAGAGATTATGCTCTGCTTAGCGTATTACAAGTATTTCACCAAATGTATTCTGCTAAAGTTGATGTAGGATTCATCCTTGTTAGATGCCTTAAATTGATGGACTGTCTCTTCTCTCTTCTGTTCCACAAATTAAAGCTCTTTGACTACTAGGTACTTGCTACCTTGCCCTTGTGAATGTGTTTGCTAAATCTTTGTGAATAATGTTTGCAGAACGAGTTAAATGTGACTCCATCGCCCCAAATGAAATCCATGTGTTTTCAACCAAATAGCTCTTAAATAGTTTTTGTTCCATAAACATAAATATGATCTTTTGTGCATTGTCGTAATTGAATATCTTTAGTGTTTGAATGCTAGTGTATGTTTTTGCTGATTGACACCTTTGAAGATTTCCACGATTCTATGAGTTTATAGAGAGAGCCCTCTCTATTTACGTTTGATCGTAAGCATAAACCCAATATTGGTTAGTGGTTACCCGAGATTACCCTCTTTCATCCTTGGGGGTAAGTTTTGGTGTTAACAAAAAGGCTGAACTATTGGAACAACTTGAAAAGGCTAATAAGACGAAAGAAGATCTAGCCACGTTCTATGAGCGAGCTTGTGAAGTGTAGGAAAGGATTCATCAACTTCTAGTGTCGATTAATGAAGAAGTCTGCAATATGAAGAAAATCACCACAAAGATGACTTCCATCGAAGTTGAAGCACTAAGATTAAGGGACAAATATGAGCAACATGTGGAAGAACTTATAGAACAGTTTGAATGGAGGAAAGGGAGATCGGGTTTCCCTTCGAACCTGCGGGATAAAATAGAGGAAGAATTTGATATGGACACAGGAGTCCTCAAATTTTGTTTGAGGTGTGGTAGCAGATTGAGTACTGAAATCAGGAAAACCATCAAGAAATGCCATGTTATTTACTCTAAAATTTGGGAATCCCATGGCAAACGTCATATGGTTCTACCTCAGAATATTTATGAGTTCCTAAAGAGGGAAATGCACTTGGCAGAATTGCAAGGAAAGTTGACCTCATATTTAGATTATCTGAAGAAAATAGAGGGTATAACCCTAGAAGACCTCCATCAATTCATTGAACAAACTACTGTTCACACTTATTTCCTGGAAAATATTGAGCAAGAAGCTATTGCAGAGGTGGAAAATATAAAATCAGACTTGTGCAAACATGAGATATCATGAAAAGTAATGATCTCAGCGAGAAGTAAAACAATACTAAGGGAAATAAGTCAATGGGCCAGTTATATAGAAGAGATAAATAAGGGTACAAAAGCAAGTGAGCCTATTGAAGAGGACAAGTCAGCAGAAGAGGAACGACCCATTGAGATAGTAGAGCCAGCTGAACAATAATTTGCCTTATTCGATTTTGCAAAGTAACTAAAAGTTGTTAATTGTATAATGTCTATATAGAAAGTTGTCCTTTCTTTTTGTCTCTTGTGAAAGAGGATTGGCACGAATCATCAGAATTCGATATTTTGAGACTTTTAATGATAAATCAAAATTCCTAGGTTTGGTACACTTGGAAACTCAAGGAGCATTTTATAAAACTATATATAGGAGAATAGGAGAGCAAAAAAGGACTTTTGGCAGGTGAATGAAATTTCTTCCTAGTATGTGAATTACTTTGCTACTTGCTCCAAGAATTCAATTTTGCCTAATGAAAGCCTGGGAGAAGGCATTTTTTCCTGGAGAATGTGTCAAATGTGTGCCGGATTATTCCTGTATCATCTGCATATTGTTGTGAGATCATTCTTTGCTATCATGAATTGTTTCTATGTGATGAATGCTCTTACATTTTCCTGTGCAAATATGTTTTATCTCAAATGAGTAATGGAATGTATTAAATGAATTGAAGCTATCTTTAATATCTTTCATATTCTGCTGTAGGCACATTTTTATGATTAAATGGCTATTCGTATGATCTTTAGATGTTTTCTTGCAATTTATTACTCATCTCTACAGTTTTCTCCTTGCAAGGATAGAATAGATTTGCTTACACAGTTTTAGATGAATTTAGGTTAATTGCATACACTTAGCTTAGGGAACTTGCAAATCATCTTAAAATAAAATACATAAACGGTGAACTGGGCCACAACCGATGTAAAGAACCAAAGTCTTTAAATCTTATAGTAGTCGGAACCATTAACCGGATGAATTCCCTACATCAAACAGTGGACAATCTAATTGAGAGTGTTTACTGGGGAGAATCCCTTGCTAATTGATGCTATGATTTTCGAGGCATCAACAGTTTTGGCACTAGAAGTAGGGCCACCAGTGCATGGTTGATATAGGAGATTCTTCTTTGAGAGGAGATCCAGCTGGAAACCCGGTTAAAACAACAATCGTAGGCAATTCAGATCTAGAAGTGACAAATCAAGAAAATCCCAACTCTGGATTTGAAAATCAAGAAAATCAAGAAACACTCTATGTTATACCTTTTGTTGAAGTAGCAAACTTGAGAAGACATACCCGTGCTTACATTAAACAGCTTGGCGGTTTAAATGCGATTCCCTTTCTTCCTATAAGAAGAGCTCTTAGAAAAGAAAGATAGTACACACGCGATTCAGTTCTTGTTTAGAGCTTTGAAGAATTAGTAGATTTATCTTTAAAAGAAATTACAGAACCTCTTGGAGAAATAGAGCTTGAAGATCCTCTATATCTTGAAGAACTGTGCACTCCAAAGAATTCTCCACCTCACACTCCTCATGATACTCCACCAAATTCTCCACGAGGAGCCATGGCTGTACCTTCCTGAGAGCAAGAGGATCCTTGAACTTGGTTGGTCCTTTTCACAATCTGCCTAAGAACCCTGAAAAGGTCTTGCCTAAGTATGATCCTGGAAAAGGTATTTCCGCTGAAGATCACCTTAAGAGCTATTACTTATCCTTGAACCTGTTAAATGTGCAGCATGAAGATGTAGTCTGCTAACTTTTCCCCTATACTTTCGAGCCTAAGGTATCCTCATGGTACTTTAGTTTACAAGCCAACTCGATAGCTAGTTGGGAAGAATTTGAACAATGTTTCTTGAAGAAATATGGAAATAAAAAAACAGTAGCTACACTCATGAAAGAATTGTTGTCCATGAGGATGGAAAAGAAAGAGAAGTTACAAGAATTCAACCAAAGATTCACCACACTGTTAAATAATTTTAGCGAAGCAGCTAAACCCGCAAAAGAATCTTTAGTGGAATCCTATACAACCGCACTCTATCCCCCCTTAATGATGTTTGTTAAAAGAACTAAGAAAACCACCTTAATAGAAAATTTCGAAGAAGCTAGGAAGGTAGAAGAAGAAGCAGACATCATTGCTAAGGATGTGCTTGATGCATAAACAAAAACAACAACCACTAAGAAACCATTCTTTCTTACCAGGAATAAGGAAGAACCATCAACAGATATGGAAAATGTAGTCAAAATGATGCAAAAATATAAAATTGTAGATCTTGAAAAGGATAAGGAAGCTAGCAATTCCAGGAAGCCTTTTAAACCTTTCTACAAGAAAAGAGAGGAAAACGATCAGCCTCATCCACCTATGAATAACTCTCATGTTTTGAATTTGAATGAAGTAGGAATGGAACATTTCTACACCTTTCATCAAGAACCACACTCTGAAAAAAGCTGTTCACAATGGATAAATTCAATGAGCTTGGTGATGAACCAAATGCTAGACTCACAAATCCTAGACCAAGACAATCCTCCAGAGGATCAAAATCCTGAACCTGAAGAACTGGCCATAGACACTACTATGGTGTTATGGGATTGTAACTCCCATATTTTTGATTCGGCATATTTATTAGTTAGATACACCATACTTTATTTCTTATATATTCTGTTGAACTCAGCTCGACTGAGTAAACTATATTGGACCTCGTTATATGATGTTACTCAGTTTTATGATTTCACCATGATTATGATGTTACTATGTTATGCGATTATGATGTCATGATTATCATATGATTCCTTATTTTACGATTGCAGTATATGTTTATATGTTTTCATTAATGAAATGTGAAATATATGATTCGGTACGTGGATACCATCTTCTTATGTGAATTATTGAAATGTTATATGTATCTATGATGAGCTGAAAGGTCACATGAAATAAAATGATAACATGGATCAATTGGCGATCAATGGAAAATGCTTTCTATAAATTATATTTTGCAAAATACTAACCTACAGGACACAAGGGCTATGGGATAGCCAGTTACTTGATCTAATATATATTGGAAAGGAAAAACATGTTCATACAGCAAACCTTAGCAGCCAAAATGAGGATACGATAACACAAACTGATAATCCCGATAGCAGCAAGTATGAGTTGATAAGGGCGTAGGCCCAGTATGTTGAGAGGGATGGATGTGTTTCCCACCCTATGTTTCCATGAGACCCGAGGTCGTGGGAGGGCCGTGCTGAGACACGCTCCCCATGTTGTTGTGATGACTATTGTTGGATGCCTGCTAGGGGAGGATAGGTCCGCTGTTCATCCGACGCTATCGCTCTCAGGTTCTATGTGGTCAGATCGGTGAGTCCGACATCCACTGTTGTACTAGCAGAGGAAGGATAGGGAGGATGCTAGACGTAGGTTATGATGGGAGGATGTGTTAGTTAGTACTGCTGGGGGTTTAGTATTCCTTGATTCCGAGTTAGTGGAAGTAGGCACCCTTCCTGTACTTGATTGATTAAACTAATGTAAACATAAAGACAATGATGTTAAATCGTAAAGGGTTAACTGTTAAATAACCGAGGATGTTAAAGTAATTATACTATATATTATGCTTGCTCTTCTGCATGGGGGTAGATACTATTATTAGTTAGCAAGTATGCATAGGCGGAATGGGGTTTGTTTATAGTACATGTCCGACATGTGCATACACTGGCCATGCATGCACACCTTGTACGTGTACAATATTACTGGTGTATAACATACTTGTCATGCTTGAATAGTAGTATAAATGTCATAGATAACTCAGTTAAGGATACATAAATCAACTTAGGTAATGAATGGTTAGGTTGTCAATGTGTAAATAAGTGAATTAGTAATTATATGAAAACATTGTAATAATAAACTAAGACAAGTGTCGTCAGTTAACATTGTCATAGGAGAACTGTTGTGAATAGGGTAATGATAGTGTCTAATTAATTAGTAAAATTGTTTAAGCCCTCACAAGTGCGTTTTTTATGAGAACAAGGATGTTATGTTGATGATAGGGTACTCATGTGATAAACAAATAATTAAGAATACTATGATTAATTCACCTTTTATTATTGTTAAATGGTGATTTAATTATTATTATTAATTAATAAATGGTGATCTAATTATTATTATTAATTAATTAATAATATTCCAGCAACATAAGTAAGATTTAAAATATTGATTTATAAATTAATATTGTGTGATTATTTCCATTTCAAAAGTTAGCCATAATAGGATAATCATTTTTGGAATGAACGTGATGTGATGGAAAATGGTTATTTAATTATTCGATGTTAATCTTGGAATTTAAACCTCAAGATAAGTGGTCTCGACGGATAAGGTGGACCATTAAGACACATCATGTCCAAGTTGAAAAGGGGCAACTAATTATATAATATTTTATTAAAAACCTTAATAACAATAAATACAAGGTTTAGTGAAAAGACTTGTAATTAATAGACCTTGTCCCGAATGGATAACATTTGGGTGATAATTCCCACCGTAATAAATAATTACGACCGTCAATCCAAAACCAAATGAATTTTTCCATGAGAGTAATTAATTATACATTTTTATAATGAGACGTGGATGAATGAACTAGGGAAAGGAGTAAAGGTTTGAGGGGCTCGAGAGGGGGAGTTTGGGGTGGTGGAGTAAGCCCAAGGTCTTCTCAAGGATGGACATGTATATAGATGGGGAGAAGGTTGAAGGTTGGGGAGGTTTTTTTTTGGTTTTGGGAGAGGAAAGAAGTGGGAAGAACAGAAAGTTTGGAGAACAGAAAGGTTTGGAGAACAGAAGGAACACTGCTCTCGGGATTATCAGATTGTGGGCTCGGGGGCTTGGAAATCCTTTGATTTCCAAGGGCTAGCAAGATAATAGTTGGTCGGTAGGGTGGACACTTCATTTTGGCTGCCTAAGAGGTTATACAACCTGCTACAACTTACGGTTAGCATCAGCATCAGGTAATTTTCTTGATTATTTATTTTATTAAATTATTATGTGGAAACGAACTCTGAAACCTGCTTATACCTTCTTCCTGATTTATGATTTATTACTATGAACATATTCTTATGCAAAAACTACAAGTTGTTGAAGGAAAATATTGATATATTAGTTATTCTACTAAATGCGAATGTATGATTATTGGAGACAACACAGTATGCTAAACATCATTTAAAAACGTAGAATTTTCTTCAAAATTTACTCACACATACCTGAATGAATTACTACATGGGAAATTAACTTAGAAATTTACTTAGTGCTCTGCTGTAAAAACCAGAGCACTACAGATGGTATCAGAGCCTTTGTTCAGACTCTTGAACCTACAGGCCTATTCATGCTTCACCTAGAAAATTTACTTGATAATTTACCTACTTGACCTCCAGCCATAGTCATCTTTCAAGGTACCTGCACAAACGATAACAACAATTACATTAAAAATATATATATATATATATATATTTATATTTTCATTCTTTATATAGTTAATCTACCACTAAACAAATGCAAATTATTTAGGGCTTCCAGCAATTTATCCCCTTCCGTTCTATTTCCTACTACTGTTGCCAAAATCTTGGCGAGTGATGGGAATCCATGAACAAAAATAAGAGAAGAAAATTTAATTGAAATTACAACAAAAACAAACGAGCTTTATATAGAAATTAATAGTTGTTGCCGACAAAATATTGAGCTATTTTGAGCAAATTCGCTCACTTTAACAGAATCAGAGGGTTATATTGAAAAACAAATGCAAATTTCCTATAGGTTCTTATTGTTTAAATATTACTGTCTAATTTTGTTTTCATATAAAAATATTGGGTCTTAGATTTCATAGAAAGAACTGAAATTTGCTTACTGTACATTAGAAATACATAATTGTTTTATCACTGTCTTATTTTGTAGGAGGATCAAGAATTGAAAAGAAAAAAAAAAAAATTGTTTCTGCAATGTATGCAGCTTTCTTGAAATTCATGGTTAATCTATTTACTGACTATTGAAAAACGAAATATAGATTTATGCAGAATAATATAATTTTTTGTTTTTGTTTTTGAATTTATAGCCTAAACCTACTTATCTTGAAAAAGCTCGGTCTAAATCTAACGCAGGTTGCTATCCCTATTTTATAGAGATGAAGCTCGGTTTAAGGCTACACTTTTACGAGGTCAAAAAATAAATAAATAATAGCAGAGTTTTGAATCAGGTTCAAACTCGGATACCAGGCGATTTATCTAAACTTATAGATAAACTAAGCCTCTAAACAAGAATCGAGTTCAGGCTCGGATTAACTCATCAATATGGATTATCTAGGAATCAAAGAAACTATAACTAATTTAATGAGCCATCCATAGTTTCGAAGTCTAGACATCATTCATACTTTTAACTGGTCAGAACTCATGTATTAAACTAGACAGGGTTCGCTCTGCAACATATAATAAAAAGACACATTGTATCCTATGTGAGAATTGATTACCATGCCGAAGGAGGGAACCCTAGAATAAAAAGCACGATCAATAGCAAGGTTTGTTTCAATGTTGAATACATTATTGGCATTCTTAGCAGATAAGAAACATTGAGAATCGCGCACAGGAACATTGGTAGAGATGACAAAATTGCAGCAAAGGAATCACACCGACCTATACAAAAGTTAAAAAGAATGAAACGATTGACAAAGGAACATTAGGGTTTAGAAATAGACAGTGTGAGCATCTCTTCCTCATTGATAAACACAACGGAATAATCTCACCTTGCTCGTATAAGTATAGAACCGATTCAACGTTCACCCTGAAAATGACAGCGTACATAGCCGAGATATGCCTAGTACATTGGTACTTGTCAGCGTCTGTAAACATGCAGGTTGGAGAAAAAAAAACCACCAAAAGGGTATTGCTATTCTGTAGCAATTCGAAAACGATCAAGTCATCATACAATGCAGATCGCCCCATCTGTCGTCCTCCCCCTTCAGATCCATAAAGGAATATATATATGTATACAGCGAAGAGAACACAGCCCTGAGAGATATCTCGTCGAAATCTTTAGGTGTGTGGACATACAGAAACCCATTGTTTTGGAAAAATGTATGCGTTGCATATGCAAGAGCATTACGAATTCGAGCAAACGATGAAAACGTGTTTGTTCGAGGCCGAAGGTGTACATAATTGTTATCTCAAATGCAGAGTTGCCAGGCAGAAATTACCTGTATTATTAGAAAAGCCGATACTGTCTTTCTGTTCTCCGCGTCTGAAGTGTTCGGTTACGCCCGGGCTTCCATCACTCTGTGTTTTATAGCCTGACCGTGCATTCATCCGTAATGCTGGGAACCTGAATGTATTCCCCCACTCTTCAGTGAATTCTTTCCACCCGCAAGGACAAAGAAAATTCCAATAAGGACTGTCGTACCTCATCAACACAATGAACATTGCATTCATCTGCTGTGTAAAGTATTGCATCCCCAATCTTTGGAACAATAGTATTAGGTTCGCCTTCTTGAAAGTGGAACAGACCACCTTTAAAAGTCATCACCGTAGTTGTTTAAATAGCATACAGCCTGCATGGACTTATCAGACCGGTAAATTCTACAGAGAGCTCGTACTGGCAACCGAAGAGTCCACTGTAACCTGATAAATTCCACCGGATAGCGTTTCTGCATCTGCAACCTTTGCATTTTTACATCTGCAACCTTTGCAAACAGACCTCGTTCGACATACCATTTATCAATCAAATTTAGCACTTTATTCAGCCGCTGATAATTTACAATCTTTCTAGCACAGAGTTCACCAAGGAGCTTCACCTTCCTTTCGTTGCTTGAGGGAGTGGCGAATAAGGAAGAACTGGGAGAAAATATTGCTTCTGAAAGTTCTCTCTTCACAAGCTGCAACGCCAGGCCTCTTGTGAATGCCACAATCGCCCCCTTTGTAGTGCAGTAATCCAATAATGTTGGCTCCCCTTTGTAAGCCACTATGGATGTTGTGTTAATGATACAACTCCCTTCCCCCATGTGCTATTCATCTCGGAATGCATCTTCCACATTTTAACTGCTGGTCCAGACATCAAGCTTGCAAACGAGTTCGAAGATGGGAGTTGCAGAGCTAAAACTGCGGAAGAGAGGGTGAAAATGGCCGCGTCTTGGGGATTGACCCTATTTATGGTTTCCCCCACCTTCCGAGGGCGGTGGGTTGCTTGGAGAGACTGCGTGTCCTTCATGCGGACTCGCTCTTGCATGGCGGTGAACTGACACGAAGAGCCGCGTGGCCATACCTTTTGCTTAGCCGAGAGTCGAGTGAAAAGGGCTAAGCGGTCGAGTAAATTTTCCTTATTTATTTTTATTTTTATTTTATTTAAATTTAGTTTTAGTGTTATAACCTAAGTTTTGGCAAATTTCGTATAAATATTTATATAGTGTTAGCATCATTTTATTTAAAAATTAATTAAATTTTGTATACGTTTATATAGTGTGTTAGCGTTGCTTTATTTAAATTTAATTTCGTATATATATTTATATAGTGTTAGTATCATTTTATTTAAAAATTAATTAAATTTTGTATACGTTTATATAGTGTTAGCGTTGCTTTATTTAAATTTAATTTCGTATATATATTTATATAGTGTTAGTATCATTTTATTTAAAAATTAATTAAATTTTGTATACGTTTATATAGTGTTAGCGTTGCTTTATTTAAATTTTATTTCGTATATATATTTATATAGTGTTAGCATCATTTTATTTAATTTAATTAAATTTGGTATACATTTATATAGTGTATAACCTAAGTTTTGTTAAGAATTAAAATTTAATATTAAAAATTTTGCCGATATTTCAACTCCTAGTCGAAGGGATGAAAGAGACCCGAAAAGTCAAAAACAAGACACCATTAAGACCAGCACGACGAGCTGAACACCATGACAAGATTGTTTAATAAAAACGACTATAGATTTTACTGCGCTAATCCTGACAATCTGTTATCTCATGATGCAAGTTATTTCTTATGCATAAGTATAAGTGTATGAATACCTACATTTTAGTTCCGTGTATATTTGATTGAACAACTAAGGATATGATTTTATTTTAATAACTCAGGAACTATCATGGTGACAACACGCAGAGGTCGAGGTCAGGGTCAAGGTCGACCACCGTCACCACCACCTCCGCCACCGCCAACACCGCCACAACCAACCTCAACACCAGAAATGCAGATCATAATGAGGTCATTGGAGGCTATTATGACCACGATGAACAGGCAGTCGGAAAGGGCCGCCGAGGTGGAAACCACTCAAGTGAGTCGAGAGAACTCTGAAAGGGCACATGGCCCAAGACTGGAACCGCTTCAGGACATATCGAGGGAGTTACAAAAGATAAAAGTTCCAGAGTTTTCAGGAGGACGACCCGGTAAGCATGCAGAGGCATGGCTGGAAGGCATGAAGAGATGCTTCGCATTGAATGAGTACACATCTAGTTCCAAGGCTAGGATGGCCGTCTTTCAGCTTAAAGGTGATGCTTTGAATTGGTGGTCAAACCTCGAGAAGCAGTTACACCTTACTCCTCTTACAACTTCTTGGGAACTGTTCGAGGAGAGGTTCCACATGAAGTATTTGCCAAATTATTACAAGGAAGAACAGGCAGGTGCACTCCATGCCTTAGTACAGGGAGACAAGACGGTGGAGGAGTATGAATCTCGGTTTATGGAACTGGTAAAATATGTTCCTTACCTAGATGCAGATGATTGTCAAGTTGAGCGTTTTGTGTATGGACTTAACTACAAGATTAGAGCTGCTGTGCGGATGTGGAAGCCAACTTCAGTTGCCATGGCAGTTGAGTATGCTCGTTATGCAGTTGATATGTCAGATGGAAAAGGGGGCAGTAAGTTGACAGGAACCAATCAGTATGTTTCAGGGAAGGCATCACGTCCTTACTTCAGGGGAGGACAATCTAGACCTCCTCCTTATGGTAACCGGTTCACACCGAGGGGTAATACTTCAGTTAACTCAATCGCGCAGGCATCGTCCGCAACCCACCAAAGCCAGGGACGTACACAAGGAAGTTTCTATAGAGGATCAAGGGGTTTTAGAGGAACCAGGGGAAGGAACTCATCTCAGAGGATTCCTTCGAGCAACAGGAAAGCCCCTCCCAATCTCTCTTGTTGGGGATGCGGAGGTCCTCATTTCCAGCGAGACTGTCCCAAGGGTCAGTCAAGCAGCAGGCACAGGGAAGGAAAAGCACCCATGGATAGTTCGGGTAACAGTCATCGGATTCATGCAGCGGTGCATAACCACCAAGCAGAACATCAGTCTACCGTAGTAGAATCCACTGGTAATGTAAACAACGTCAAACTTAAAATTTTGTTTGATCCAGGAGCAACTGATAGTTTTATTTCACCATTTGCATTAGATAAATGTGGGTTGGTAGCCTACGAGCACGGTGATTTCAAACTGGTTGAAATGGCTTCAGGAGCTAAGCAACCAGTAGGTCTTAAAGTGACAGGTTGTGAGGTTGACTTAGGAGTGTGCACCACTAAGTTGGATGCTTATGTCACCAATTTGGGGACTTATGACCTCATTATTGGCATGGATTGGTTAGAAGACCATAGAGCTTTCATAGATTGCTATGCGAAGATGGTGTTGTGCCTCGATGACGAGGGAAGGACAATTCAAATCCAAGCCTTGAAGAGGAAGGTATCCCTCCGTTTCATCTCTATGGTGAAAGCTAAGCGGTGCCTAAGACAAGGATGCCAGTTGTTCGTAGTGGAGGCCATGAGCGATAGTAAAGGACCTTCCTTGAATTCTTACCCAGTACTTTCTGAGTTCAAGGATGTCTTTCCAAAGGAATTACCAGGACTACCTCCAGAAAGAGAGCTCGATTTCACAATCGAACTAAAACCTGGTGCAGAACCTATCTCAAAAACTCCTTATAGAATGACAACTCCAGAGCTCCGTGAGTTACAAATCCAGTTAAAAGAGTTGCTAGATTTGGGACTGATTAGACCCAGTATCTCACCGTGGGGAGCACCAGTGATCTTCGTTAAGAAGAAGGATGGATCTCTGCGACTGTGCATAGATTACAGAGATTTGAACAAGGCCACCGTGAAGAACAGGTATCCCATACCAAGAATCGATGACCTCTTTGATCAAATGAAAGGTGCGTCAGTCTTCTCAAAGATTGATTTACGATCAGGGTATCACCAGTTGAGGATCAAGGAAGGCGACATTCCTAAGACTGCCTTTAGAACTCGATTTGGGCATTACGAGTTTGTAGTGGTACCATTTGGTTTGACCAATGCTCCAGCTGTATTCATGAGCCTCATGAATGGGGTCTTCTGAAAATACTTGGACCGCTTTGTTCAGGTCTTCTTAGATGATATTCTTATTTATTCTAAGAATGAGAAGGAGCATGAGGAACACTTGCGGTTAGTCTTGACATGCTTAAGGGAACATAAACTTTATGGTAAATTGTCAAAGTGTTCCTTCTTCCAAAAAGAGATTCACTACTTGGGGCACATCATCTCAGGTGAAGGGATCTCTGTAGACCTGGAAAAGGTAAAGGCCATTGAAGATTGGCCAATTCCAAGGAATGCTCATGAGGTGCGCAGCTTCATGGGGTTAGCAGGCTATTACCGGAGGTTTGTGGAAGGATTTTCTAAAATTGCAAAACCTATTACCACCTTGCAACGCAAGGGAATCCGGTATGAATGGACCGAGGAATGCGATGCCGCTTTTACAGAGTTAAAAATATTGTTTACAAGTGCATCGATCTTGCGGGTACCAGACATGGATAAAGATTTCATGGTATGCACCGATGCCTCGAAGCAAGGATTAGGAGCGGTGTTGATGCAGGAAGGTGGTGTAATAGCTTATGCATCTCGAAAGTTGAAACCTCATGAGGAGCAGTATGCCACGCATGATCTAGAATTGGCAGCAGTAATGTTGGCACTAAAACTATGGAGGCACTACCTAGTTGGTAGAAGCTTCACCCTTAAGACAGACCATCAGAGCTTGCAGTACATCTTTACCCAAAGGGATTTGAATGCTAGGCAAAGGAGATGGAGTGAGTTCATGAGTGAGTATGACTTTGGTATCTCTTACATCAAAGGAAAGGAGAATGTGGTGGCAGACGCTCTAAGCCGAAGGCCGAGACTTTTCTCCTTAATTCCCTTGAAGGTTGACTTGAGGGAAAGGGTACTAGGACAACTATTGGGCGATACTTGGTATCTAAAAGTAACCTCAGCTATTCAGAATGAAAAGAAACGGGAATTGAAGTATGATGGGTACCATCTTGAGGAAGATGGATTGTTGCGGTATCAGGGAAGGATGTATGTTCCTAAGGAAGGTGATATCAGGGAAACCATCCTTAGAGAGGCCCATAGATCGCATTACTGTGCGCACCCAGGGGTGAAGAAGATGTATGCTGACATGAAGCAACTCTTCTTTTGGCCAGGTATGAAGATGGATGTAGTGGATTTTGTTTCAAAGTGCCTTGAGTGTCAACAAGTTAAGGCAGATCATCGTCACCCGGCCGGTCTCCTACAACCGCATGATATTCCTATGACTAAATGGGAAGTCATTTCCATGGACTTCGTTGTAGGATTACCACTCACATCTCTGAGACATAATGCTATTTTGGTGGTAGTTGACAAACTGACCAAAAGTGCTCACTTCATTCCAGTCAGAGACACCTATGATGTGACAGATGTGGCAAGGGTATTCATAAATGAGATTGTACGTCTTCATGGAGTTCCTAAAAAGATAATCTCTGACAGAGACCCTAAGTTCACCTCCAGATTTTGGACAAGCATGCAGTCAGCATTAGGGACACAGTTGAACTTAAGCTCAGCTTATCACCCCGAGACAGATGGACAGACTGAGAGGGTGAATCAAGTGATGGAGGACATGCTTAGGATGTATGTTATGGATCAACAGACACAGTGGGAGAAATATCTTCCTTTAGTGGAGTTTGCATACAACAATAGTCATCACAGCTTCATTGGTATGCCGCCATATCAGGCATTGTATGGGAGGCCGTGCAGGACACCACTCAGTTGGGACAGGTTAGAGGATCGAGTTTTAATTGGGCCTGAATTGATTCAGGAAATGGAGGAGCAAGTGATACAGATTAGGCAGCGACTGAAGGAAGCACAGGATAGGCAAAAGAGTTACGCTGATGCACACAGATCAGATAGAACTTATGAAGTAGGGGATCGTGTATTTATTCGCATCAGACCAAATAAAAGTACCATTCGGTTTGGGAAGGGTACCAAGTTGTCACCTCGCTTTATAGGTCCATTTGAGATTCTTGAGAAAATCGGACCAGTTGCTTATCGTCTCGCGCTGCCACCCCCACTTGCATAAAACTCATAATGTATTTCATGTTTCTGTATTACGACATTACATAGCTGATGAGACCCACAAAATTCATTGGAAGGAATTGCAGGTCTCGGACGAGGGAACCTTCAGGGTCGAACCATTACGTATACTTGATCGTAGGGTTCGACAGCTCCGTAGTCGCCATGTGGACCAAGTTAAGGTCCAATGGGACAAGTATAGCCCAGGGTCTGCTACCTGGGAGGATGCAAAGACCATGCGTCGATATTTTCCCTCACTATTTTGACCATAACTTCGGGACGAAGTTTCCCGAAGGGTGGGTGTATGTAACGCCCATATTTTTGATTCGGCATATTTATTAGTTAGATAAACCATACTTTATTTCTTATATATTCTGTTGAACTCAGCTCGACTGAGTAAACTATATTGGACCTCGTTATATGATGTTACTCTGTTTTATGATTTCACCATGATTATGATGTTACTATGTTATGCGATTATGATGTCATGATTATCATATGATTCCTTATTTTACGATTGCAGTATATGTTTATATGTTTTCATTAATGAAATGTGAAATATATGATTCGGTACGTGGATACCATCTTCTTATGTGAATTATTGAAATGTTATATGTATCTATGATGAGCTGAAAGGTCACATGAAATAAAATGATAACATGGATCAATTGGCGATCAATAGAAAATGCTTTCTATAAATTATATTTTGGAAAATACTAACCTACAGGACACAAGAGCTATGGGATAGCCAGTTACTTGATCTAATATATATTGGAAAGGAAAAACATGTTCATACAGCAAACCTTAGCAGCCAAAATGAGGATACGATAACACAAACTGATAATCCCGATAGCAGCAAGTATGAGTTGATAAGGGCGTAGGCCCAGTATGTTGAGAGGGATGGATGTGTTTCCCACCCTATGTTTCCATGAGACCCGAGGTCGTGGGAGGGCCATGCTGAGACACGCTCCCCATGTTGTTGTGATGACGATTGTCGGATGCCTGCTAGGGGAGGATAGGTCCGCTGTTCAGCCGACGCTATCGCTCTCAGGTTCTATGTGGTCAGATCGGTGAGTCCGACATCCACTGTTGTACTAGCAAAGGAAGGATAGGGAGGATGCTGGACGTAGGTTATGATGGGAGGATGTGTTAGTTAGTACTGTTGGGGGTTTAGTATTCCTTGATTCCGAGTTAGTGGAAGTAGGCACCCTTCTTGTACTTGATTGATTAAACTAATGTAAACATAAAGACAATGATGTTAAATCGTAAAGGGTTAACTGTTAAATAACCGAGGATGTTAAAGTAATTATACTATATATTATGCTTGCTCTTCTGCATGGGGGTAGATACTATTATTAGTTAGCAAGTATGCATAGGTGGAATGGGGTTTGTTTATAGTACATGTCCGACATGTGCATACACTGGCCATGCATGCACACCTTGTACGTGTACAATATTACTGGTGTATAACATACTTGTCATGCTTGAATAGTAGTATAAATGTCATAGATAACTCAGTTAAGGATACATCAATCAACTTAGGTAATGAATGGTTAGGTTGTCAATGTGTAAATAAGTGAATTAGTAATTATATGAAAACATTGTAATAATAAACTAAGACAAGTGTCGTCAGTTAACATTGTCATAGGAGAACTGTTGTGAATAGGGTAATGATAGTGTCTAATTAATTAGTAAAATTGTTTAAGCCCTCACAAGTGCGTTGTTTATGAGAACAAGGATGCTATGTTGATGATAGGGTACTCATGTGATAAACAAATAATTAAGAATACTATGATTAATTCACCTTTTATTATTGTTAAATGGTGATTTAATTATTATTATTAGTTAATAAATGGTGATCTAATTATTATTATTAATTAATTAATAATATTCCAGCAACATAAGTAAGATTTAAAATATTGATTTATAAATTAATATTGTGTGATTATTTCCATTTCAAAAGTTAGCCATAATAGGATAATCATTTTTGGAATGAACGTGATGTGATGGAAAATGGTTATTTAATTATTCGATGTTAATCTTGGAATTTAAACCTCAAGATAAGTGGTCTCGACGGATAAGGTGGACCATTAAGACACATCATGTCCAAGTTGAAAAGGGGCAACTAATTATATAATATTTTATTAAAAACCTTAATAACAATAAATACAAGGTTTAGTGAAAAGACTTGTAATTAATAGACCTTGTCCCGAATGGATAACATTTGGGTGATAATTCCCACCGTAATAAAGGACCGTCAATCCAAAACCAAATGAATTTTTCCATGAGAGTAATTAATTATACATTTTTATAATGAGACGTGGATGAATGAACTAGGGAAAGGAGTAAAGGTTTGAGGGGCTCGAGAGGGGGAGTTTGGGGCGGTGGAGTAAGCCCAAGGTCTTCTCGAGGATGGACATGTATATAGAGGGGGAGAAGGTTGAAGGTTGGGGAGGTTTTTTTTTGGTTTTGGGAGAGGAAAGAAGTGGGAAGAACAGAAAGTTTGGAGAACATAAAGGTTTGGAGAACAGAAGGAACACTGCTCTCGGGATTATCAGATTGTGGGCTCGGGGGCTTGGAAATCCTTTGATTTCCAAGGGCCAGCAAGATAATAGCTGTTCGGTAGGGTGGACACTTCATTTTGGCTGCCTAAGAGGTTATACAACCTGCTACAACTTACGCTTAGCATCAGCATCAGGTAATTTTCTTGATTATTTATTTTATTAAATTATTATGTGGAAACGAACTCTGAAACCTGCTTATACCTTCTTCCTGATTTATGATTTATTACTATGAACATATTCTTATGCAAAAACTACAAGTTGTTGAAGGAAAATATTGATATATTAGTTATTCTACTAAATGCGAATGTATGATTATTGGAGACAACACAGTATGCTAAACATCATTTAAAAACGTAGAATTTTCTTCAAAATTTACTCACACATACCTGAATGAATTACTACATGGGAAATTAACTTAGAAATTTACTTAGTGCTCTGCTGTAAAAACCAGAGCACTACAGGGATTGGGTACCTTTAACTGAATTAGTTGAATATTATCCCGAAGAAAGTCAAGTCTCAACTGTTAACATTAATACTCTTAGTAAAGGTCCAATCATTGAGCCAGTTCCAAGCTCAACCATGCCCAAGCCTAAAAACTCCAAAGAGATACTGAAAAGGCACATCACAGCCATTACACCACAACCCAAACCTAACCAAATGCCTACTAAACCGCTAAACATTGAAACAATTCAGCCACCAAAAGTAACTTTGAATAAAACTGATAATCAACCCAAAGTTGTAAAGGAATGGGATATGGGATATGACATCATCGAAGACATAAAGAAAGTAAAAGATAATGTGTCTATATTTGACATGTGTAGTTTGCCTCAACAACGAAAGAAGTTGTTGCAGGCTCTCGAACCCCAATCTAGCGCTCCATTAGCAAATAATCAAGAGGATCCTGAAATAAATGAAGCTAGCATTGGTGAAAAATCTAAATCCCAAACACTCCCTTTTCTGTTAACTTTTGAGATTTTTAATCACAATGTGCATAATTGTTTAGTAGATTCTAGAGCTTCCTCGAATGTCATGCCACTGTCTATTTGCAAAAGGATCAATGGGTTTCCAACTCCATCCCTAGCCCAAATTATTCAGCTGGATAGGACCACTGTTAAGGTAATTGGGTAAATGAAAGATGTGCTTATTAGGTTGTCGACAGATTCTAGGGTGTGTCAGTTCATTGATATAATGGTATTTGATATCCCTGAAGCTTATGGTTTGATCCTAAGCAGAGATTGGTCAACTAAACTAGACGGTTATTTCACCATAGATTGGTCCCACTTATGGCTGCCCTATCAGAATAGGCAAAAGCAAATTAAAGTGCTGATAGAACCGCACACGAAACATAATGTAACTTAGCTAGAGGAAAAGAATGAAGTCGTAGCTTTCTCATCTTCCATACCAGGGAATTGTTTCTTAGAAATCGAGCCTGGAAATTATCATTCAGAAGATATTGGCAATGAATCAGACAAATAGTTCGATCTCCTTCAATTTTCTCGTACTGACGATATCGACTGTAACATAGTTAACTTAGTTGCTGACTTAGATGGTTCAAATACTAACTTAGTTAGATCAAAGAATGTTTTTTGGGTTTTGTACTTTGATGGTTCCAAAACTCAAGAAGGATTCGGAGCCGGTTGTGTTCTAATGGACCCTGAGAGGAACAAGCACTTCTGGTCTTGTAGATTAGAGTTTGATTGTACTAATAATACTGCTGAATATGAAGCTTTATTCCATGGATTGAAGAAAGCCATTGGTTTGAATGTTAAATATCTTAAAGTCTTCGGCGACTCGGAAATAGTTGTCGGATAGGTAAGAGACACAATTCATTGTATTTCACCACATTTGAAAGGCTATCAGTCTGAGGTATGGGATCTAATTACAAACTTTGAAGCTTTTAATATAAAATTTGTTCCTAGATTACAGAATGTTGCCGCTGATTTGTTAGCTACTTCTACTTCTAGGTTGGTTCCTACTAATAATAAGTGTTCTATTGAATTGGTTTTTAGGCCTTCCGTTCCAGATAATATAACAAATTTCAGGGTGTTCGATGATGACAACCAAATCATTAGTTTCCTTACAAATGAATACATGTTTCAAGAAGTTGTTATAGATGAAGAAAAAGATGATGCTGATCTACAAAATAAGGACGCAGTCAAAGGAAATTTAATCCCTAAAGGAGTGATATCACTTGAAGGTTTGTTTGATTTGCAGAGCAAGTTCAAGAAACCCACAAATGTTAAAACTCATTGTTCTACTATGCAGCATGACTTGATAAATCTAGGCACAGAGGCCGAACCAAAATATGTCAATCTTTGTAGATGTTGCTCGTCGGGTGAAAGAGATAGGTTCATCAAACTTTTTCGGCAATATAAAGATATGTTTGCTTGGATGTATGAAGATCTAAAAACATATGATACTCATATCATTCAGCATGTCATACCAATGAAGGCAGGTGTTAAACCTTTTCAGCAGCAACTAAGAAGAATGCACCCTACTCTCGAGCCTTTGATTCAGAAGGAATTAAAGAAGTTATTAGATGCTAAGATCATCTTTAAAGTCTGGCATTCGGAATGGGTCGCTAATTTAGTTCCCGTAAGGAAGAAGTCTGGAGAAATAAGATTATGTGTAGATTTCAGAAACCTGAATAGAGCATCTGATAGAGATAATTATCATGTTCCTTCAATGGAACAAATTCTGTAGATGGTATCAGGAGCATAAATATTTTCTCTACTAGATGGTTTCTCTGGTTACAATCAAGTGTTGGTAGCGGAAGGAGACCGTCTTAAGACTACTTTCCTCACTAAGTGGGGAACGTTCGCATACCGAAGAATGTCGTTCGGATTGATAAACGCAAGAGCTACCTTCCAACAAGCAATGGACATTGCTTTTCGAGGATTGGGCGGTCACTATGTTGTAGTCTATTTGGATGATGTGACAATCTTCTCGAAGAAAAGAGAGGACCATGTCTTCCATTTGAAACAAATTTTTGACCGATGCAGGGAGTATGGTATCTCTCTAAACCCCAAGAAAAGTGTGTTCGCAGTCCTTGAGGGAAAGCTTCTTGGTCACATCATCTCAAAAAAGGGAATTTCGATATACCAAGAGAGAGTGCAAGTTATCAGCAAAATTCCCATGCCCCACAACAAAAAAGCTATGCAATCGTTTATGGGAACAATTAATTTTGTTCGAAGATTTGTCCCTGATTTCACTCAGACCGTTAAACCATTATAGCAGATGGTCAAGCAAAATGTGCAGTTCAAATGGACAGATTTAGAAAAGGATCCCTTTAAGGATATCAAAATAGCCATAGCCAATGCCCCCTCTCTGAGAAGTCCAAATTTTGACAAAGACTTTATTTTATATACCTTCGCGTCGGATGACTCTCTCGCAGTTGTGCTTACGCAAAAGGTGGAATTAAAAGATGAATACCCAATCTCTTTTATGAGCACTGGTCTGTAAGGTGCTGAAATGAACTATCCTGTCATGGATAAACAGGCATATGCCGTATACAAAGCAGTAAATCAATTCAGGCCATATATTCTTAAGAACAAAACTAAAGTTGTGGTTCCCCATCTAGCCGTCAGATCCCTTTTCGTTCAAAAGGAGTTGGGAGAAAGAAGAGGAAATTGGGTCATTGCTCTTCAAGAATATGATTTAGAATTTAAACCAGCCACCATTATTAAAGGTCAAGGCCTATGTAAATTGCCCACCAAACACCCAATAGATGAAGAGAGAGATTGGGAAAATGAGGCCGAACTAAATACAGCTGAAGTATGCCCTATCTTCATAGTGCCTGAATCTAGGTACAGAGAGTTAGTGCACTACTTGCAACAAGGGTACCTACCAGAACATTGGAGTTCTAAGCAAAGAAGAGCACTCTGTTTGAAGTTGGTGGCTTACTAGATCATTGATGGAGTACTTTTCAGAAAAAAATTATAATGGTATTTTTCTCAGATGTGTATAGAAGGAAGATGCAAGTAAGGTGGTCAAAGAGCTACATGATGGCTTTGCTGGTGGGCATTATTCCAGAGACACTGTAGCTCACAAGATACTGAAGGATGGATATTATTGGCCCACTTTGTTCAGAGATACTCATGCCTATGCACGAAATTGCGATATATGCCAAATAAGTGGTGGGAAATTACCCAATGCAGCAGGACCATTACAGCTGGTTATCATCTTGGAACCTTTTGAACAATGGGGCATAGATGTCATTGGAGAGATAAAACCAAATTCTTCTCTGCAGCACCAATATATCCTAACAGCCACAGATTATTTTACAAGATGGACAGAGGCTATCCCATTGCGCAAAATCAATGAAGATATAGTCATTAGTTTCTTAAAAGAGAACATCATAACTAGGTTTGGGGTTCCAATTTCCCTAGTCTTTGATAATGCAACTTATTTCTCATCTTTTAAAATAAATGAATTTGTTTCTGAAAGAGGAATTAAATTACATTATTTATCCAACTACTACCCCGGGGGAAATGGATTAGTCGAGTCCTCAAACAAAAATCTCATTTGAATTCTCAAGAAAACTGTAATTGAAAACTAGAGAAGTTGGAACACTGCTCTTCCAAATGCTTTATGGGAAGATAGAGCCACTCCAAATAATGCTTTGGGAGTTTCCCCATATACCCTTGTTTATGGTAGAGAAGCCATCCTCCCTCCTAACCTCTTACTCCCATCTTTGCAATTGGCCCAAGCATCCCGAGGAACTAGTAGTCAAGTTTTACAGTCTAGAATTGACACCTTACTGAAACTTGAAGAATCTCGGTAGAAAGCCAAAGACCGATTCCATTAGCATCAAGACATAGTCAAAAGATGGTTTGATAAAAGGAACTCCAGCAAAATAAATTTTGAAGTGGGTGACTTAGTCTTGAAGTGGGATCATCCACATGAGGGAAAATGAATGCATACAAAGTTCCAACATCTATGGGTTGGCCCTTATCTAATTTCCAAGAAACTTGGTTCATCTACATACAAGCTGAAAGACCTCTAGGGAGAAGTAATCCTTCCTCTCAATGGCCTCGCCCTAAAGCAATACTTTGCATAGTCTCATTGAGACCTTTGTACATAAATAAATGGTTTCTTTTGTTTTCTTTTCGTTTCTGTCCTCTCCTTTCTTATTTTTGTTCCCTAAACGTTTTCAGTAGTTTAGTCTGATTTTTCTTATCTTTTCACTTCCTATTTGAGTTTGCTTTTCTTTGCTTAATAAGACCCAGCCCAACTCCTGGCGTAAGTGTAGAACAAGAGCTCCGACCAAAGCTCGAAATCTTGAAATACAGAATTTTACTTATAAAGAAAATAGCCCCGCGACTTTGCTTTTACTGATCATCTTTCTGTAATGTAGAGGTCATGCTCTGTTTGGTCAAAATAACCCCAGTTAAATGACTAATGATTCAGTACTTCTCTCTCACTATCTCGAGGTCCCATCCACCTTAATATTAATGTTTGTCCCAAGGTCCTTTTTCTATTATGGACCCATGGAAAGGAAGCATGCCTCACCGTTGTATGGTATTTAAATGATCCCATGCTACAAATAAAAGCCAAAAGTGCTTATATCAAAGAGTCTGATTCCTAGAAATTCTCACCTCAATTAAAGCATGGCTAAGATGAAGTAAAACTTTCAAATCAAAAATCTTTTCAAATAATTCAGGTCAGGAAAAGTTCTTCTCCATCCGTGAAGCTTGATAAGAAAATAAAATCTTGCTCACACAAAAGGACATTATGGATCGAAGAACCCAAATCAACTGATTGAATTTTTAAGAAAGTTATTTCTGGGAGACTCAAACAGCAAAGCTGCCAATTATAGAAACATCCAAAAGGGATGCAAATAGCATGGGAATGAGGAACAAACGAATATCCTTGTGAGGTATTGTTACAATCCTGTGGAGTCCTTTCTTAGTCAGAGCACCATAAAGACAAATTATAAGGGAATTAACTTCATACTCTGGCCTTGAGAGAGTTGGAAAGAAGCATAAGTCTACGTCCCCTTTCCCAAGTGACCAATATGATAAAGAAATCACTGCGTACTTGAAGGTTGAACTGTGAGGCATTTGTTGCACTTGTGGCTATCAGTTTAAAAGTCAGTCTGATCTTGACAGGATTGTGTTTTAGAGACCTGTGTTCACCAATGAATCGCTAATTGTTGTTGCTGCAACATCCCTCCCCATTTTTTTGTAAATATTAGGGCCCCTCTTTTTATTGTTTACTGAGAAGCTTGGTTTTGTCCAAGTCTTAGTTACTCCTCTGATTCAAACTTTTCTTAAGCCATAATTCTTGCCTTTTTTTTCTTGATGATTTTTTGTCTAAGGCATTTCTTTCTTTAAAACACAGGGCACACTTTAATTTTCAAATCATGTGCTAAAGGCGCAGATAGCATTATTAACTTTGCGCCAAAAAGCGCAAGTTTTGAGTCTAGACTTTATCACCAATGCGCAAATCACAAGATTAATTTTGCAACGCAAGGTGCAAGCTTTAAGCATAACTTTTGTGCCATATCAACGCATCCATTGGTAGCGCAAATTCTATCCCTAAAGTCACCGTCATTAGTGTAGAACTTAAGCTAAAGTCGCCACTACGTTTGCAATCCCATTCACTTTTCCATTGGCACATCTCTTGGGTGCAAGACTTAACAATATCTCCTCCACTCGGTGCGCAGAACCTAACCTTAAGCTCACTGCCACCATCACTCTTTTAAATAGACCATGTCGTTGGCGCATCTCTTGGGCGCAAGACCTAATGATAGTTTCCCCATCGTGATTGCAAGCACTGCGCTTAATAGTGCCGCTGCACCAATCCCGTGCCATCACAACTCTTGAGTGTTGAGGATGTCGTTCGATGCCATTCAATACAATTCTGCTGGGTTGATGAGGCCATTTAACTCGGCTTGTGTGGCGTTAATTTGCTCCATTTTAGAGCCCCGTTCTCACCGAGCCCACATTAACCCACCTATTGGGAATTAACTCTTCCCCTGTAAACGCAAAGAATGGAGTTCAAACAGCTCATTATTCTCAAGGCCGAGAGAGCTTCTAGGAGAGAACAGTGGGCATTTTATCAGTTTTTTTTATCAGCTTGGATAGAAGTGCCAACCATGGAAAACCACTCCGAAACACCAGGTAGGCACTCTCCTCCTCCGTTTACTTGTTACGAGAATTGACTCCGTTCAAGGCTTTATTTTGATAGTCTAAAAGGAAAATTTTGTCTCATGCATAGTTTGTTTTAATCGCCCACATTGTCGTTTTCGTCTTTCATTAGATATACACCCTGTGTGTTTTCTCTGTAGGCCCTAAAATAATGCGTCGATAATACCAATTCCCTTATCAGCCTGTAATAGCCTCCTTCGTGTATGCAACGACACTCATCCCGCTACCTGTGACATTGTTTTCAAAAGAAGACTGCATCCCGAGACGTCAAAACCAGGTCACCTTTCTTTTGAATGCATTCGTGAGCCATTATGGTGAGACTATATCTTCCTAGCTCTATGTTGCATGCCACCAGCGAGAAATAACACTCCTTAGCATAGGATGAAAGTGTCACTAATGCCTATAATGCTCCATTCGTCTGATGTGCAAGCATTAAGTCGAACTGCTAAGCAGCAAATCCCGCATTGATGAATCGTAATATGTGTTGGTTTTCCGCCTCCCACCACAGTGGACTTTCCCATATAATTCCAAGTCAACACTTATGCAACAACTTTGCTTTCTCAAATCATTTAATAAAATTGGCAACTTCTGATTATAAGGTAAAGATACTTACTATTAATTTTTACATTGATGTCATACAACTATTTTGAGCTCCTGCAAACTTTCTAACTTACCTGTTGTTGCTTATTTTGAATAATTAGATAATGTCTGTGGTGTTAATTGCTTACGAATATGTCGAATCTTCAGTTTGTGCTACCTTAATTAACAAAGGTTTGACATGCATAGAAGGTCTGCAAGAAGGAAGGCCACACAAAAGTTAGAGTCAGATTCAGACATGGAGATCCTACTGGATACGTCACTTGAAACTATGTTTGGTGATATGCAAGCCACCACTAATGTGCCTCCAGGAAGCTCTGCCCCAGAGTTTCAATGGGCTGACTTGTATAGATTCATCAGGGATCACGAGTACCCAAATGGTTCCCTAGAAGATACTTTGGTATATGCAAATATCAAGAGGTCCTATATACATAAAGCAGCAACCAGACCTAAATTATTTCCATGTTTTGAGGTCCTTGGCTAGTTGATCCCTCATGTCAAAACTAACACCAGGTTCATAAATGACAAGAATGTAATGAATCTGGCATCGTTCACACCTGAACATATCGCAGCCACTTACAGATTGCCCCCAGCTAGAGCTTGGTTGGACAGTAAAAGGATAGTAGAACATCCCATGGACCCTCTGATCTCTATTAGAAAAATGACGATAGTCGACAGGAAGATAAGGCAAAGGAAGACAAATGAATATGAGAGTAACCTCCTTAAAACCCCCTATAGACTCATTGTTTTGATGCTAAGCTGGATCTTCGACATGACCAATGGTAATGTCTTCAAACTAGGCTGGGTACTAGCAATATTCCATATATCCATGTCAGGTACCATTTTCAATTGGGCTGATATTATTTCAGAAAGCCTGGAGTCATAGTTAATTGTTGCCCAAGGAGGAATGACTCAGAAAAAAGTGGATTTCTTTATGTCTTCATTTTTTATAGATTTCCTGTTGAGTAAGCACACCTTCCCAGATTTGGGTTGCTCATGTAATAGGAAGGAGACACCTCTCTTCATAGCTTATCAATCCACATGGGCTAGCAAGTATGCAAGTTAGTACAAACAACTTTGTGAGAAATTCATCATGCCCTTATATCAACTTATTTTTTTAGAGGAGCCAAGTTGCATGTCAGAAAACACTATGCCCATCATCGAATCATATGGTGATTACTACCACTCCCAAGAAGGCACTTTCATCTACAAGAGTGGAGGATCAATAGCTCCATTCCTCCTTCCCAGATATGCTACAGATTTTGTGATACATAGGGAAGCCATAAGGCAACTTTTCAGCATTGGTGGAGTTAGTAGGATCCTCACCGAAAGGAAGAAAGGGCTATATCCGCCGATGCCTTTCACTATCGGCGCATACAGCCTACCAAGAGAAAAAGAGGGAGAAAATTATGTTCAAGATTTGGATTTTTTTCATTTTGGTACAAAGTTTAATAGAAGGCATGACCTTTGTGGTAGAGTTGCTGAAAATATTAGTGATGTCGGAACTTCCTTTGAGTACACCCATCAGATTGACCTGAATGAATAATTCTTCCATAGTACCAAAAACATAACAGAACTAGGAAAGCGCTACAACAAGAAGCAAGGTGGGAAAAAATTTTCCCCCAAGACTATTGGTCTGATACAACTGGAGCAAGAAGCAGCAACATCCCAAGCCGGAGGTTCGAACGACATAGAGCTAGAAGAAGGTGACACAATTCAAAATGAACAGAATGCCACATTGCAACAAGAACAAGAGCAAGTTATTAGGTTGCGATAAGAGGAGGAAACCGTTAGAATTCAAAAGGAGCAGGAGGAAAGAACCTTGTTGGAGGAAGCAAGCAGGTTAAAAGTAGTGATATCCGAAAGGCGAAAGAAAGAGAAAGCTGCTAAAATATAGAAAGAGAAGGAAGCA
Organism: Larix kaempferi; assembly: GCA_027924585.1. NCBI lineage: Eukaryota > Viridiplantae > Streptophyta > Pinopsida > Pinales > Pinaceae > Larix > Larix kaempferi. Next base: position 10,211,928 of record BSBM01001152.1, read on the forward strand.
AAAGCTATGAGAGAATAAGAAGACAGAGTCCTCCAAGAACAAAATACCAAATTACAAGAAGAAGAAAGATTGTTGTTAGAAGAAGCAGACAGATTGCAATCAGAGTTGGCAGCACTAACAGAAAGGCAAGAGACGGAAGAAGCACAAACAATTCCAGAACAAAACCCACCCATACCAGTAGCCATGTACTTAGATTCAGCAAAGACTACCCAACCAGGGATAGCTCATGAAGGGGTTGTCTCCACCAAAGAATCAGCACTCACCCCATACAATCCCAGGAAGCAGCGCCAAGTGGCCAACCTGGATTCCATCTATTTTCATGAATGGAAGAGGGATATTGTGGACAGGAGAGTAAGGAAAGTGGAAATTGGGGAAGACTTATATGAGTTCAGAATATCGGAGACCACACTGGTCCAAGGGACCTACCTCGATCTGTCATTTCAGGCAGGTTGTACTGTAGCTTTAGCCGAAGCAAGCAAATCCAATATCAATCATTTGATTGAAACTGTTAAGAACTACAGAGAGTTGTGTCTCAAGATAAAAGATGACAAGAAGAATGAGGTATTAGAAAGTAATGAGATAAAAAGGAAATACAAGTAGCTCATGGAAGAAAATGAAGAAACCACTTTGAAATCCCTGTGGCTTGAAAATGAGAAGAATTCACTTGAAATGCAGTTGGCAATCTCAGAAGATGAGCAAAAGAACTTGAAAGTTCGTATATCCGAACTAGAAAAGCTTGAAGCCGACAGTGCCCAACAGGTCAATTATTTCAAACCTCAATTCGAAGAATTGGAGCAAGAAAAGGCTGAACTATTGGAACAACTTCAAAAGGCTAATAAGATGAAAGAAGATCTAGCCATGTTCTATGAGCGAGCTTGTGAAGTGCAGGAAAGAATTCATCAACTGCTGGTGTCGATTAATGAAGAAGTCTGCAATATGAAGAGAATGATCACAAAGATGACTTCCATCAAAGTTGAAGCACTAAGATTAAGGGACAAATATGAGTAACATGTGGAAGAACTTAGACAACAGTTTGAATGGAGGAAAGGGAGATCGAGTTTCCCTTTGAACCTGCGGGATAAAACAGAGGAAGAATTTGATATGGACACAAGATTCCTCGAATTCTGTTTGAGGTGTGGTAGCAGATTGGGTATTGAAATCAGGAAAACCATCAAGAAATTCCATGTTATTTACTCTAAAATTTGGGAAGCCAAAGACAAATGTGATATGGTTCTACCTCATAATCTTTATGAGTTCCCAGAGAGGGAAATGCACTTGGCAGAATTGCAAGGAAAGTTGACATCAGAGTTAGATTATATGAAGAAAATAGAGCGTATAACCCCAAAAGACCTCCATCAATTCATTGAACAAACTGTTGTTCACACTTATTTCCTGGAAAATATTGAGCAAGAAGTTGTCATAGAGGTGGAAAATATCAAATTAGACTTGCGCAAACATGATATAGCACGAAAGGTAATGATCCCAGTGAGAAGTAAAACAATACTAAGGGAAATAAGTCAATGGGCCAGTTATATAGAAGAGGTAAATAAGGATGCAAAAGCAAGCGAGCCTGTTGAAGAGGACAAGTCAATAGACGAGGAACGACCCATTAAGACAACAGAGCTAGCTAGACAATAATTTGCCTTATTCGATTTTGCAAAGTAACTAAAAGTTGTTAATTGTATAATGTCTATATAGACAGTTGTCCTTTCTCTTTGTCTCTTGTGAAAGAGGATTGGCACAAATCATTAGAATTCGATATTTTGAGACTTTTAATGATAAATCAAAATTCCTACATTTAAAGTACACTTGGAAGCTCAAGGAGCATTCTGTAAAACTATATATAGGAGAATAGGAGAGCAGAAAAGGACTTTTGGCAAGTGAATGAAATTTCTTCCTAGTACGTGAATTACTTTGCTACTTGCTCCAGGAATTCAATTTTTCCTAATGAAAGCCTGGGAAAAGGCGTTTTTGCATGGAGAATGTGTCAAATGTGTGCCGAATTATTCCTGTATCATCTGCATATTGATGTGAGATCATTCTTTGCTATCATGAATTGTTTCTATGTGATGAATGCTCTTACATTTTCCTGTGCAAATATGTTTATCTCAAATGAGTAATGGAATGTATTAAATGAATTGAAGCTATCTTTAATATCTTTCATATTCTGTTGTAGGCACATCTTTATGATTAAATGGCTATCTATATGATCTTTAGATGTTTTCTTGCAGCTTATTACTCATCTCTACAATTTGCTCCTTGGAAGGATAGAATAGATTTGCTTACACAGTTTTAGATTAATTTAGGTTAATTACATACACTTAGCTTAGGGCGCTTGCATATCATCTTAAAATAAAATACATAAACGATGAACCGGGCTGCAACCGGTGTAAAGAGAGAAAGTATTTAAATCTTATGGTAGCCGGAATCGTTAATTGGACGGATTCCCTACATCAAACGGTGGACAATCTAATTGGGACTTTTTACCGAGGAGAATCCCTTACTGATTGATGCTATGATTTTCGAGGCATCAACACATCGGTGATGATTGCTCTTCTGAGGAGGTTTCCATTTACAACGAATTGTTTAAAGAACTTCGGGAAGCTTTCTCCTGGTCATATGAGGAGATGCTAGGAATAGACCCCAGTATTGTTGAACACGAGATTAGAATGTATCCTCATGCTAAGCCGGTTCGACAATGTCTTCATGCTATTAACCCTAGGAAGGCAGTCGCTATCAAGGCAGAGGTGGAGAAACTGCTCAAGGCTGGTTTTATCTACCCCGTTCCCCTTACTGAATGGGTGTAAAACTGCGTTCCTGTGGATAAGAAGTAGGGAACTATCCTTGTATGCACGGATTTTAGAGACTTGAACCGTGCATGTCCGAAAGACAATTTCCCCACTCCATTCATTGATCAGATCTTGGATGCTTGTGCGGGAAGTGAAATTTTTTCGTTCATGGATGGCTTTTCGAGGTATAATCAGATTCAAATCAAAACCGAGGACCAACATAAGACTGCTTTCATTTGTCCTTCGGGTACATTTGCGTACCAAAAAATTCCCTTCGGCCTTAAAAATGTCGGAGCTATGTTTCAGCATGCTATGACTTATGCCTTTCACGACCTTAAACGTATAATGGAGGTTTTCTTGGATGATCTTACTGGCCATTCTCGCAAGAGAGCAGACCACCCCAAGCATCTCTGTTTGACTCTCGAACGATGTATATGCTACAAGATTCGATTGAATCCTAATAAGTGCATCTTTGTTGTAAGGACATGTCTCCTTCTAGGTTTCATAGTTTCGAAAGAGGGTATCAGAGTGGATCCTCTCAAAGTTGAGGCAATAATTCAGTTTCCTCCTCCATGCAACTTCTTACAACTTCAGAGCCTCCAAGGGAGAGCTACTTTTCTACGTCACTTTGTAGTGAACTATGCTAGTCTTACCAAAGGTTTCGCGCGCTTGTTGAAGAAAGACACATCGTTTATCTGGGATGAGCGAGCCCAGCAGTCTTTTGATGCTCTTAAGAAAGCTTTGGTATCATCCCCTTTGCTTAGTCCACCCAACTTTGCATGAGATTTTATACTTTATGTGGCTGCATCTCAAGAGACGATTGGCATGGTCTTAGTTCAGGTTGATGATGTGCTTGTGGAGCACGTGATCTATTACCTTAGTCGAAATCTAGTATACACTGAGTTGAGATATACTCACATGGAAAAGTTGGCACTTGCGACTGTACATGTAGTCCAATGGTTACGTCACTATATCATGATTAGGAAGACCACGGTCATAGCACATATCAATCCATTTCAGTTCATGCTATCATGATGTCTTATAGGGGGGAAGTACAATAAATGGATTATGATCCTTCAGGAGTTTGATCTCGATTTTGCTTCGGCGAAGTCAGTGAAATCCTTGGTCTTTGTTGAGCTTATGTTGGACCTTCCACGACTTGATGAGGATGTTGGCCATGAATATTCATTTATGGATGAGCACTTATCTCTTATCTCGTCAGAGAACCCTTGGTATGGGGATATTATTGTATATCCCCAAACTTTGAAGTTTCCTTCGCACAATTCGCAAGATGAACGATGGCATGTGAAACATCATGCTAAATATTATACCATCGTCGGTGGCACTTTGTATCATCGAGGAAAGGATTCTATCCTCCGTCGTTGTTTGACTCACGAAGAAGCAGAGCATGTGCTTAATGATTTCCATGTTGGGGTAAGTGGTGGTCACTTATCCAGGCTTGCTACAACCCAATGTATTATGCGAGCTAGTTACTTTTGGCCTTCGACCTTTAAAGATTGTATGAATGCTGTGAAGAGATTTCACCCTTGACAGGTGTTTTCTCAGAATATACACTCGCATTCAGCGCCCCTTCATCCAGTCGTCACTGTCGGTCCCTTCACCAAGTGGTGTTGATGTATATGTAACTTCGGAATGTATTTCATATATATTTATTGTACCCTTATAAGAGATGTGATATTACTCTATAAGGAAGTGTCCTCATGTGTATTGACAAGTGTCGCAAGTGTGTGAACTTGCCGATGGGTTATTAGACCACCATGTGTGGGGTTGGCCCTATTTTATGTAATATGTAATTGATGTACCTAACTAGACAAGTCGGCCCCATAAGGATATTGGGAAAACAAGCTAGTATAAATAGAGATTGGGAGATCTCTATTTGGATCACTCGGAAACTCATACTTCTCTCACTCAGAAAGTGGTGCACTAATGAGGAGGAGGATCATCTACTGCTAGGATATTATCTCAGTGTATTTTGGTTGTACTTTGGTTGAGCCATTTCTCTCTCTATCTCTGAGGAAGTTGTGGGGTTTTTCACCTTAGGGTTTTCCCCACGGAAACTCTCTATCTCTTATCTCTCATGCTTTTGATTCTTGTGATGCTTGATATGATTGTTATGCATTGATATACTATACATGTTATTCTCTCAGTAAATATCCTAGAGTATTGTGAATTAATGCTCAAAATTTAACATGGTATCAGAGCTAACCTGAGAAGAAGACACTTTGCAGTGATGAAAACTTGAGTTTCTTGTTTATTGGGTTTCTCTCCACATATTTTGGAAAAGAAGTATAGTAGATTGACTCTACTCATCAAGGCGAATCTATCTGTCTAATCAGAATTCAATTCTGAGCATTTTCAGATTTGGCCCTAAAAATTAGGGTTTCCACAAAAATAGGAATTTCTTAAATCTGAAGACATCGCTGGAAGCTCCGTGCAAAAATCGAAGTTTAGAGCTTTGGATCGAGATTTTTGGCTGGGTAGATCTCCAGGAAACTCAAACCCTAATTCAGGGCTCTCCCCAGTGAGCTTGGGAGGACAAAAAGGAAAATCTGGAGGGTAAACCTTTGTTGATCTCAAATTCTGAATACACCAGGCTGATCAGCTCATCAAGGCACATCTTTCTATCCTTTCAGAAAGTTGAAATTCACATTTTGAATTTTTAGGGTTTTTCCAACAAACCCTAATCCGAGACCAGATCCAATTTTCAGCATTTCAAGTGGTAAGACCTAAATCTTTTCTATTTCCATTTGAATTACTCTTGAAGATGTCTCACCACACCAAGCTTTAGGATAAGCTTGAAGGTGTTGATAAATTCTGAGCCTGGAAGTATAGGATTGGGTTAATCCTGGAAGAGAATGAGTTGGAATCATATATAAAAGAAGACATCCCTATCCTAGAGGATGAAGAGGCTAAGATATTGCATAAGAAGAACTTGGTCAAGGCAAAGAGAATCATTGCTGATTCTATCAAAGACCATCTTATTCCACATGTGTCATCTCTAAAGACACCCAAGGCTATGTTTGACTCTTTGACCAAGCTGTTTGAAGGGAAAAACATAAATCAGAAGATGACCTTGCGAAATCAATTGAAAGGGGTCAAGATGTCGAATGGAGAAACCATTCAATCCTATTTCTCCAAGGTCTCTCAGATCAAGGAACAACTTGAAGCTGTAGATGAAATGGTGGAGAATGGTGAAATTGTTATGACCAATTTGAATGGCCTACCTAGGTCATGGGACTCTCTTATCCAAGGGATCTGTGCCAGAAAGAAATTAATCTCCTTCAGTAGATTATGGGAGGAATGTTCTCAAGAAGAAGCAAGGCTTGTGGCAAGAGAAGAAAAGATCGGGAATGAAGATCAAGCTCTCACAACTCACACTAAGAAGGGCAAGTTCAAGAGGGAGCCAACCCATCACAAGAAGAAATCTTCTCTTCATTATCACAATGACAAGAAAGATCTAAGGTGTTTCACTTGTAATGATAAGGGTCACTTTGCTTCAAAATGCCCCAAGAACAAAAGGGACAACCACAATAACAACAAATCCAGCAAGAAGAAGAAGGGTATCAAAAGAAGGTACCATGCTCATGCTGCCGAAGATGATGAACCTCCAAAGAAGAAAGCTAGGGCAGAAAGTGATGATGACTCATCAAGTGAAGAAGAGTATGTCCTAATCTCTGCTCTCACAAGTGCAATCTCCCATGGTTGTAATGATTGGTTAATTGATAGTGGGGCTTCTAAACACATGACTGGGTTTAAAGAATCTTTTGTAAATCTATCTAAACATGAATCACCCCATAAAGTGAAACTTGGGGATGATTATCAATACCCCATCAAAAGAAGTGGTGAAGCCTCCTATAACCTAGATTCTAGAAAACCTTTGAAGATGAAAGAAGTCCTTTATGTACCTAGGCTCAAGAAGAACTTACTCTCCATCTCTGCATTGGATGCAAAAGGCATGAGGGTTGCATTTGTAGATGGCCAAGTCCTAATGTGGCCAAAGGGTAAGACAATCAATGATGCAGTAGTGATTGCAGAGCAAGAGGGAGGATTGTATAAACTGAAGGGACAACCTAAACATGCTATGAAGACAAAGATTCAGCCATAGTCATGGATCACATAGAGGTATGTATAATTTGTTTTTACAAAATTTAACTAATGAGTTATGTAGGTCATTGAAGAGAACAAGAACACATTGCTAGACATAACTAGCAAATATGATGACCAGGTATGTTTTGTTATATATATCATATACTTTTGTATGATTGAAAATGATTACTCTTGAAGTTACAAGTTTGAGTAATCTAGGACTTATGCATATTATGTTAATGATATGACAAACCAGAAGAGTCATAGGTTTGAGTAATCACAGGTTTAGACATGTTATGTTTCTTATGATATGACTAACCATAAGAGTCCTATATAAACCTTGAATGCTAATGCTTATTATTTCTGTTTGAAATGATCATGACTATACATGCTTGAGATTATTGTGTTTTGATAGTATTGAGAATATACTAATGTATGATTTTGTATGAGATCATAAGGATAACACAATCATGATACTAATAAGCATGCATAGGGACCAAGGATGAATATGAGTTCAAGGATAGGTAATCCAGGAAGAAAAGATCAAGAGGGAGCACACTCCAGTTGCCCCTGCAAGGAAGCAAAGATCAAGAAGAAGCACACTCCAATAGTTTCTGCAAGGATGCAGATATTCAGAGGGAGTTGACCATCTTTCTACATTCCACATTAGAAAGGTGTAGAAGAAGCTACTTCAGCAGCTCCTGCAAGGAAGCAAAGACTCAGAGGGAGTCCACCCAACAAACAAACAAAGATGAGTATTTTAACTACCACTTCTTACATATTTGTTTGTTTAAATAAAATTGTTCAATGATACATATGCTTATGCTTATGTTCCTAGACTTAGGATATGTATTGTGCATATTAGAATGATGAACAGTATACTACTAATTTGCATATGATGGGTAAGTGGCCTATGGCACTGTACAACATTCCATTGCTACTTATCTAGAATGAAACCTCTTTGCTGACATGTTGGGAGTAGTGCAAACTCTTAACAATGTTCTAGTAGAGATTGGAACGCATCTAGAAAGTTACAGGATATGGATGAATGTTGTATTGAAGCATTGGCTAAAATAATTGCATGACTGTATGACATATTTCTTTATGTGTAAGAATTTGTTCTGAAAACTATGAGATGTTTCTAATCATGCAATTTAACTTGTCTTGTAGGAAAGACTGTATACCTTCACCTACAAAAGAAGAACTACAACATTTGTTCAGCAACAAAATTATCTATTGAAGATATTGGAGTTACCAGGATACGGGAAGAATGCCATGATCCATCGATCATGAAGAATGATGTTTGGGATGCAGTCCCAAGACCTGAAGGGAAGTCTGTAGTGACTTCCAAGCGGATCTATAGGATCAAGCATGCTCTAGATGGCAGCATAGAGAAGTATAAAAGTGATGAAATACACCAGATGGATGTCAAGACTGCTTTCTTGAATGGTGTAGCTGAAGAGGAAGTATATATGGAGCAGCCACTCAGTTTTGAAACACATGATAGGGATTCATATGTGTGCAGATTGAAGAAATCCTTGTATGGCTTGAAGCAAGCTCCCAGAACTTGGTAAGATAGGATGGACAGTTTCCTATCTAGTTTGGGCTTTACCAAGAGTAAAGTAGATTCCAATCTTTACTACAAGGTTGAGGAAGGGAATCCTGTGATTCTACTCCTGTATGTGGATGACTTATTTGTAACAGGAGATGATAGATTGATTGCAGATACTAAGAGGAAGCTTGCTGCCAAGTTCGATATGAAATATTTGCGAATGATGCATTATTTCCTAGGTACGAAGGTGTGGCAGAGTTCAGGTGGGATCTTCCTTGGTCAAGGGAAGTACACAGTAGATATCCTGAAGAGATTCAGGATGATGGATTGCAAGGTCATGGCCACACCTACGGCATTGAATCTGAAGCTTCTATGTGATGCTTCATTTGAGCCATTGATGTCTCTATGTATCGTCAGATGATTGGGTCCTTGATGTACCTGACAAACATGAGACCAGATATTTGCTTTGCGGTGAACACATTGAGCCAGTTCCTGATGGATCTGAGGAGTGTTCACCTGGTTGCTGTAAAGCATGTTCTAAGGTACCTGAAGGGTACAATGGATTATGGGCTCAAGTATGAAGCGAATAAAAAGTTTAACCTACAAGGTTATGTTGATTCAGATTGGGCTTGCAGTGTTGCAGATAGGAAGAGCACATCTAGGTGCTGCTTCAGTATGGGATCAGGTGTGATCTCTTGGTTCAGCAGGAAGCAGTCCTGCGTAGCACTGAGTATAGCTAAGCCAGAGTATGTTGCAGCCTGTTCAGCTAGTTGTGAGGCCGTATGGCTACGGAAGCTACTGTCTGAGTTATTTGATCTCCTATTGGATGCTACTAGTATCTTTTGTGATAACCTGAGTTGTGTGAAGTTGTCCGAGAACCCAGTGTTTCATGACAAGTCGAAACACATAGAGATCAAATATCACTGTATCAGGGATATGGTGCAGAGAGGAGCTGTGAAGCTCCTGTACATTGCGACAGACGAGAATATTGCAGATGTGTTGATGAAGACACTAGCTAGGGTGAAGTTCGAGTACTTCAGGAAGAGGCTTGGTTTTCTTCAGATCGATGACACTTCGAGAAAGAAGTGATGGACACATTTGCAGAAGCCATTCCAAGCATGTTGGAAGGAGGATCCTTCACATGGCTGTGGATGTAAGTGCTGGATGATGAGCATCAGGATGATGCTCCAGTTACTGCTCTGTATATGCATCAGGAGGATGCTGGATATGATCAGTTGGATCATTCATATTTATATGTATGTATGCATCATGTTGGATGTTGGATATGATCGGTTGGATCATTTGTATGTATATGCATCATGTTGGATGCTTGGACCATGTATCTGTATATGTATCAGGTGGATACATTGTATGATCAGGTAGATCATGTATGTTGATATGTATCATGTATGATCAAGTGGATCATGTATTTGTATCTGTATTAGGTGGATACATTGTATGATCAGGTGGATCATGTATGATGATATGTATCAGGTAGATACTTGGTATGCATTAGGTAGATGCATTGTATGATCAGGATGATCATGGATGACAAGCTTCAGGATGTTTCTCTAGATGACATGCAGCAGGATGTTGCAGTGATGATGATCAGGATGATCATGTATACATCAGGATGATGTATGGTGAGTATCAGGTTGATACTCTGTGGCCGTGGACAGGTTGTGCAGATAAGCATATAATAGTGCCCTGGGAGGTTTGCAGATTCTCTTGCTAGGTTTTGCCGCTGGCATATAATAGCTCCCTGGGAGATTTGGAAAATGCTCTTTTGAGGTTTTGCTTTGGGAGGACATATAATAGCGCCTTGGGAGATCTGCAGATAGTCTTGCAAGGTTTTTTCGTTGGCATATAATAGCTCCCTGGGATATCTGGCAGATGCTCTTTCGAGGTTTTGTCCTATGGCATATAATAGCACCCTAGGAGATTTGAAAGGTTGAGCTGTGTGCTCGTAATAAGTCCTAGGATGATCTTGCAAGGTTTTGCCATGACCACATGTAATATTGCCCTGGGAGATCAGATAGGTTGGGATGTGTTCCCATAATAAGTCCTGGGATGCTCTTGCAAGGTTTTGTGGTGACCACATATAATAACACCCTGGGAGATCTGATAGGTTGAGTTGTGTGCTCGTAATCAGTCCTAGGATTCTCTTTCGAGGTTTTGTGGTAGGGTCACATGTAATAGATCCCTGGGAGATCCGATAGGTTGGGCTGTGTGCCCGTAATAAGTCCTGGGATGCTCTTGCAAGGTTTTGTGATGCACATAATAAGTCCTGAGGATTCCACAGTATGGCCAGTGATGACGAAGACCTACAGGTGGTGGTCCTACATCTAGTATGAAAAAGGACTGGCTCTGTAGAACTTCCTATGATGAGTAGAGTCAGAGATTGGTTGAGATAGCAACAGCAGTGATGATGATGATGACGATGCATCGATGACGATGATCCTGAGAAGAAGACTTGTCTAGCAGAACTGTGTCGAGAAATACCTTCCTAGTTAAGAGGGAGTGTTGATGTATATGTAACTTTGGAATGTATTTCATCTATGTATTTCATTTATATTTATTGTACCCTTATAAGAGATGTGATATTCCTCTATAAGGAAGTGTCGTCATGTGTATTGACAAGTGTCGCAAGTGTGTGAACTTGCCGATGGGTTATTAGACCACCATGTGTGGGGTCAGACCTATTTTAGGTAATATGTAATTGATGTACCTAACTAGACAAGTAGGCCCCATAAGGATATTGGGAAAACATGCTATTATAAATAGAGATCAGGAGATCTCTATTTGGATCACTCGGAAACTCATACTTCTCTCACTCACAAAGTGGTGCACTAGTGAGGAGGAGGATCATCTACTACTAGGAGACTATCTCAGTGTATTTTTGTTGTACTTTGGTTGAGCCATTGCTCTCTCTATCTCTGAGGAAGTTGTGGGGTTTTTAACCTTAGGGTTTTCCCCATGGAAACTCTCTGTCTCTTGTCTCTCATGCTTTTGATTCTTGTGATGCTTGACATGCTTGATATGATTGTTATGCATTGATATACTGTACATGTTATTCTCTCAATAAAGATCCTAGAGTATTGTGAATTAATGCTCAAAATTTAACAAGTGGGAAGTGGATTTCATGGATTGCAAACCAGCTTCGGTTGGGGGGTATCACCATATCATAGTGGTTGTGGACTACTTTTCCAAATGGGATGAGGCCATGCCTACCGTAAAATCTGATGGTGCTACAGCATTGCATTTCGTATTCAATCAGATTATTACTCGGTTCGGTATTCCGAAAGAGATTGTCACTAACCATGGCAGTCACTTTTAGAACAAAATGATGGAGGATTTGTCACTCAAGCTTGAGTTTTGTCAAGAACACTCATCTTCTTACTACCCCCAACCGAATGGTCAAGTTGAAGCAGTCAATAAGTCTTTAAAGACCATTCTCCAACGTACCATCCAACAGAGCAAGAACAATTGGCATATTATGTTATATCCTGCTTTCTGGGAATATCAAACCAGAGTCAAGACTATCACCAGGTTCTCACCATTTCAGCTGGTACACAGTGTGGAGTCGATTTTATCGATTGAATGTGAAATGCCTTTGTTAAAACTAGCTATAGAGCTCCTCCCTGATACGTCGAGTATTGAGAAACATTTTATCCACCTTGAGCATCTTGACGAGCAGCGTCGAGATTGCGTTGTGGCTATAGATGGCAATAAATGTTGTGTTAAGGTTCAGTACGATAGGTATGTCCGTCACCGACAATATACTAAAGGTGACTTGGTCCTCTTATATGACTAAGCTAAAGAACCCTTAGGGGTAGGCAAGTTTAACCCCATGTGGCACAGTCCTTACATCATGAGGCATGTCCTGGAAAAAGGAGCCTATGAATTAGAAGATTATGAAGGGAACATCTTGAAGGAGCCTAGAAATGGGCTCTACCTCAAGCAGTATTACGCTTGAACTTCTAGTTCGAGCTAATACTTTTGTATACTATTGTATAGTTGCTTCTATACATAAGTTTAGATTTCTTTTGGTTTTCGAGTCTATTGATTCGCTTCCATTTGATTGACAGATGTCAATGGAATGTCCTACATTCTTAGGGTTTGCGAATGGTGCTAGTTGTCATATGCAGCAGCTTGATTCTGATAGCTGGGTTATTTATTCACCAGACCACCTAGTTGTGTCTTCAGGAGGTTCTTGTCTTGGTCCTACATCTAACATTGTGGTTGAGTATAGTGCTCTAATTGAGATACTTTGGGATGCTATTTCACATGGTATCCAGTTTTTAGAAGTCCACCTGGATTCACAACTAGTTGTGTCTCAGTTGAATGGTCAATACCGTGTGAGGGATCCTACTTTATTACGGAGATTCTTAAGGGTAAGACTCTTGGAATGACATTTTGTTTCCATTACATACATTCATGTTCCAAGAAGTTTTAATCATATATCTGATGCATATGCTAACTATGTCCTAGATTGGCATTTGTCACATTCTTAATGAAGCACACAAATAAACATACATTTGTACATACACATATAGTAGAACTAGAGAACCATAGTTTTTTTATAAATAACATGTCCAACATGGTAGTGTCATAATACAAAACTGGAGCCCGTAGCTCTCAAAAATATACATATCGATACAAAAATGGGACTTTGAGATGTCTAATCCCTATGAGGAGGTCTAGCTTCCACCTCAACAGGATGCATCTGATAGTAATAATGTACTGCATTAGCTATACGCTGCAGTAGTCGCACCCAGTTGGTCGGTACCCCCACAACATGGCACCGCATATCCTCTGGTAGCGGTGCTATCTCTATCCCTGGTACCCTATTGGTCATCTGTGATAGGTTGACCCACACAGTTGCTAAAGTACACTCTGCTACAACACCCACTACTTCATCACCCCTACCCCATCAACGATGTCTCGGGAAGCCCTGTGGTCTAACTGGACCCTTGTCTATGAGAAAACAGTGAAATGTCAATAGATGATACTACCCCCAAAAAATATTTTTGCAGTTACATCTATAATAAAAAATCCCTAAAAATTTAATACACCAAAAAACATAAAAAGAGTAACTCACCGATGTCTCCAAACGCTGCTCCTGGTAGAAGCGGCATGTCACGATCCTGGCAGAAGTCTATCCCTGCATAGGGGTAGTCGTCTATAACTATGACATGTTGGTCCCACCAGTGAAAGAAATCACCTGTGTATGGTGATGCTTGTCAGCCACCACCCTTTCGCGTCAAGACCTCTGCCCACCGGGTTAGGGCTAGGTCACAGAGACTATGAGGAGGGACTTCAACCCTCGGACTAAGCCCCAGAACTCGCTCAAAGAAGAAACTGCATAAGATACTGCCGTATCTAAATTTTTTTTCCTCCCCACACTTGCACGTCGTTAACTGGGTCTTCATGAACCACAGTAACATTATGCACCAGTCATATACCATGGGTTGCATGCACTGTGAGGCATAGAACATCACCGGCCTTGAAGCCTAGTGAAGCACTATCAAACTTGTAATCCGCACAAGGGTAGCCACTATAACCTTCATGCTCAGATCAACTATGGCTCTGATGGGCACCTGACTCCCCGTTGTCTGAGTATTAGGAAGATAGTACCACTCAATGTAGTAGGGAATGGTGATCCCACCACCCATAGAACGAGATCGAAGGCTTGCCACTTCACCTCGATGGGACAAACCAATAATGAAATAGATATCATTGACCTCCAAGGAAAGGATTTGCTTGTCCAAGTTGGATTTCTGTGCATCTATGTCCCAGTAGTCTATCAAACGGTGAAGCAATAGGTTTTGGGCCCTCAAACCCCCTATGTTCCAAATTTTGAAAAGCCCACATGCTTGTAGTGCTTGTTGTGCAAGCAAATCATTGCGGATGACCTCATCCACAAGGTCATGCTCCCTTTCTCTCCATTTTAGAACCATCCTGGAGGAAGAGGAAGTAAGAGTTTAGTCAATTTTATTTATAAAAAAAACTCCACGATCGTACCCGCGATCTAATTAGCTCATAAAGGCGGGTACCCACGGCCAATTCACGTGTTGACCACAGGTACCTTGCCCTACCCGCTACCCGTATGCTAGTAGCCCGTGGGTACCGCCGTGACCAAATAGGGCTTGGCCATTTAAAAAATTGGAGCAATGAAAATTCAAATAAAAACAATCAAATGAAAGGTATGGATGAGACTACTAACCTGCTCTAGACGACTCGACGAACGGATGCTCATATCTCCCAGAATTAGCGATTGAAATTCGAGGTGAAAACTAACCAAAAACTTCAAATTGGGTGAATAGTGAAAATGAATTGTAAATTGTAATTTTTTATTACTATTTATAGTTTTGAAAACCCACTTGTCTATAGTTTTTGCCATTTTAAGTTGTTTTGGACTAATATAATGTCTTGGAGTAGCATTTTTTGACCATATTTCTTCAGCGAGAGTGGTTTTTTATCGTTTTGCTCCTACGACAGGTATATTTCACACCTGGAATATATGTTAGATGTCATTTTCACATGCATTATGCATTTGACCTTTTGCCATTTACATAAACCCTAGGTGTGACCCTGCTTCTTAACCGACACAGAACCTTCACACTGTTATAGAAGTGTCGTTATGTGGCGATAGGGCCTTTCTGAACATGGGTACCCTAGTTAGAACCCCTTTTGCATTTTGGTGCCCATGTTGTTGTTTGTCCCTAAGATCGGGAGTCCTTTGTAGTTACGCCATGACTTTGCGATAAAGACTCATACTCTACTTTGTCTTATGCTGGCCATCTCCCATAAGGACTCCCCCAGTTATATCAAGTTGTGATTGAATTGCATCATCCTGCTTGCCGCTTAAGCCTTGTATTGGCTCCCGCTTACTCAATTGTTAGCCTGGTGCCTGAGCACTTTCCCTGTCGAGCCCTTTTGACCCTGAGGGAACACCCCCTTGAGTGTCCACATCCTGCACATGCTTCCTTGCCTTGATCATAGGTATGTTCCACTACTTGAGACTAGTCTACTTTCCATTTGACACTCGTTCCCTCAATTGTTGTACTATAAGCAATTTTATTATTTTTCAAGCTTTTCCAAATATGAAAAAGACCAAAAAAAATCAAATATTCCAAAAAGTCGGACGGGATTATGGTTACTACTTCTAGTTGGTAGTTATTGTGTCGCCTTTGAACAGATCATTCATTCCACTCCATACATTATGATTCGGAACTATAGTTGGACCTTAGGAGTTGTACTTGTTTCTCAGTTTACTCCACCGATTGGTTAAGCTTCCAATCATTATGGATCCCTTTGTTGATGCCTCCTGCATCGCATAGTCTATGTTGAGTCTATGTTTCCTAAGTCTATCCATCTGTTCATGATCTTGTTCAAAGGAAGTCTTGAAACCAGAGTTGGCCACTCCTCCGATCTCTTGACTATTGCATGTCGGCCATCCTTATTAAGTCAGTCCGTTTCACCTGAGTTCTTCCAAAACTTTCAGCGTAGCTAGTACCTCATGCTGGTCGATGGGGGATGTCGTATTTCCCTCCTTCTAGCGAGTTTCATTCCATTGACTTCAACCCATTTATTCCAAAATTTGAGACTTAAAGTTCGGTTGAGTACCTTGAGGCTTGCAGTCATTAGTGGTAGCTTCTCTCGCCATCAATAGTCTTGGGAATACATCAATGTCCCCTGATCGATGCATTCATCTTAGTGTTCGAATTCACCACATCTATTCGCACTTTGATGATTGTACTATGTGCCTTGATGCCCATTTTCATTATTGGTTGGTTATCTCACATCTGTTAACGGTATACATCATTGATCGGCAATCAGACGATGTCACATCAAGTTCGACCTCAACACCTTTATTCACTTGATGGGACTTGCACCATAGATGATTTGTGTAGAAGACCCCAGGCGATAGTGGCATTCAGTATGCTACTTATGATCGTGACTTTACATATAAGATATCATCTCTCAGATATCAACAGTTTATACCTCCTTCTTGCACCAGTTGTTTCCTTTTCAGCAGGGAACCATATCTTACTGTAGAGGGATCATGGCTATGATCACTTATGACATGTATTTACTATGTACTACCTACTCATGACCATTGTATCGGATTGTTGTATTGCACCAACATGTACTCAGAGATATTATTGTATTATGACGAGTGAGCTGCTCCTTCCACTTGTGTCTCCATCACTCCACTTTTGAGATTTATAATGTATTTCATCCATTGTAGCATCAGTCTCTGAACTCACACATTAAGGGGCATCTGTTACAATGTAATTTTCCACCCTGTGAGCATCAACACTCTTTGGCCTTCAGGATCCATTTCACTGACTCAAATGTACTTCATGTCCTTCAGAACATACTATTTCCCTACTTTTATTCCTGTACACTAGCTGTTACATTTTAGCCAGCGTACCCACAAGCTGTTACACTATAACCCGCAGGTGTCAAGTAAAATGGTAAAAGTCACTAGAAAATTACTTTTTACTCCAAAAAGCGGTCTTAGGGTGACCTTTGGCCCTCCATTTGCCCCGAAATGCCTCGATGTGTCCTTTCACTTACCTTTGGAAGGTTATATATTGAGCTCTTATGGCATATGGAAGGGAGCAGAAAGAGAGAGCAAGATAACTCTAGTGGATTTTTGCTATATCTTGAGTCTACACTCATTGATCCTTGTTGTTGTGAACCCCTTATGTTCACCTTCCAAACTCCTTTCAGAGTTTGAGTTTTCCATTCCATGGAGGATTGAAGTGGTGGGGGAAAAAGTGGAGAGACCTAGTTCTTGGTTCAGATTGGTTGCCAGCAAGAGGTCGTATCACATTGTACTTCTTGTTATTCAGCAATAGAAATACTCATATTCTCGTCCATTAATGTTGTGAATGTTGTTTATATTACATTGGGTTGCATTTACTTATAATATCGTGGACCATTGTTATTGATGATGTTAATGTCTTTCATATATTATATGCGCTTGTTGTATATTGGCTGTGAAGACTAATTTGCAGGTTCAAGTGCATAAATTGAAAGCTTCAACGGGGATCTACATCGAACGTTCGGATCGAGGTTGGTTATATTCTCCATTATCTTAGCATTGCCATTTATATAGCATAGCATTGAGAATTGAGTTATTTTTTGATAGTCAGCTGTCTGTTGTGGTCTACCCCCGGCCATAGGAAGTTTTCTCCATAACATAAATGAATGTTGGCAATAAACGATGATCAACAAAGGTAATACCAACTATGGATTTTTTTCTCAAAATTTTGATTACCCCACACCTAAGGTATGCTTAGCTGGACACAAACAACCTTCCAAATATTGATCATAAAATTGCAGCTAACAAATATGTGTTCAACCAATTCTGCCTCACCCTTACATAAAGTGTAGATATTTGGGCCAATCATGCCTTTGCAAATCAAATTATCCCAATTCAACAAGAAATTTTCAAATAATAGGCCTAAAAAACATTCAACTTTTTGTTGGAATATACCATTTCTAGAGCTTAATGAACCACCATTTAGGCACAGTGACCGAACCTTCTTGTGGAATCATAGCATAAGCAAACTTTGCAGAAATATTCCCTGAAGCATTATAAGACCAAATAATCTTGTATTCATTTGAGTTCATCCTAATTCCTGCATAATTGAGGGAGAAAATATATTTATCCCATTCCACAACCCATCTACTGCCCAACCCAAAGTCCCTAGAAGATATCCAATAGGATTCTGAATGGCATAGCCAAGAAGGGAGTTTAATTTGATCCAAAGTAATAAACCCTAGACTTGAAAGATGATCCAATATATAAGGAGACAATATTTTCCTCCACCCGAACAACAAGTCATTCCCAACCAGAATATTTGAGCACCTACCAACCTTCCAACAAAGTCCTTTTCCAATCCAAAGATAAGCCTTCATAAAACCAAACCAAAAATTTAACCCATTTCTTCCACTTTTAGATGGATTCCTAATCCACTTCATAATATCTCCCGTGATATATTTACCATGCAAAACTCCGCTCCACAAACCCTTTCCAAAAACCCCTCTCCATAATCTCTTCAGAATCAAAGAAGTACTCAACCAATAGATATTTTTGATGTCCCATCTTCCCTAGCTTTTTGGTTTATATAACTTATTCCAACTGGAAAGATGAAATTTACCCCCATCAACATTCCCTCACCAAAGAAATTTAAGGCTCAACCTACATATCATATTGAGGATAGACTAGGGAATATGAGACAGAGAAAACCAGTATACAGGAATACTGCCAAGGACAATTTTCAAAAGAGTCAATCTGCCACCTAAGGATAACATCCTAAAATACCAATGACCAATTAATTTTTAAAACTCGTAAACAAGCCAGATCCATTCTTTATTCCTGTATCTCAGTGGTTTATGAAAAATCCCAAATACTTGAAACCATCCACCATATTAGCTGCCTAAAAGGGTGGAAAAGTAAATGTCTAGTTCAGAATGTTCTTGTCAACTTTATGTGAGATAAAGCAATATTTTGTAATTCTCACCTCCATTCCTAAAGCTGCACAAAACATATTGATAATCTTAGCAAAGGCCTTCCATTCTTCAACTGAACCAGATCCAAACAAAATCACATCATCTACAAACAATAAATGAGTAATAAAAATACAAGCAAAAATTTTGATTCCTTTTAATTTCCCTTTATCCTTGGCTTTGATGATCAAACAGATCAGGCTCTCAATGACCAAAATAAAAGGTAAAGGTGATCAAGGGAAATCCTATCTAATGCCCCTAGAACTCTTGAAAAAACTTGAAGGATACCCATTGACAAGCACCGAGAATTGTGTTGAAGTAACGCAAAAAAAAATCCAATTTGATACCAAAATTGGTAAACCAATTTCTAACAGTAAAATTTGCAGATAAACACAATCCACATGCATCCAAAATCTATTTTTCTACCATAAATCCAAAATGTTCTTTAGTCACCATCTTGGCAAGAAAAGGATTGATTTAGTTGGAAATTATTTTAGCGATAACTTTTTAGCAAATATTACACAAAGCAATTGGTCTAAATTGATTAAAAGTTGCAGGCTTGTTACATCTAGGAATAAGGGAAGTAAATTTTGCATTAAGTGCCCCAGAAACATAATATTCCAGGTGATATTCTTCAACCATGTGAAGAACATATGTTCCCATAATGTCAAAAAAGTGGAGGAAGAGTTCCACGGTCTAGCCATATAGACTTGAACTCTTATCTTTCAAAAACTAAGTCAAAACATTTTTCAATTTCACCAAGTGTAACAGGATTCCCAATATAATCTCTCTCTACTTGACTAAATAAAGTAGGCATGTGACTTATCTGCTTCAACTGAGCATTGATTTGAGTGGAGTCCAAGTCATGAAATTGATCATAAAAATGAGTCTTTCCCATGCCTTCCAAATCCTTTTGAGAATTTATAACCATCCCCCTGGGATCCTTCAAATCCCATATTGTATTTATATTCCTTCTATAAGAGGCATACTCATGAAAAAATCTAGTGTTATTATCTCCATAGGACACCCAAATGGCATGAATTTTCAATCTCTAGGTCATTTCCTCCTACCTAAGAAGAAAAGACTTTTGATTTTCCAAATCTAGTAATTCCAATTTTTTTCTTTTGTAAAAATGATTTTAGCATTAGCATCCAAAATCATTTTCATTTAATACTCAATATTTTGAAGATACTCATTACCTTTGTTCTTCTTATCTGTTTCCCATTGCTTCACTTCCTTTTTTAAATATTTAAGTTTTAAAACCAAGTTTTCCATAGGAATGCACACATCATGTAGAATAAAGTTCTTCCAACTGTTCATTACCATCGATTAGAAATATTCATTCATTAGCCATGTATTATTAAATTTAAAAGGATAATTCCTATTGTGACTACGCCCATCCAACTTAATCAAGATAGGCATGTGTCTTGAGATGGTAGATTTTACCACCCATGTTATATATTTCTACAAAGTTTGGATAAGATTAGAATCAACAAGGAATCTATCCAATATTTTATGGATCCCAACCTCTCCACTCCTCCTATTAAACCATCTAGGATCAATCTTGATAGGAAGGATATCAATGAGATTATCCCTAAGTGAAAGGTTAGAAAAATAACCAACAAGAGGATCAATCTGGGCAGAGGGTCCCCAAACTTCAGAGGAGGACATGGTGAAATTAATATCTCCAACTAAAATCAAATTTAGGATCTCCAGTATCCCTGATGCTTCCACATTATTCCAAAACAATTCTCTATTCTTATAAATCCCTTAACAATTTAAGATAGCCATCTCATGATCAAAATCCTTGATACGTCCCTCCATCAAAATGCCTCCAAGTTTCCTATAAGGCTTAAATTATGTGACAAGTGAATTCCAACATGACAGAATCCCCTTGAAAGACCATAGGAACCAACTACACATATTTCTCAACCATGCAAGATCTTTGAAAATGTCTCAATAGCTTGCAACTCACTACACATTATCTCTTGAATTAAGATGATATCAGGGTTAGTAGATTTTAAAAGTATAGATATATCTCTAACCTTCTCAGCCCCACTGACCCCAAAGATATTAAAAGAAATGATCAACATTAATCACCCCCATATATGGGTGTCCTTTCTCTAAGGGCCCGAGGTGAAAGAGAACCAGAATTAGTAGGAGAAGGGGTTGAAGCCTCCAAGAGCTTGATAGGAAGGGGCTTATAAGTATTTTCTAGAGGAACTGGCTTCAATTCCTGGATTTTCTTATTCTTTTTGTGAATGGTTAAGTTCTGGAATCATGAGGTATTAACCGGGGATACTTCAGGCGTCGAAGAGGGATTTTTTTAGAAAACCTTCAAAGGTATCTTAATAACCTAATGACAGTCGAAAAGAGAGTCCTCAGAAGAAAATTAATCCACTAGGTTAGAGGTATTACAGGAGATAGTGGTATCCTGTAAAATTGCAGAAACAAAGGATTTTTGGGGTTGCTCGATCATCGTCGAGTCATCAACTGAAAAAACAACAATTTCATTGGAACCCAAAGTTTCAATCCACCCAAGATTTCCTGGAGAAACCCCAACTCCCATAACCGATATTACAACCCTCCCCTCACCAATCTTAGCCGATACGGTAGATCTATCCTTATAGTTTTTAACTAAATCATTAATCAGTCCACTCGAACTCTTTCGAATATCCACTTCAATTAGGGAATTTCCCTTATATAATGATTTTTCAATAGAAAGAAAAAAATTCAATTCATTCTTCGATACACCTTCATAATGAGTGGGAGAATCAAAACATTTCTTACCTTGCAAATGTTGACTAGAATTCGCCTGAGGAGAAGGATTCCCCGAAGTCAGATTGAGGTCTTGAAGCCTACACAAATCCTCACTAAAATCATCCACTGAATCTTCATACAAATTCTATGAAAGGAGGAAAGGGCAGCAGGTCCTCACGTGGCTAGTCTTCCGATGTAAATGGCACCAAAAAAGGATATGAACATAGTCTAGCATTTGTCTAAATTATTTTTCACCCCACACAATATCCACTTCCACCGAAAGGACTTTGGTTATGTCAAAATCCACCATCATTGAAGAAACCTTTATGTTCCACCTCGAACAACATTTTCTTCTCAACCCTAATAAATTTTCATGGCATGTTTTCTAGACCCTCAAAAAATTTCTAAGCCCACAATTCAATAGGAAACCCAGGGAGTAATAACCAAATATGGCGTTGAGTCATCTTCTCCCTCTCGAGATCAAATGAAGTGTTACAACACTTCAGCACCAAATATGCCTCCTTAATGAGCCATATTTCATTCAAAATGCTCAGTATATGTTCAACATCTGGGAAAATGAATCAAATCCAACCGTTAATCGACATAGTGATTCATGGGGTGTAGCCAAATTCTAGGAGCCAGTTTTTGTTTACCCACTCAATCAATTCTAGGTGAGTAACCCTAGTAGACTCAATGCGCCCCAAAATTGCACAGCTAGAAAGAAGGCTTACCCTATCCATATTAACATTTTCATCCAACACATCTATTCAAGCTCTCATGAACCTTGTAAGTCTCAAGCCATTTGTGAGCCCTTTCGTTTTCACTAGTAAGTCGTCTATCCACACAACCTCTGTTCCTTATCTTACCAACTTCATATGGTTCCACCGCCTCCTCAACTAACTCAATGCCCTCACCCTTATCAAGGATTTCCTCTAGAATAAAGCAGTGGTTATCTCATTCAAGCCAGGAGAAGAACCCAGGCCTAAGGAAAAAAACACCCAAGGAGCTAAGGAGTTTTTCTTTTTTAACCCTCCACCAGATCCATTAATGAAGACCAACAGTGAAGTTCACCTCCATTATACACAAAAAGTAAATTAAAAGTGCAAAAAAATACCAAAACATCCAAAAATACTACTATAGGAAAAGAACCAATGATACACTTTTCCAAACCCAGAGGAGAAAATTGCAGATAAAAGTCGATAAATCAAACCTAAAGATAGTAGAAAAAACCCAACACAAACTAGTTAAAACTGAAAAAAGGACCTGTGCTAATCAAATAGAAGTTCCCACTTGTTTTCCTTGGTTGGTACTAGGCCAACTGAAATGGTTAGCTTGAATCCAAGTCTATTGCAACATTTTTCAAAAACATCTAGTTAGGGTTTGTAGAAAATGTTACTATTGTTTAAAGTATTCATGTTTTGTTTATTCCTTCCCTATATATATATATATTATCAAATAAAAATATAATTACAAATTTTATAATATTGTATTGAAGAGATTACAACAAATTATTATTTTTAAAGATGATAAAACTCATCATAACTTAATTGTCAAATTAGGAGTGAAGATAGTTATCAGTGGCTACTATTAGCAAATGAGAATTGACTCATTATCGTCATTACCATTATTCAAGAAAAACCATGTCATTACCACCTAAAATAATCCATTGGTGGTTCATAAAGGAACACACTTCTATAATTCGATATAGTATCTTACAAAATTAAAACTAAAATAACAATAATAAACCTTTTTGATAAAAATATTTACTATTTTATATTAACCTAGATAAAAAAAAATCATGGAAAGACAGTGATATTGTGTTTGCAATTCCACAATGGTTCAGTAAATGTAAATGTATTGAAAGATTATCTTTGCAACTAACTCTATCAAGGTTGTGTAGAAATTGCATATGATGATTAATGTCGTGTGATTAACCGACTAATTAAGAGAAAAGTTTGAGACTCTGGTGTAGATCGAACTAATATTTCTGTAATGTCCCCTCCCTGAGGGCACATTTTCAAACCACTAACCCATTCAATTCCAATGGGGTTTAGTGGAAAAATAAATTAATTAATAAGAGGGTTAAATTTTGGTCTTAGTCACTTCATGTAATTAAATAATCATGAAAGGATGATGGACACAATTTTGTAATATTTAATATTACTAATAATTGTCGATGAGTTGTAAATAACCTAGGTGGCTCAAGAGGGCGCACAGGCAGAGGATAAGTCAGATGAGTTGTTTCCCTCAGGAAAATCTAGAAGGAAAACAACTAAAAGTAGTAAAAGCATCCAAAAGCAGGAAAAGAAGGAAAGGAAACAGAAAATCAAGAAGGCAAGATGGTTCCATATTTTTGAAGATACGGCTCCAGAAAGAATAGTAAAAGAAGGAAAGTAAGAAAGAGGCCTTAGGAAACTTACATATTATAAGTTTTTCCAATGAGGGTGCATTCATGGAGACAAGTGGGTCCAATGCAAAATAATATTACCAAAGAATGCATCCAACTCATCAAGGGTTCGAATTTCTAAGGAAGCAAGCTCTAGAAGGAATGAGGAAGCCAGCATAGTTTAATAAAAGGAGGATGAGCACTTCCTTTCACATATTTTGTCATTTTTATTATTCATATTGGAGAGATCTTCGCTTTTTAGAGTCTTGGGTGGTGTACCCCTTACCAGAATCGAGAGATGTGCCCCTTTGAAACCAGTTGGGATATGTGCCCCTTCTGTCCAGTGTAGCTAGTTGAAGCAAATTAGATAATGATTAAGGAAGAACAAACCCAGTTCTTTTCACAAAGGTTAATGCAGCCATTAAATTTTATTTGTAGGTTTGATCTAAGCTATATTATAATTTGGTCAAATCCCAAGTTGATGTGGTAGAATCCAGTAACAGCAGTATTCTAAGTGCAGTGTTTTAGCCAGTGAAGAGTGACAATTGAAGGATTCCACCCCATGTGATCTATATAAATTGTTCATGTGCAATAAGTGGGATGCAATATGATGTAATTATGTCCATTTGTCTGATTCAGTAGTATAATATCCCTCTCTTACTCTCAATCACTTTACTTATGCCTCTATGTTACAAATTCTAGTGAATGTTGGACATACTACAAGTTTTATGTTAATTGACTATTGAATGCACCGCTAAAATTTTGATTGATGCATTATTATGTTACATAACATCTAGTTGGTTTCATATATAAATTTTATTGCATAATTTGCGACCTTTGAATGCAATTTGAAATTGAGTATTTTCACTGTTAGTGCTAGTGTTGAGAATATTGGCAATTTTTTAGTCTTGATGAGATTAATTGTTAAATGTGCTTCTAAAAATTGAATTGAAGGTACTTGAAACTAAATCTAAATCAATTGAGCCCATCCATAGTCATAGAATAGAATTCAGAGAGCCTCTAGTGTCATTCGAAATTGTTTGGAAACTGTGTCCTTCACTAGTCCAAGTTTTGATATTTGCACCTAGTCACCAATTTCACTGTCTAGTATTTTTTTTTCACTTCAAGTAAATTCCATGGAAGGTTGAGGTAGTTATATACCATCCACTTCCAGTTCTGCACCAGAATCCATTGAGTTCCACATAAGTCCCGGGCCATTTCCTTAAAGCCTTTGGTTTAGCCAAAGGAGTCTACCTAGGTGTGACGTACCTAGAAAATGTGCAACTGTTGAAGTTAGGTGTATGTATAAGGATGTTTTAGGATTTCCTTAATCTGTAGAATACCTTAATATCCCCCCTTGAAGAATTCGTAGACTTCTAGAGGGGTTTGGGACTTAAATTTTAACTTCTAGCAAAAACTAGTAAGTTTTTGAGTTAGTGTGCCTAGACCTGGGTTTGGGTACATTACACTTTCCATAAACCAGGCATATCTAACGAAAATTATTGCACACCTACTACCAATTATTTCGAAATTATGAGAGATTTTGTTTAAAATGTGAGCCATATTTATAATATACACCTGTGAACAAAAAGTTTGCAATACAATGAGATTTTTAAAATTCGTTATCTGGATTGTAACAACAAAGATGATGACAATTCTCTAACTACACTAATCAAAATATAGATATCATTGTTAGGAAAAACTCAAAAAAAATCCCAAACAGAAAATTTTGAGAACTCGCACCAGCATTTAAGTGTTGAATCTATAGATCGAGCCCACAGCCGAAGATGTCTTTCTTCTATAGAGCTTAATTGGAGGCATGTCAGTAGATATAGATTAGTCTTTCCAACTTTCTTAACAATTGGCTGCAAATTAATAAATAAGCTAAGACCAAACTCAGTTTCACAAAGAGATCCGTCTTAAACTATGAAAACGACACAACTGAATGCATGCCAGCATATCCCAACCCAAGTGTCTTATGCACGCTAATCAAAACCATATCCAACGTGGAAAAATAGGGGATGGTTAACATCATCAATGACACGTGCATATCCAACATGGCAAAAGAGGGGATGGAATGTTCTCTAAGCCTAAATATCCAAACAAAGAGAGAGAACTAAAAAGCAGGCGTTGTATGATAACAACATTCTCCATCAAAAAGTGAAATTAGAAATTAAGTTTGAATTTTAAATTAAAAAAAGCAAAAGTTTTAGCATGCAGTTCGAAATTCAAAGCGACTCCAGACTTTCATATCTGGGAGATTTGGAATTCAAGGATATATTAGGGTCTCCATGGATGCAGGTATTGTTGGCGAGGGTTTATGTGTGTGTGTAGCTCCAGATGTTGCTCCCCCCCTATTTGGAAGATTGGATCTCTTGGTATAAGGAAGGGAGAGCACTTTGTTTCGTAGGCTATAGTTTCTATAATAAATTATCAAGAAAATAAAATAAAATATCAAATAAAATAAAATAAAATCTAATCGTGATAAAAAAATAATTAAGCATAAAAACAAACCCAAATATATTACAAATTTGGAAATTTTAATTCTTAACAAATATCTTAACTAATCCTAACACTTTACAGAGAGATCTTATGAAATTGGTTTTCCCTCATCATAAAAAGTGGAAAAAAAATCATATACACAATATTTTGTATTTTCTAAACTAAAATGATTTACACATAGAAAACTAAAATATTATAATTATTAACAATGAAACATGTGATATAATTAACCTTTGGGTATTGTATTTATGAAAATAAAACTTAATCTTAAGTTAAAGTTAAACTTTGAAAAAATAAATGGATAAACTCTTAAAGTGTGGACTAACAAACAATCTCTAAAAATAAGAAACTCAAGGTTGATTCATTCATGTCACGATGTTACCTTTTTCATCTTTGTTGTCATTGCACTAATCAATATCTAGTGTTCCACATAAACCCCAAGTAATTAGTGTTTTCCTTGCATTGGATATTATACCCATATCATGTGTCATTTATTTATGTGATTGTATATTCAAATGCATTTATGCTTTTGTTGTATAGTTTAGCTATACACTAAGATCTATCATAAGATAATATAACTTAATAGTCACAACAATATGTTTATAACCTTTGGAGTTCACACTAGCTATAGATTTTAATTGAATTACAAAATAGATCTTAGTTTAATTAGAAATTTTGGACCTCACATTGTCCACAAATCTTAGTTTAATTACAAAGTTTGTGATTGTTGCACCAATAGGCGATCTACAGCCTAGTATGAGGGAGATCTTGTGATTTGAGTGTTTGTCGAGTAACAAAATA
Source organism: Larix kaempferi (assembly GCA_027924585.1). Classification (NCBI taxonomy): domain Eukaryota; kingdom Viridiplantae; phylum Streptophyta; class Pinopsida; order Pinales; family Pinaceae; genus Larix; species Larix kaempferi. The sequence continues at coordinate 10,239,352 of BSBM01001152.1, forward strand.
ATAGAAAGTAAACAAAAAAGAATAATACAAAGTAAAAAGTAATAAATATTATGTCAGCCATAAACAAAAAAGAATAATACAAAGTAAAAAGTAAATATGAGACTTAAACTGGAGACTTTAGAGCTTAGGATTAGGTGGTAAATATTATGTCAACCATAGACAAAAAAGAGTAATACAAAATAAAGACTTAAACTACAGACTTTACTTTTTACTTTTAATACAAAGTAAAAAATAAATATGAGACTTTAGAGTGTTTGTAGAGTTTGTCTAGTAACAAAATAATACAAAGTAAACAAAAAAGAATAATACAAAGTAAAAAGTAATAAATATTATGGCAGCCATAAACAAAAAGAATAATACAAAGTAAAAATTAAATATGAGACTTAAACTATAGACTTTAGAGCTTAGGATTAGGTGGCTTCGGTATTGGACTCAAGGAGCTATTCTTTGCACCTCGAGAGATTTGATCCCTCTTGGCCCTTGATAGAGCCTAGGATTTAGATCTGGGCTTATAAATTGCATTACATTGGACAACATATATATGCTATGACATAAAACCATGAGTTGGTCATCCTAATAACACATCATTTTATGGAACACACATGGTTAATATAGCAATATTCACTTATTTATAAATCAAGTATTCTTATACAACATTTTCACTACCATATCGTAAAAGGATATAAACATAACTTCCACTTTACAAAAGAGGCTTGAGAATCCTCATCTAAGCAAACCTAAAGGCTAAACTCAGCTTGGCTACTTTTGACCATATATTTCTTAGAAGGAAATTTTCCTTCTTAGAGGCTAAAAGCATCACCTATATCTCTACCATCATCAAAAAATCTTGATTCAATGCACTTGTCTTATCATTATGATTCATAAAGAACTAAAAAATACCATTTTTTATACTTAGCATTATAGACCATTACTTCCAATTTTGTTGTATTTTAATATATACACATATGGTTCAATATACATAGTATGTGTATATATATATATATATATATATATATATATATATATATATATATATACATATATATATATATATGCTCACATAACATACCTAGTAATATATATATGTAAGATTAATTTGTCACCATACATGTCTATCTAGTTGCATGCATTCTTAGTTGTATGTATATACATTAGTGATAAATATACTTTGATATTTGTGATGATATTTATAGATTTATATTAAATATGTAGAATAACATATGTACTAATGTATCTCTCTACCATTATATATATATATTAGTATGCATGTAAATATATACATAATATAATGTATATATATATATAATAAATTATATGTATTAATATAGATATAAAAATACATATTAATATGCATAATATAAGGTTAGTATGCGTTGTGGTTTTTACAGTAAAGTTTATTTTGTTATTAATTGATTAGTATGACATTAAATATATTTAATTTTTTAATAATATAAATTATTAGGTGGATTCTTCATTTATAAGTAAAAACTTTTTTCCACATTATGTTGTTAGAATTAAATGGTACTAAATGCCTATGGTATTAGAATTAACTAGTTCTTAGCCATTTAAAAATAACTTCAAGTCACACTCCAAAATAAAAATATACTTTATTTAAAATAAATCATTTATCTTAATCTCATATATATATAACTAAATATTACTTATAATTACTATTTAATCTCATATTAAAAATATATATATAATTAAAATTAAAATTATTTTAAAAATTTAATCCACTTTTTATTAATTTAAATTTAATTTTTTAAATACCTCAACAATATTAAAATTAAAGAAAATTTAAATATATATATATATATAAGAAAATATAGGAAAAATAAATTAAAATATAATCATAAAATAAACAAATATAAAACAAAACGAAAATAGATTACAAATTATACTTATTTATCATCATATTAAAATTAAAAATTTTAATAATTATAATAAATAAGTTTTATCAATCATAATCACGAAATTTTAATAATTATAATAAATAAGTTTTATCAATAATCATAATCACAACACTTACATGAACTCTTACCTATCTGACCGGGCGGCCATCATCAACACCTTTACCAACATCTACATTAACATAATCAACCAATGGGATGGAATGTTCTCCGAGACTAAATATTATGGAAGATGGCAAATCAATTGAACTAAAAAAATCATTTTAAATCATGAGTAGCCGTTGTATTATAACGGCATAAAAAGCTGAGAAAGCAGTTTGAAATTCAGATAAAAAAGCAAAAGTCTGAGAATACAGTTTGAAATTCAGATAAAAAAGCCAAAGGCAGAGCATGCAGTTCGAAATTCAACCTGGGTCTCCCTGGACGAAGCTACTGTTTGGGAGGGTTTCAATGTTCGCAGTTCCAGATGGTGCTCTCCCTCGGTTTCTGTTTGGGAGGGTTTCAATGTTCGCAGCTCTCGGTATACGTGGAGCGCAAATCGGTCATCCATGGAGCCCAGCAGTATACGTGGGATCAGAGATATGAGAAATGCAGGCGCCTCGCATCAGCTCTGGCCAAGCACTCCGTTGGCCCCGTCACCACGGTAAGCGTCTCTGCATCTGGTTTGCTTAGTCTATGTATTTCAATTTAGAGGTCTGAAGTTTTAATTGGCAGGTCCGTGCTGGCATTTCGGGGTTCCCATGGCAGGGTCCGTGCTGAACAACATCAACATCCGCCTTGATGCCCGGACGATCGCTTTCATGCTCGAGCATTCCAGGGCCGTGGTCGTGCTGGTCGATCAGGCGTTGGGGCTGATGGCACAGAAGCAGGGGAGCGGCTTCGAACCTCCATTTCTGGTCGTGATAGGGGACGAAACCTGCGACAAGAAGAATCTGAAGCGGGCCCTGGCAAGTGGGGCCGTGGAGTACGAGGATTTCTTGCGTCGACGATTGGCAGAGCATCGAGTGGAAGGAGATCCCGGGTTCTGGCTCATTTTTCTATTATTATATTTTTGTCCTGTGTTTGCATCGGTTGGTAGGTCAATTTTCTAAGATGAGCAGAAAAGGGATGAAGCCCATGAGCTCGGATTTCTATGAAGGGTAATTCACATAGATTTAGATAGACGATTTTTGCATTAAATTTGTAGAGAATGAGATGCCCACGGTTTTTTGCATGCAGTACAAAAGATTGTTTCAAGCACTTTTTATGAGTTTGTATCTTTTTTTTATTATTGCAGGGAGAGGTAAAGCGCGATGTATGTTCACCCAGAGCAACTCGAGGTATAAAATTTATTTGATGGGTCACTTGCTTTATCTACGCTTTCACTGGTTAAGAATTTTTCACTTTCAGGTTGAAACGAGATCTGATTTTACTGCCTGCCTTCCGGGAGGAGCAGCCACTGAAGACAAAATGAGCTTTACAACAGGTAATGTAAAGCTCTTCTATCTTTTCCGGTCTGTGATGGGTTGTATCTTTTCTCTAGCGTCGTCCAAAATGCTTTTAATATTATTAAGCTAATCACACATCCATTGAAAATCACCCCTAAAACCGGTAACCAGAGATAGCTCCGGGACTAATTTTTGCTCAGTTGAAATTCTAGGTTTGCGTTGCTTGATTATTTCTATATTTCTATATTTGGAAGCCACCTAGTTTTTGAGCCAGAATGGAAATGATCACCCTCTCCTGGACCTTTTATTTACGTTAGGATTACCCAATGTATGATATCACGCGACTCTGTCATCCCACTTGGCATGTTCAGTCAGTGCCAAGATCAGATAGTGTATGCAGAACTATCGAAGGATGTCTGGAAACGAGCCACATTTATTGAAATTTTATATGCATAGACTTACAACAACTGTGACAGTCTACGCAAATGAGGGATGGCATATGTGGAATACCAGGTTATGTCAAGATACGCCCCAACAGTGGGGCGTATCCCCTTGAAGAAGGTGAAGAATCTCGGGTCTTAAAACTTTTTTTTCTCAATATTATTTCTCGCCATTTTATTTCTGGTTGATAATGTAACCAAAGCCCCCTGTCTCTCACTCTCAATATTTATCAGTTCAGCAGTTTCCAGATCGCTTGCACTTTCTTTGAGACTAGTTACAACACCATGTAATTGCACACTAGTATTCTCCAAAGAATATATAGGTGCAAACTCTACTAGATATATGTTTCCCTTTGTAAATTGGGTACCTTCCATCATTTCCCCTTCTTGTTTCTTGTGTTGATCTCACAGAAATACGTTGAACCTTCACGTCGTCCTCACCTTCCTATTATTAAGCTAGATCACTGTATATTTATTTTGTATTCTCAGCTTCCACTCTATTTTTAATCTTTACATAGAGTTTTATTTAAATACCTCGGTGTTTTTAAAATGGCACCACATCCTTTAATGTATAGTTCTGTTTGCATCCATAATTACAGTTTTATACCAACCGAGTTATTATCTTCTCTAATGCTCCTTTCAAACTCAAGATTCATCTCATTAGTGTGTATAACTTTTTCCTTGATAAACCTCTAATACATCCCAAAATTAAAATAATGACCCTTGGATTTTGAAATCTTTACATAGAGTTTTATTTAAATACCTCGGTGTTTTTAAAATGGCACCACATCCTTTAATGTATAGTTCTGTTTGCATCCATAATTACAGTTTTATACCAACCGAGTTATTATCTTCTCTAATGCTCCTTTCAAACTCAAGATTCATCTCATTAGTGTGTATAACTTTTTCCTTGATAAACCTCTAATACATCCCAAAATTAAAATAATGACCCTTGGATTTTGAAATCCAACTCACCCTTCAAATTTGAGGGTTAAAACGATTTTACCAAATGATTAGCCAGACATCGTAATTGACCAGACATCTTTGTGATTTTAGGCAATATACATTTGTTCTTGTACAGATGATATTTAGCAGTTTCTAATCTTTAGGGTTTCCATGGCTACAATGCAGTTTCTAATATTTAGGGTTTCCATGGCTACAATAATGTGCTATGTAGCAGAAACATTTCAGAATATGTTAATTTTCAAACTAAAAGCACCATAATAATTTCTCAAAAATTAATATCTTAACGTGCAGGGTGTTAATACCTTAATGTACAGGGTGTTAAGAATGCTATCTTAATATCTTAACGTGCACGGTGCTAATACCTTAATGTGCACTGTATTAAGAATTCTAACTCTATTTAATTATAGGTTTTCTCTTATTTCTTAAAGTAGAAGAAATGCGAAAAGTCAGATATAACAAGTGGGATGCCATGACTTCTGCTCGGCATGTCTTCCATATCATGTAATGTCTTTTGAAAGCGAATGAATTAGGTCTTTTGAAAGCGAATGAATGTAATCTAATTTCGGTGTCTGAAGCTTGACTAAACCCCCCAAAAATTAATTGCTATTGCAATTTCGGTGTATGCAGCTTGACTAAACCCCCAAAAATATAGGGATACCTAGGATAGCTACGATACGATTGGTCTATTGTTTCCACCATCTTATCATCATTTTGACGATCGCCATTTCCTGGCAGATTCGTCACTCTCTCGGTTTGACGATCGCCATTTCTTACCTTTATTAAGAATGCATTGCTGTCTTGAATCTTCGCGTAGTAAAGTTGATGATATTACAAGACGTACTCTTGCATGCCAAGCCTTACTTTTGCATGCCAAGCCTTCCCGTGTAGCTTGTAACCTGCAGGTGCCAACCGTCATTACCTGTTGTGCCGACGGGTTTGCTGAAGGACCTCTAACTGCCAGCCATTGCGCATAAAGCGTTTGTTGCGCATTGCCAGTTTTAAGTTTGTGTTACAGTGTCTTAAAAATAATTCTGTTGTATTGGCTGCCAGATGCACTAATCACTGGAATGAAGTCCATGGGTCTATTGTGCATCGAATCACTGAATCTTCCGTGCCATTTCGTGTGTTGTTTCATGCGATTTACCATGTTTGGTGCTATTTACTATGTTTGGTGCTATTTACTATGTTGGTGACTGCGGAAGTAATTGTTGTCATGTAATGTCATCGTGGATTGGCACACTTTGAATTATATGCTCTCTCTCTTGTCGAAGAGCGATCATGTTTCTGTACCAATGATAGGACCCCCTTTTCCATTTAAAAAAAAATTGGAACTACTAGTAAGTTTTGTTATGAATGGTTAACAAAAATCTTGGAAATATTTATGACTTAGTTTTAAATTTGTTAAATATTGAGGACGAACACTTAAAGCAACAGTCTACATTTACTTCAGCTACATTGATATTACTGTCGTGGTGCATGTATTCCAACCCCTGTGCCACGTCTACAGCGATCTGCATCGGAGAAATCCAGGAGCCAAGGACAGTGTATCCCGACGCCTTGCTTCCCCGCAGGCAGTCCCCGAGATTCGATCCCTGGACGTATTCAGAAACCAGATATACTTGATCTCCCTCGCAGCAGGCTCCCAAGAGCTTGACTATGCTGGCGTGGTGGGTATTACAGATTTCTCTGAGTCGTGACCTGAAATCCCTATTTTTTCTCTTCTGGCTTCTCACTGTGGTGGCCACCGTCTTCCCCCTGAGAACGGACGATTTCCGTAGCCTTCCGAAGGTGAACTGGGCGGTGGCATCTGCGATTTCTTTGAATCTGTAGGGATTGGGACTTTCAAAGAAACGGCACTGCTGGAGGAGGCCTTTGAGAAGAGGCTGGAGCCACCACTTCTGTCCGTGCTCCTGCTGGGTGCTTTTACATTTATGTCCTCCGAAGAGGATTTCTGGGTGATGATTTCAATGGCATTTCTGGGTGGTTATCTCAACGGCTTCGACTCTATGACCATGTGAGATTTGGGTTTACACATAGCTCACAACTTTCAAAAACCCCGATCTGCGAAACCACTAGGGTCCGGATTACTATAATGCTATCTATTATCACCATGTGGTCATCACATACTCTTATCAGACTTGAATTTGCGAAACTTAAATCCAGATGTTATGAACTAATAGGAAGGATGCGTCATGTAAGCTGCCTCTAGAACCCTCCACCAATTTCATATGCAAAAGACGGGGAACCAACAGAGTAGCTCCTAGGGAATAAAAACACAGTGAATAAAAAACGCCATGCTCCCAGGTCAATGAGAACGAATGCTGGTGCACACAATGAAATGAGGATTATCAACATAAAAATGAGAAGTACGTTACAAGTTTTAAGACTCTGCAAAAAGAAACCTCGGATCAGAGTACATAAACAAAATAGTGAATCTTCCCATGAGAAGTATGGCTTCTAGGAGTAGCTTGAAAAAGAAAACAGGAGCAACTCTAACGAAACAACCAATCGGTTTTTTCAAGGATACCCATGACAGTTCGTGATTATGTGAACAGCCCAAAGACATTGTTCTTTCACTTTTTTCACTCTACCTAAAGATACTTGTCTTTCTCTTAATTTTAGAAATACTTATCTTTCTCTTAATTTTAGAAATACTTATCTTTCTCTTAATTTTATAAATAGGGAGATTATTTTTATTTTTTTATTTCTTTAATACAAAATGTTATATTTTGAATAAAAAATATATTAATTTTAGTATTAAAAGGCAAGTGAATAAGTTTATTTTTTCTGAAAATAAGTGATAGATATATAGATTAAAATTGAATTGTGTATGTGACTATCTTTTCTGAAAATAAGTGATAGTTCTTTAGAAGATAAATTGAATTGGTATAAAAAAATTATCTTGTAAGGTGTTGCTTTATTCTTAAAGGGGTTGTCATGAATATGTGAATCTTGGTAGTATTAATACATTTTGTGATCAAGTAGTTTATGTTTTTTCTAGATACCTAAAGTAAAGTAAGTAATCTCATCAATTTTCACTATTTAATTTTTTCATAGTGTTTCCTAATTACCATTCATATTGTTTCCTTGTGTAGAATTTTAGAAGATGTAAATTTTTTCTTAATGTTTACATTTTCCATCTCTTTCATTTTATCTAAAGATACTTATCTTTCTCTTAATTTTAGAAATAAAATAGCCAATTCCAAGTAAGTTATTAATTTGGTTTGTGATATATTACTAAATAAATTTGTTTAAAATTGTTGTTAGTAATTGATTTTGCTAAATATTGGTAATTGAATTTGATTAGAATTTTTTTTATGCATATTTTGTAAAATATTAGTAATTGAGTTTCTTTGGATTTGCTTTTATATATATTTTATGATATGAAAGTATATTGATTATTTTGTTGTGGGTGTTGAAATAGTTTAGAGTTTTGTTATATTATAATCGTTATCTTGTTTAATTTAAATATGATAAAACAAAATTTAAATGTTTTTTAATAGTTAATGATATCTTTATTTTATATATATAAATTTAAATAGAATATTTAAATGAGAATAAGATTGTACACCTTTTATGGATATTAAATTGTATACATTTTTATTATAGTGTTTGCATTAGTATGTTGACCATAGGGTTTCTATTAAAGTCTTGTTTAGAGTGTTTTCAAAGGACCATTTTGGGAAATTGCCTGGAAACAATTTTCTAACTCGGTATCTTGACACATGTGCCTTTTGTTGTAGCTGGGAACTGGGACGCCGTTGCGCTAGTAATAGGTGGAGGGAGGTAACTCCCAGAGAAGCCCTCCCAGTACGCCCCAAGTTGGGTGGTCGACCATGTATACACAAGGTTTTTAAAGTGGTCTAACGAGGGACCCCCCTTTGTTAGCACTCTATTCATGCAAACTAGGAGTTAGGATATCTTCCCCCACCCATCGACTCTCTCTCTCTCTCTCACACACACACACACACCTCTAATCCATCTACAACTAACCACCACCCCTCTCTCTCCCCCAATTCCCTAACACGCCCCCACCCCACCCAACCCACATTCTCTTGCTCTCTCTCGCTCTCACACACACACACATCACCTACTCCTCCCCCTACCACTAATACCTCTCCTCCTCTCTCTCTCTCTCTACTCCTCCCCCTACTACTAACTCCCTCCTCTCTCTCTCTCTCTCTCTCTCTCTCTTTCTCAACCTTACTAACCTCCTCTCTTATACTCTCAAATCCCTACTCCTCCCCCTACCTCTAACACCCCCTCCTCCTCTCCCTCCCTCTCTATCTCTCCACTCTTCTTCCTAATGCCTATTAACCCTATGTCTCACTCTCTCTCTACCATAATACTCAACATCCACCTAAACCCCACCACTTTCTCCCTTCCCTAACCCCCACCCTCTCTCTCAAACACTCTCACTACCCTTAACCCCTGCTCTCTCTTCTTAACTCCACTCATACTCTCCCTAAGCCCCCCCCTCTCTCTTTTCCCACATAATATACCCCTCGTTCTCTCTAATTTCCCTAATCATCCTAAACACCTACCCCCTCCCCCCACCTTGATCTCTATTTATTTATCTCCCCTGACTCCCCTCCTCCCCCTCCCCCTCCCCCTAATAAACCACACCATCTCCCCCACTCCCTCCCTTCTCTCTCTCTCTCTCTCTCTCTCTCTCTCTCTCTCTCCCACCTACTCCTAACCACACCCCTCTCTCTCTCTCTCATATAACCCCATCTCTCTCTCTCCAACCCTTACTAACCCTGCATCTCACTCTCTCTTCCCCTGCTCCTCTCCCTACCTCTATCCCACCCTCTCACACACACACACACACTTTCTCCTATTCCCCCTAACCCTTACTAACCCCCCCTCTCTCTCATACTCCTCCATTTACACCTGAACCCCACCTGTCTCTTTCCCCCAACCCCCTAATACCCCCCATCCTCTCTATATCTCTCTCACTAACCCTAAACTGCCACTTTCTCTCCCTGACCCCCCTCCTACTCTCCTTACCCTTAACCACCCTCTCTCTCTCTCTCCCACAAGCCAATAGTCCTCCTCTCTAAACTCCCTGATATTCCCTAAACATCTACCACACCTCCCCCAATTATGATCTTTGTTCTATTTCTATGCCCTAACCCCCCCTCCCCCTACCACCACCCCTCCATCCATTGTGATATTTATATCTTTCTCGCCCCCAATCCCCCTACCCCTAATCACACACACACTCCCCATATCTTCCCCAAAATCTATATATCTCTCTCTCACACACACAAACACACCACTCTAATCATGCACTGACCCCTAACACCCACCTCTCTCTCTCTCTCTCTCTCTCTCTCTCTCTCTCTCTCCAAACACCCTAACACCCCCCCCATGTTCTCTCTTTCTCTCTCAAGCACACGCCCCCTACTCATCCCCCTAACACTAATCCACCTCCTTTATCTCTCTCTCTCTAACCCTTACTAACCCCTTCTCTCTCACTCTATCACCCCTTACTCCTTCCCCTACTCCTAACACCCCCCCTCTCTCTATATCTCCTCTTATCTTTAAGACCCTCTCATTCTCTATCTTAGTCCCCCTCTCCCTAAACCCCTCTCTCTTTCTCTCCCCAAACCTCCTCCCAGAGAACTTACCACCACCCATCTCTCTCTCTCTCTACCCCCAACCTATACCATGTTCACTCTAACAACCCTAGTCATTCCTAAACCCCTACCCACCCTCTCTAATATCTATCTCTTTCTCTCCCACAACCACCATCCTCCCCCTACCCCTAATCATCGACACCCTCCTTCCACTCACCCTTGGCTCTATCTGTCCCTCTCTCTCTTGTCTACTCTACCTACTTCTGACCACACCAATATCTCTCTCCCATAACCCTATAAAACCACCCCTTTCTCTCACACACACTCTCACTACTACTAACTCCCCCTCTCCATGTTCCTAATCCCCCTCCTGCTCTCCCTACCCATAACCAACCTCTCTCTCTCTCTCTCTCTCTCTCTCTCTCTCTCTCTCTCTTAATGCCCCTACCCCTAAACCACTCTCTCTATTTGTCTCTCCTAACCCTCCTTCCCCTACCACTTACCACTCCCCCCTCTCTCTTCCTCCATCCTATACCCCTATTCTCTCTAACTTACTTAATTCTCTATAAGACCCTTAAACTCCCCCCATTCCAATCTCTATCTATTTATCTCCCTACCCATAACCACCCCCTCCACCCCTCTATATATATATCCCACTCCCCCTAACTCTCTCTCTCTCTCTCTACCCCTACATTAGACCCCACTTCTCTTTAAATTCTATGATATTCTCTCTCTCTCATAGGCATTGCCTACTCCCTCCCCCCCCTCTCTCTAATCTTGTATAAATCCTCCACCTACCCTTAACTCAACCCCTCTCTCTCTCCCCCAACCTCCTAACACCACCCTCCTCTCTCACACACACAGTCTCACTACCCATAACCCTTCTCTCTCTCCCTAACCACACTCCAACTCTCCCCACCATTAACCACCCCCCTCTCTCTCTCCTACCCCCCCCTACACCTAATAAACCCTTCTCCTCTCTTTGTCTCTCCTAAACCCCTTCCCCTACCACTTACCATTCCTCTGTGTGTGTGTGTGTGTGTGTCCACCCTATACCCCCCTTCTCTCTAACTTTCCTAATTCTTCCTAAAGTCCTACCCCATCTCTACCCATACCCACCTTCTTTGCTTCTCTCTTATCTCTCATATTTCCCCTACCCAAGACCCCCCCCTCTCTCTCATGTAACCCCCCTCCCACTATGACTTATTTCCCCTGGCTCTGTCTCTACCCTCTGTCTCTATCTCTGTCTCTGTCTTTGTATCTCTCTCTCTCTCACCACCTAGCACCCCCCTTAAATCTCTCTCACATTCTCACAACCCTTATCTCACCCTAACCCCATTCATACACCTAATCCCCTCACTCTCTCTCTCTCTCTCTCTCTCTCCTAATATCCCCCCACTCCCACTTAGCACTAAGACCTCTCTCTTCCCCAACAACCTAACACCCCCATTCTCTCTCTCTCTCTCTCTCTTTCTCTCTCTCTCACACACACACACACATACACACACACACACACATGCACACCCTACTCTCCCCCTTACCACTGACCTTCTATCTCTCTCTAACCATTACTAACACTCTCTGTCACTCTCTAACCACCCTACTCTAAACCTAGCTTTAACCCCCCTCCTCTCTCTCTTTCTCTCTCTCTCTCTAATGCTTACTAATCATCCCCCTCCATAACTCTCTCTCTTCCCCAACCCTCTAACCCCCTTCTCTCCAACTACACTTATAATACCTAAACCCCTACCCCCCACCATGATCTCTATCTCTTTCTCCCCAACAACTATCCTCCACCCCCCTACCCCCTAACAACCTACACCCTAACTCCACTTACCGCAAACCCCACCCCCTTTGTCTCTCCCACGCATTCTCAATACCCATAACCCCCTTCCCTCTCCCCTAACAACCCTTCTACTCTCCCTACCAGTAACCCCCTTCCCCCCTCTCTCTCCTCCTACTCCCCCTACAACTAAGCACTTCTCTCACTTTTTCTCGTATAACCCCCCCTTCCTCTACCACGTATCACCCTCCCTCTCTCTCCATCTCTGACCCCACACCCTATACACCCCTTCTCTCTAACCTTCTTAATGCTCCCTAAATTGCTACCCCTCCCCTAACCCTGATCTATATCTCCATATCTATCTATAACCACACATAATACCCATATATCTCTATCTCTCCTACTCCCCCTACCCAAAACCCTCTCTCTCTCTCTCACTCTCTCCACCCTATACTACCCCTTCTCTCTAAGTTCCATAATACTCCCTAAACCTCAACACCCACTCCCCCCACCATGATCTCCATATATTTCTCTTCCCCAAACCCCTTCCTTTCCCCTACCCCTAATCGCCAAACACCCTCCCATCCTTACCCCCTCCTCGCCCCTGTCTCTCTCTCCCTCCTCTCTCTCTCTCTCCCTCCCTCTCTCTACCCCCACCATAAACCCATAAACCCCCTTCCCCCCACCACAATCCCTTTCTCTCTCTCAAAATCCTCCCCCTCTCCCCCTACCCCAAATAAACCACACCCTCCCTCCTTTTTCCCCCAACCCCCCCTCTCTCTCTCTTTACATTTTAGTAACTCCCTCTCTCACTTTCTCTACATCGTACTCCTCCACCTACACCAAAACCTTATTCCTCTCTCCCTCCCTCAACCCCCCTAATAGCCCCCTCTCTCTCACACTGTCACTACCCCCAAAAATCCATCTCTTTCCAACCCTTAATAGCCCTCTCTCTCTCTTTGCCTACTCCACCTACCACTAACCCCCTCCTCTCTCTCTCTCTTAGCCTTACTAACCTCCTCCCCAATACTCTCAAACCCCTACTCCCTCCTCCTACCTCTAACACCCCCTCCTCCTCTCCACCTCTCTCTCTATCTCCCCTCTTGTGCCTAATTCTTATTAACCCTATCTCTCACTCTCTCTCTCTTCCATAATCCTCCACCTCCACTTAAAACCCACCCAATTTCTCCCTCCCCTAACCCCCCTAAAACCCCCCCACCCTCTCTCTCAAACACTCACTACCCCTAACCCCCCACTCTCTCTTCTTAACCCCACTCATACTCTCCCTAATCCCCCCCCTTCTCTCTTTTCCCACACAATATACCCCTCCTTTACTCTAATTTCCCTAATCATCCCTAAACAACTACCCCCCTCCCCCCACCTTGATCTATATTTATTTATCTGCCCCAACACCCCCCCCCTCCCCCTAATAAACCACACCATCTCACCCAATCCTCTCTCTCTCTCTCCTCTCTCTCTCTCTCTCTCTCTCTCTAACACCTACTCCTAACCACACCCCTCTCTCTCTCCCTTAGCCCCCCCCTCTCTCTAACACTTACCAACCCCTCTCTCACTCTCTCTTCCCATACTCCTCTCCCTACCTCTAACCCACCCTATTACACATAACCCTTACTAACCCCTCCCCTCTCTCTCTCTCTCTCCCATACAACTCCATTTACACCTAAACCCCACCTCTCTCTTTCACCCAACCCCCTAACACCTCCCACTCTCTCTCTCTCTCTCTCTCTCTCTCTCTCTCTCTCTCTATCTATCTATCTATCTATCTCACTCTCACTAGCACTAAACCACCCCTTTCTCTCCCTAACACCCCCTCCTACTCTCCCTACCCATAACCACCCTCTCTCTCTCTCTCTCTTTTCCCGAAGCCTATACTCCTCTCTAAACTCCCTAATATTCCCTAAACCTCTACCCCACCTCCCCCCCAATATGATCTCTATCTATTTCTCTTCCCTAACCCACCTCCCCCCTACCACCACCCCCTCCATCCATTGTGATATTTATCTCTTTCTCTCGCCCAACCCCCGTCCTCCCCCCCTACCCCATATCTCCCCCAAACTCTATATATATATATATATCTCACACACACAAACACACTGCTCTAATCCTGCACCTACCCCTAATACGCACCTCTCTCTCTCTCTCTCTCCAAACAACCTAAAACCCCTCCATATTCTCTCTTTCTCTCTCAAGAACACACCCCCTACTCATCCCCCTAACACTAATCCACCTCCTTCTCCTCCCCCCTACTGCTAGTAACCCACCTCTCTCTCTCTCTCTCCTCTCTCTCTCTCTCTCTCTTTAAGACCCTCTCGTTCTCTCTCTTAGTCCCCTTCCTCCTAAACCCCTCTCTCTCTTTCTCTCTCCTAATCCCCCTCCACTAGCACTTGCTACCACCCATCTCTCTCTCTCTATCCCCAACCTATACCCCCTTCACTCCAACAACCCTAGTAATTCTTACACCCTTAACCCCCCCCCCACTTTAATATCTATCTATTTCTCTCCCACAACCATCCTCCTCCCCCTACCCCTAATAATATACACCCTCCTTCCACTCACCTCTGGATTTGTCTATCCCTCTCTCTTTTGTTTACTCCACCTGCTTCTGACCTCACCCCTCTCTCTCACACACACTCTCACTGCCATTAAAGCCCCCTCTCTATGTTCCTAATCCCCCTCCTACTCTCCCTACCCATAACCAAACAATATACCTCTATCTCTCTCTCTTTCTTACTTCCCCTACCCCTATACCACTCTGTGTGTTTCTCTCTCCTAAACCCCCTTCCCCTACCACTTACCACCCCCCCCTCTCTCTTCCCCCATCCTATACCCCGATTCTCTCTAACTTACTTAATGCTCTGTAAGGCCCTTAAACTCCCCCCATACTAATCTCAATCTCTTTCTCTCCCTAACCATAACCACCCCCCTCCTCCCCTCTCTCTCTATATATCCCACTCCCAGAGAAGCCCTCCCAATATGCCCCAAGTTGGGTGGTTGACAATGTATACACAAGGTTTTTAAAGTGGGTCAACGAGCGACCCCTGTTTGTTGACACTCTTTTCATGCAAACTAGGAGTTAGTATATCTTCCCTCACCCATCAATTCTCTCTCTCTCTCTCTCACCCCTCTAATCCATCTAAAACTAACCACCACCCCTCTCTTTACCCCAATGCCCTAACACCACCCACCCCCCCGCATTCTCTCTCTCTCTCACACACACACACACACACACATTGCCTACTCCTCCCCCTACCACTAATCCCCCTCCTCTCTCTCTCTCTCTCTCTCTCTCTCTCTCTCTCTCTCTCTCTCTGCCTACTCCTCTCCCTACCACTAATGCCCTCCTCTCTCTCTCTCTCTTAACCTTACTAACCTCCTCTCTGATACTCTCAAACCCCTACTCCTCCCCCTACCTCTAACACCCCCTCGTCCTCTCCCTCTCTCTTTATCTCTCCCCCTCTTCTTCCTAACACTTATTAACCCTATGTCTCACTCTCTCTCTACCATAATACTCACATCCACCTAAACCCCGCCACTTTCTCCCTCCCCTAACCCCCACCGTCTCTCTCAAACACGCTCACTACCCCTAACCCCTACTCTCTATTCTTAACCCCACTTATACTCTCCCTAAGTCCCCCCCTCTCTCTTTTCCCACATAATATACCCCGCCTTGTCTCTAATTTCCCTAATCATCCTAAACACCTACCCCCTCCAACCATCTTGATCTCTAATTCTTTATCTCCCTTGACTCCCCCTCCCCACCTCTAATAACCCACACCCTCCCCCCCACTCCCGTCCTTCGCTCTCTCTCTCTCCCACCTACTTCTAACCACACCACTCTCTCTCTCCTCTAACCCCATCTCTCCCTCTCTCTCTCTCGAGCCCTTACTGACCCCCATATCTCAGTCTTCCTTCCCCTACTCCTCTCCCTACCTCTAACCCACCCTCTCTCTCCCACACCCTCTCTCTCTCCTATTCCCCCTAACTCCTACTAACCCCCCCCTCTCTCTCCCACAATCCTTCATTTACACCTAAACCCCACCTCTATCTTTTCCCCCAACCCCATAACACCCCCCATCCTCTCTCTCTCTATTACTAACCCTAAATCTCCCCCTTTCTCTCACTGACCCCCCTACTACTCTCCCAACCCTTAACCATCCCCCCCCCACTCTCTCTCTCTCTCTCTCTCTCTCTCTCTCTCTCTCTCTCTCTCTCTCTTCTCCAAGCCTATACTCCTCCTCTCTAAAATCCTTGATATTCCCTAAAAATCTACTACACCTCCCCCCATTATGATCTTTATCTATTACTCTTTCCTAACCCCCCCTCCCCGTACCACCACCCCTCCATCCATATTATCTTTATCTCTTTCTCTCCCCCAACCCCCCTCCTCCCCCCCTACCTCTAATCACCCACACCCTCCCCATATCTCCCCCAAACTCTATATATCTCTCTCTCACACACACAAAACACATCGCTCTAATCCTACACCAACCCCTAACACCTCTCTCTCTCTCTCTCTCTCTCTCTCTCTCTCTCTCTCTTTATAAACACCCTAACACCTCCCATGTTCTCTCTTTCTCTCTCAAGCACACACCCCCTACTCATCCCCCTAACATTAATCCACCTCCTTTCTCTCTCTCTCAAACCCTTACTAACCCCCTCTCTCTCACTCTATCACCCCCTTACTGCTCCCCCTACTACTAACACCCCCCCTCTCTCTATATCTCCTCTCTCTTTAACACTCTATCATTATGTATCTTAGTCCCCTTCTCCCTAAACCCCTCTCTCTTTCTATATCCTAACCCCCTCCCCTATCACTTACCACCACCCATCTCTCTCTCTCTACCCCCAACCTATACCATCATGATCTCCATATGTTTCTCTATCAAAAACCCCCTCCTTCCTCATAACCCTAATCACTCACATCCTCCCCCTCTAGACCCTCGACTCTCTATCTCCTTCTCTCCCACCCCTCCCCTCATTTTCCTACCCCTAATCACCCACACCCTACCTCCCTCTCCCCCAATATCTCTCTCCCTCTCTCTCTCTCTCTCTCTCATCTCTCTCTCTCTCCTCTCTCTCTCTCTCTCTCTCTCTCTGAGACATTGCCTACTTCTCCCCCTACAAACTAACCACCCCCTCTCTCTATCTTGTATAATCCTCCACTTACCCTTAACTCCACCCTTCTCTCTATCCCCCAACCCCCTAACACCACCCTCTCTCACACACACAATCTCGCTACCCATAACCCCTCTCTCTCTCTCCCTAACAACACTCCTACTCTCCCCACCAATAACCACCCCTCCTTTCTATCTCTTACTTCCCCCTACACCTAATAAACCTTTCTATCCTAACCACCTTCCCCTACCACTTACCACTCCTCTCTTTCTCTCTATGTCCACTCTATACCCCCCCTTCTCTCTAACTTTCATAATGCTTGCTAAACTCCTAACCCTTCCCTACCCATACCCACCTTCTTCGCTTCTCTCTCTATCTCTCATATTTCCCCTATCCAAGATCCCCCCTGTCTCTCATGTAATCCCCCTCCCCACTATGACTTATTATCCCCATCTCTCTCTCTCTCTCTCTCTCTCTCTCTCTCTCACACACACACACGCAACCTAGCACACCCCCTTTCTCTCTGTCACACTCTGACAACCCCTAACAACCTCTATCTCACACTAACCCCCATTCATACACCTAAGCTCCTCACTCTCTCTCTCTATCTATCTATCTCACACACATGCACACACCCTACCTCACTTACCACTGATATTCTATCTCTCTCTAACAATTACTAACACCCTATCTCTCTCTCTAAACCACCCTATTCTAAGCCCTAGCATTAACCTCCCTCCTCTCTCTCTTTCTCTCTCTCTCTCTAATGCTTACTAATCAAGCCCCTCTATAACTCTCTCTTTTCCCACACCCTATAACCCCCTTCTCTCCAGCTACACTAATAATACCTAAACCCCTACCCCCCTACCATGATCTCTATCTATTTCTCTCTAGCAACTACCCTCCACCCCATACCCCTAACAACCTACACCCTCCTTCCACTAACCCCCCACTCTCTCTATATATATATATATATATACTCCTCCACCTACCGCTAACCCCACCCTTCTCTCTCACACACACATTCTCAATACCCATAACCCCCTTCCCTCTCCCTAAACTACCTCCTACTCTCCCTACCAATAACCCCTCCCCCCTCTCTCCTCTCCTGGTACCCCCCCCTACAACTAATCACTTCTCTCACTTTGTCTCTCATAACCCCCCTTACCTACCACTTATCAACCCCCTCTCTCTCCATCTCTAACACTAACCTATACCCCCCTTCTCTCAAACACTCTCACTACCCTTAACCCCCACTCTCTCTCTTAACCCCCACTCAAACTCTCCCTAATCCCCCCCGTTTCTCTTTTCCCACACAATATACCCCTCCTTTACGCTAATTTCCCTAATCATCCTAAAACCTACCCCATCCCCCTACCTTGATCTATATCTTTTTATCTGCCTCAACTCCTCACCTCCCCCTGCCTCTAATAACCCACACCCTCCCACCTACTCCCCTCATTCTCTCTCTCTCTCTCTCTCTCTCTACCACCTACTTCTAACCACACCCATCTCTCTCCCCTAACCACCCCTCTCTCTTTCTCTCCAACCATTACCAATGCCCTCTCTCACTCTCTCTTCCCCTACTCCTCTCTCTCTCTCTATCTCTTATTCCCCCCCAAACCCTTACTAACCCCCCTCTCTCTCCCATACTCCTTCATTTACACTTAAACCCCACCTCTCTCTTTCCCCCAACCCACTAACACCTCCCATCCTCTCTCTCTCTCACTCTCTCTCACTAACCCTAAACCATCCCTTTCTCTCCCTGACCCCGTCCTACTCTCCCAACCCATAACCACCCCTTTCATCTCTCTCTCTCTATCTCTCTACCCCAAGCCTATACGCCTCCTCTCTAAACTCCCTAATATTCCCTAAACCTCTACCCCACCTCCCCCCATTCTGATCTATATCTTTTCTTTGCCCCAAACCCCCTCCCCCTACCACCACCCCTCCATCCATTGTGATATTTATCTCTTTCTCTCCCCCAACCTCCCTCCTCCACCCTAACCCCTAATCACCCACACCCTCCCCATATCTCCCCCAAACTCTATATATATCTCTCTCACACACACAAACACACCTACTCTAATGCTGCACCTACCCTTAACACCCACCTCTCTCTCTCTCTCTCCAAACAAACTAACACCCCCCCCATGTCTCTCTCTTTCTCTCTCAAGAACACACCCCCTACTCATCCCCCTAACACTAATCCACCTCCTTCTCCTCCCTCTACTGCTAACAACCCCCCTCTCTCTCTCTATTTCCTCTTCTCTCTAAGACCCTCTTGTTCTCTCTCTTAGTACCCCCTCTCCCTAAACCCCTCTCTCTCTTTCTCTCTCATAATCCCCCTCCACTAGCACTTACCACCACCCCATATCTCTCTCGCTCTGTACCCCAAACCTATAACCACTTCACTCTAACAACCCTAGTCATTCCTAAACCCTAACCCCCCCCACTCTTATATCTATCTCTTTCTCTCCCACAACCATCCTCCTCCCCCTACCCCTAATCGTCCACACCCTCCTTCCACTCACCCTAGGATTTGTCTGTCCCTCTCTCTTTTGTTTACTCCACCTACTTCTAACTACACCCCTCTCTCTCACACACACTCTCAATACAACTAAAACACCCTCTCTATGTTCCTAATCCCCCTCCTACACTCCCTACCCATAACCATCCATATACCTCTCTCTCTCTCTCTCTCTCTCTCTCTCTCTCTCTCTCTTTCTTACTGCACCTACCCCTAAACCACTATCTGTGTTTGTCTCTCCTAAACCCCCTTCCCCTTCCACTTACCACTCCCCCTTCTCTCTTCCCCCATTCTCTTTAACTTACTTAATGCTCTGTAAGGCCCTTAACCTCCCCCCATGCCAAGCTCTATCTCTTTCTCTCCCTACTCATAACCACCCCCCTCCGCCCCTCTCTCTCTATATAAATCCCACTCCCCTTAACTCTCTCTCTCCCTCTACCCCTACAATATACCCTCTTTCTCTTTAAATTCCATGATATTGCCTAAACCACTATACCTTCCCCCCACCATGATATCCATCTCTTTCACTACCACAAACCCCGTCATTCCTCATAACTCTCTCTCTCCTTCTCTCGCAACACCCCTCCTTTTCCTACCCCTAATCACGCACACCATACCTCCCTCTACCCCATTCTCTCTCTCTCTCTCACTCACTCTCTCTCTCACACACACACACACATACATTGCCTACTCCTCCCCCTATCATTAACCCCCCCTCTCCCTATCTTGTCTACTCCTCCACCTACCCCTAACTCCACCACTCTTTCTCTCCCCTAACCCCCTGTACCACCCTCTCTCTCGCACACACACTCTCACTACCCATAACACGCCTTTCTCTCCCTAATCCCACTCCTACTCTCCCAACCAATAATCACCGCCCCTCTCTCTCTCCTACTCCCCTTACACCTAATAAACCCTTCTCTCTCTTTGTCTGTCCTAACCCCCTTCCCCTACCACTTGCCACTCTCTCTCTCTCTCTCTCTCTCTATATATATATATATATATATATATCTGTGTGTGTGTGTGTGTGTGTCCACCCTATAACCCCCCTTATCTCTAACTTTCATAATACTTCCTAAAGTCCTACCCCTTCTCTATCCATAACCACCCACTCTGCTTCTCTCTCTATCTCTCATATTTTGCTTACCCTAGACCCCCCTGTCTCTCTCTCATGTAATCCACCCCAACTATGACTTATTACCCCCCTATCTCTCTCTCTCTCTCACACACACCACTTATCACTCCCCTTTCTCTCTCTCACACTCTCACTATCCTTAACAACCTCTATCTCACCCTAACCCCATTCATAGACCTAATCCCCCCCCTCTCTCTCTCTCTTACTCTCCCTACCCCTAGCCCTCTCTCTACCTCTCTCTCCTAATATCCCCCACTTCCACTTAGAACTGACCCTTCTCTCTCCCCCAAAAAACATAACACCCCCATTCTCTCTCTCTCTACCTCTCTCTCTCTCTATCTATAAATCTCACACATGCACACACACTACTCCTCTCCTTACCAGTGACCTTATATCTCACTCTCTAACCACCCTACTCTAATCCCTAGCTTTTACCCCCTCCTCCTCCTCTCTCTCTTTATCTATATCTCTAATGGTTACTAATCATACCCCCTCCATAACTCTCTCTCATCTCCCACCCTATGCCCCCCTTCTCTCCAACTACACTAATAATACCTAAACCCATACCACCCCACCATGATATCTATCTCTCTCTCCCACAAATTCTGTCCTCCCCGTACCCTTAACAACCTACACCCTCCTTCCCCTAACCCCCCTGCTCTCTCTCTCTACTCCTCCACCTATAACTAACCCCACCCCTCTCTCTCTCCTACACATTCTCAATATCCATAACCCCCTCCCCTCCCCCTAATCTCCCTCCTACTCTCCCTACCAATAAACCCCCTCTCTCTCTCCTACTCCCCCTACAAATAATCACTTCTCTCACTTTCTCTCCTAAGCCCCCTTCCCCTACAACTTACTAGCCCCCTTATCTCTCCATCTCTCACCCTAACTTATACTCCCCTTCTCTCTAACCTTCTTAATGCTTCCTAAATTTATACCCCTCCCAAAACACTGATCTCTATCTCCATTCATACCTATATCAACACACACTACCCCTCTATCTCTATCTCTCCTACTCCCCCTAACCTAAACCCCCCCCTCTCTCTCTCTCTCTCTCTCTCTCTCTTTCCCCACCCTATACTACCCCTTCTCTCTAACTTCCATAATAATCCCTAAACCCCTACACCCCCTCTTCCAACCATGATCTCTATATCTTTCTCTCCCACAAACCCAATCCTTTCCCTTACCCCTAATCGCCAATACCCTCCCCTCCTCACCCCCCCTCTCTCTCTCCCTCTCTACCCCACCATAAACTCATACACCACCTTACCCCACCATAATCTCTCTCTCTCAAAATCCCCCTCCTCTCCCCTACTGCTGATAACCCACACCCTCCCCCCTTACCCCCAACCCTCTCTCTCTCTCTCTCTCTACCTTTTAGTAAATCCCTCTCTCACTTTATCTACATCTTACTCCTCCACCTACACCAAAACCCTAGCCCTCTCTCCCTCCCTCAACCCCCTAATAGCCCCCTCTCTCTTTCACTTTCACTACCCCCGAAATCATTGTGTCTTTCCATAGCACCACTCATACTCTCCCTAAGCCCATATCTTTCTCTTTGTTACTTCCCCTCCCCATAAACCCATCTCTCCCTTTCTCTCTCCTAATCGACCTACAACTTACCATCCCCCACCTCTCTTTCTCCCTCTATGTTCCCCCCATTATATACTCCCCCTCTCTCTCATTTCCCTAATCATCCCTAAAACCCTTCACCCTTCACCCTAATCCCTATCTCTTTCTCTTTAACAACGATACTTCTCCCCCATACCCCTAATCACCCACACCCTCCTTCTAATCAGCCCCCCTCTCTCTCTCTCACTCTAACGGCACCTAATCCCCCTCCTACTATCCCCACACATAACAACACCCTCTCTCTCTCTCTTTCCTTACCCATAAACCTATCTATCTCTTTATTTAGCATAATCCCCCTTACCCTACAAGTTACCACTCGTGTCTCTCTCTTTGCCCCCATCCAGAAACCCCTTCTCTCTAACAAACCTAATTCTCCCTAAATATCCACCCCTCTCCCCACCATTATCTCTATCTCTTTCTTTCCCTACCCATAACTACGCCCTCCACCACTCTCTCTCTATATCTCCTACTCCCCCTACCCCCTACCTCCCCGCTCTCTCTATTTTCCCCCACCTTATACCCCTCCTCATTAACCTCCCTAATATTCCCATATAGCTACCCTTAACAACCTACACCCTCCCCCCCTTGCCCCTTCTCTCTCTCCACCCCTCTATTCCTCCAACTATCCCTAACCACCACCCATCTTTCTCTCTCCCAATTCCCTAACACCCCTTTCCCCCTACATTCTCTCTCTCTCTCTCTCTCTCTCTCTCTCACACACACACACACACACACATACACATTACCCATACCCATACATCTAATCTATGATCTCTCTCTCTCTCTCTCTATCTCTCTTCGCAATCCTATACCCCCTTTCTCTCTAAATTCCCTAATCTTCCTTAATCCCCTGCATCACCTCCCCTAGCTGTGTTCTCTATATCTTTCTCTCCACCAAGCCCCCTCCCCCCTATCACCACTCCTCCACCCACTGCGATCTTTATCTATTTATCTCCTCCAAACTCCTCCTCCCTCTCTCTCTCTCTCTCTCTCTCTCTCTAACAGATTTAATCCTGCACCTTCCCCAAACCCACCTCTCTCTCTCTCTCTCTCTCTCTCTCTAACACCCCCCTCCACCATGTACTCTCTTTCTCTCACAAACATGAAACCCCTACACCCCCAACATTAATTCCTCTCCTCTCTCTCTCTCTAACCCTTACTAACCCCTTCTCTCACTCTCTCACCCACCACTCCCCCCTACTGCTAACATCTCCTCATCTCTCTCTCTCTCTCTCTCTATCCCCTATATTTACTAACATGCTCTTCTCCCTAATCCCCTCTATTTATCTCTCTTATTCCCCCTCCCCCTAAACCTCTCTCTCTATTTCTCTCTTCGAATATCCATCCCCCTAACACTTACCAACACCCATCTCTCTCTCTCTCTACCCCCAACCTATACCTCCCATTCTCTATAATATCATTAATCATCACTAAAGCCATACCACCAATGTTTATATCTATATATTTCTCTCCCACAACTATCCTCCTCCCTCTACCCCTAATCACCCACACCCTCTGTCCACTCACCGCTATCTCTCTCATTCTCTCTCTTGTCTATTCCTCCACATAATTCTAACCCCATCTATCTATCTCTCTCCCCCCAAGCCCCTGACACCCCCCCTCTCTCACACACACACACACAGACTGACTACCTCTAACCCAACCTCTCTCTCTCTCTCTCTCTCTCTCTCTCTCCCCCCTAATCCCCTTCCTACTATCCCTACACATAACTAACCCCTTTGCCTCTCTTTCTATTTCCTACTCCCCTTACCCCTAAACCCCTCTCTCTCTTTGTCACTCCTAATCCCCCTTCCCCTACCACTTACTACTTTCCCCTCTCTATCTAACCCCTTCTCTCTAACTTAATGAATGCTCCCTAAATCCCTACGCTTATGCCCACCTCTTTCTCCCTTCCCTAATCACCACCATTCTCTCTCTCCCCTAACCTCATAATACCCCCACCCTCTCTTTCTAAAAAAATATCACTACCCCCCAACCCCCATTCTCTCTTCCTAGCCCCACTAATACTCTCCCTAAGCCTTTCTCTCTCTCTCTCTCTCTCTCTCGCCACACACAATATACCCCCTCTCTCTAATTTCCCTAATCATCCTAAAACACCTACACCCTCCCCTCACCTTGATCTCTATTGATTTCTCTCACCCAAATCCCCTCCTCACCCTAAGCCTAATAACCCACACCATCCCTCCACTCCCTCCCCCCCACTCTCTCTCTTATCTACTTCCTCTCTCTCTTATCTACTCATACACTTACGCTTAACCACACCCCTCTCTCTCCCCCCCAACCCCGTAATAGCCCCCTCTCTCTCTCTATCCACAACCCTTATTAACCCCAATTCTCACTTTTATTCCCCTACCTCTAACCCACCCTCCTCTCTCTCTCTCTTGTATTCCCTCTAACACTTACTAACCCCCCCTCTATCTCTCTCTCTCCCATACTCTTCCAACAACACGTAAACCACACCTCTCTCTTTTCTCCAATCCCATAACACCCCCCAAACTCCCTCTCTCACACACACACACTCTCACTAACCCTAATCCCCCACTTTCTCTCCCTAACCCCCCTCCAAATCTCCCTACACATAACCACCTCCTTAGCCTCTCTCTCTCTCTGCCTCCATTATATACCCCACCTTCTATAATTTCCCTAATCATCCCAGTAAATACATACTCCCTCACCCCACTTCGATTTCCATTTCTTTCTCTACCCTTATCCCTATATTAATAATAACCCACACCCTACCCCCACTCCCCTCCACTAATCCACCTCCTTTCTCTCTCTCTCTTTAACACTTACTAACCCCCTCTCTCTCACTCTATCACCCCTTACTACTCCTGCTACTGCTAACACCCCCCCTCTCTCTCTTTATCTCCTCTTCTCTTTAAGAGCCTCTCATTCTCTATCTTAGTCCCCCTCTCCTTAAACCCCTCTCTCTCTTTCTCTCTCCTAATCCCCCTCCCCTAGCACTTACCACCACCCGTCTCTCTTTCTCTACCCCCAACCTATAACCTGTTCACTCTAACAACCTTATTCATTCCTCAACCCTTACTTTCCCCCCACTATGATATCTATCTCTTTATCTCCCACAACCACCCTCCTCCCCCTACCCCTAATCATCCACACCCTCCTTCCACTCACCCCTGGATCTGTTTATCCCTCTCCCTCTTGTATACTCCACAAACTTCTAACCACACCCCTCTCTCTCTCTCCCATAACCCTCTAAAACCACCTATCCCTCTCACACATGCTCTCACTACCACTAACCCCCCTCTCCATGTTCATAATCCCCCTCATACTATCCCTACCGGTAACCAACCACTATACCCCTCTATCTCTCTTTCTTACTGCCCCTACCTGTAAACCACTCTCTTTATTTTCTCTACTAACCCTCCTTCCCCTTCCACTTAACACTCCCCCTCTCCCTTCCCCCATCCTATACCCCCATTCTCTCTAACATACTTAATGCTATGTAAGGCCCTTAACCTCTACCCATGCCAATCTCTATCTCTTTCTCTCCCTACCCATAATCACCCCCCTCCACCCCCCTCTCTCTATATATATCCCACTCCCCCTAACTCTCTTTCTCTTTACTCCTACATTATACCCCCCTTCTCTTTAAATTCCATGATATTCCCTAAACAACTACAACCCGCCCCCACATGATCTCCATATATTTCTCTACCCCAAACCCCCTCCTTCCACATAACCCTAATCACCCACACCCTCCCCCCTAGACCCTCGACTCTTTTTCTCCTTCTCTCCCAACCACCTTCCTTTTCCTACCCCTAATCACCCACACCCTACCTCCCTCTCCCCCAATCTCTCTCTCTTTCTCACATAGACATTGCCTACTCCTCCCCCTACCACTAACCCCCCACTCTCTCTATCTTGTATAATCCTCCACTTACACTTAACTCCACCTCTCTCTATCTCCCTCAACCCCCTGACACCACCCTCTCTCTCACACACACAGTCTCACTACCCATAACCCCTCTCTCTCTCTCCCGAACCCTGCTCCTACTCTCCCCACCAATAACCACCGCCCCTCTCTCTCTCATACTTCCCCTAAACCTAATAAACCCTTCTCTCTCTTTGTCTCGCCTAACCCCCTTCCCCTACCATTTACCACTCCTCTGTCTGTGTGTGTGTGTCCACCCTATACCCCTCCTCTCTTTAACATTCACAATGATTCCTAAAGTCCCACCCCTTCTCTATTGATAACCACCCCCTCTGCTTCTCTCTCTGTCTCTCATATTTACCCTACAATAGACCCCCCCCCTCTCTCTCTCATGTAATCCCCCTCCCACTAGACTTATTACCCTCATCTCTCTCTCTCTCTCTCTCACACACACACACACACACACACACCACGTAGCACCCCCCTTTCTCTCTCACACACTCTCACAACCCTTAACAACATTTATCTCACCCTAACCCCCATTCATACACCTAATCCCCTCACTCTCTCTCTCTTTCTTACTCTCCCTACCGCTATCCCTCTCTCTATCTCTATCTCTATCTCTCTCCTAATCTCCCCCATTGCCACTTAGCACAGACCCCTCTCTCTCCCCTAACAACCTAACACCCCCATTCTCTCTCTCTCTCTATCTCACTCACACACATGCACAAACCCTAATCCTCCCCTTACCACTTACCTTCTATCTCTTTCGAACCATTACTAACACCCTCTCTCACTCTCTAACCACCATACTAGAATCCCTAGCTTTAACCCCCCCTCCTCTCTATCTTTCTCTCTCTCTCTAATGCTTACTAATTAGCCCCCTCCTTAACTCTCTCTCTTCCCCCACCCTATAACCCCCTTCTCTCCAACTACACTAATAATACCTAAACCCCTACCCCCCCACCATGATCTCTATCTCTTTCTCTCCCACAACTGTCGTCCTCCCCCCTACCCCTAACTACCTACACCCTCCTTCCAATAACCCCCCCCTCTCTCTCTATATATATTTATCTATATTATATATATTTATCTATATTATATATATTTATATATATATATAGGCTCCTCCACCTACTGCTAACCACACCCCTCTCTCTCTCCCACACATTCTCAATACCCATAACCCCCTTCCCTCTCCCTAGCCCCCTTCCTAGTCTCCCTATGAATAACACCTCTCTCTCTCTCTCTCTCTCGCGCTCTCTCTCTCTCTCTTCTCCTACTCCCCCATACAACCTAAACCCTAACTCCACTTACCACTAACCCCACCCCTCTATCTCTCCCACACATTCTTAATACCCATGACCCCCTTCCCTCTCCCTAATAGTAACCCCTCCCCCCTCTCTCTCCTACTACTCCCCCTACAACTAAGCACTTCTCTGAACTTTTCTCATATAAACCCCCTTCCTCTACGACTTATCACCCCCCTCTCTCTCCATCTTTGAACCCACCCTATACACCCCTTCTCTCAAACCTTCTTAACACTCCCTAAATTGCTAACTCTCATCTATATCTCCATATCTATCCATAACCACACACACTACCCCTATATCTCTATCTCTCCTACTCCCCTAACCCAAAAACCTCTCTCTCTCTCTCACTCTCTCCACCCTATACTACCCCTTCTCTCTAAGTTCCAAAATACTCCCTAAACCAATACACCCACTCCCCCCACCACGATATCCATATATTTCTCTTCCCCAAACCCCCTCCTTTCCCCTACCCCTAATCGCCAACATCCTCCCATCCTCACCCCTCCCCCCCCTCTCTCTCCCTCTATCTCTCTTCCCCCACCATAAACCCATAAACCCCCTTCCCCCACCACAATCCCTTTCTCTCTCAAAATCCCCCTCCTCTCCCCTACCCCAAATAAATGACACCCTCCCTCCCTTGCCCCCAACCTCTCTCTCTCTCTCTCTCTACCTTTTAGTAACTCCCTCTCTCACTTTATCTACATCTTACTCCTCCACCTACAACAAAACCCCATCCCTCTCTCCCTCCCTCAACCCCCTAATAGCTCCCTCTCTCTCACACTATCACTACCCCAAAAACCCCATCTCTTTCCAACCCCTAATAGCCCTCTCTCTCTCTCTATGCCTACTCCTCCCCCTACCACTAACCCCCTCCTCCCCCCTCTCTCTCTCTCTCTCTCTCTCTCTCTCTCTCAGCCTTACTAACCTCCTCTGCAATACTCTCAAACCCCTACTCTTCCTCCTACCTATAACACCCCCTCCTCCTCTCCCCCTCTCTCTCTATCTCTCCCCTCTTATGCCTAATTCTTATTAATCCTATCTCTCACTCTCTCTCTCTACCGCAATCCTCCACCTCCACTTAAACCCCACAAATTTATCCCTCCCCTAACCCCTGAAAACCCCCACCCTCTCTCTCAAACACTCACTACCCCTAACCCCCTCTCTCACTCTCTCTTCGCCTACTCCTCTCCCTACCTCTAACCCACCCTATTCCACATAACCCTTACTAACCCTCCCCTATCTCTCTCTCTCCCATACTCCTCCATTTACACGTAAAGCCCACCTCTCTCTTTCACCCAACCCCTTAACACCTCCCACACACTCTCTCTCTCTCTCACTCTAACTAACCCTAAACCACCCCTTTCTCTCCCTGACCCCCCTCCTACTCTCCCTACCCATAACCACCCCCCTTCATATGTCTTTGCCCCAAGCCTATACTCCTCCTCTCTAAACTCCCTAATATTCCCTAAACCACTACCCCACCTCCCCCCATTATGATCTCTGCCTATTTCTCTTCACTAACCCCCCTCCCCCTATCACCACCCCTCCATCCATTGTGATATATATCTCTTTTGCTCCCCCAAATCATGTCCTTCTCCCTAACCCATATCTCCCCCAAACTCTATATATATCTCTCTCACACACACAAACACATTGCTCTAATCCTGCATCTACCCATAATACCCATCTCTCTCTCTCTCTCTCTCTCTCTCTCTCTCTCTCCAATCAACCTAACACCCCTCCATATTCTCTCTTTTTGTCTCAAGAACACACCCCCTACTCACCCCCCTAACACTAATCCACCTCCTTCTCCTCCCCCTACTGCTAATAACCCACCTCTCTCTCTCTCTCTCTCTCTATCTATCTATCTATCTCATCTTCTCTTTAAGACCCTCTCATTCTCTCTCTTAGGCCCCCTCCTCCTAAACCCCTCTCTCTCTTTTTCTCTCCTAATCCCCCTCCACTAGCACTTACTACCACCCATCTCTCTCTCTCTATCCCCAACCTATACCCCCTTCACTCCAACAACCCTAGTCATTCCTAAACCCTTAACCCCCCCCACTCTGATATCTATCTCTTTCTCTCCCACAACCATCCTCCTTCCCCTACCCCTAATCATCTACACCCACCTTCCACTCACCCCGGGCTCTGTCTATCCCTCTCTCTTTTGTTTACTCCACCTGCTTCTGACCGCACCCTTCTCTCTCCCCCCTAAACCTGTAAAATCGCCCATCTCTCTCACACACACTCTCACTACCATTAAACCCCCCTCTCTATGTTCCTAAACCCCCTCCTGCTCTCCCTACCCATAACCAAACACTATACCTCTATCTCTCTCTCTTTCTTACTGCCCCTACCCCTATACCACTCTATGTGTTTGTCTCTCCTAAACCCCCTTCCCATACAACTTACCACCCCCCCTTCTCTCTTCCCCCATCCTATACCCCCATTCTCAATAACTTACATAATGCTCTGTAAGGCCCTTAAACTCCCCCCATGCTAATCTCAATCTCTTTCTCTCCCTACCCATAACCACCCCCCTCCTCCCCTCTGTCTCTATATATCCCACTCCCAGAGAAGCCCTTCGAGTACGCCCCAAGTTGGGTGGTTGACCATGTATACATAAGGTTTTTAAAGTGGTCTAACAAGTGACCCCCATTTGTTGACGCTCTTTTCATGCAAACTAGGAGTTAGGATATCTTCCCTCACCCATCGACTCTCTCTCTCTCTCTCTCTATCTCTCTCTCTCTCTCACCCCTCTGATCCATCTAAAACTAGCCACCACCCCTCTCTCTCCCCTAATGCCCTAACACCACCCACCCCCCCACATTCTCTCTCTCTCTCTCTCTCTGCCTACTTCTCCCCCCTACCACTAATGCCCTCCTCTCTCTCTCTCTCTATTAACCTTACTAACCTCCTCTCTGATACTCTCAAACCCCTACTCCTCCCCCTACCTCTAACACCCCCCTTGTCCTCTCCCTCTCTCTCTATCTCTCCCCTCTTCTTCCTAACACTTATTAACCCTATGTCTCACTCTCTCTCTACCATAATACTCCACATCCACCTAAACCCCGCCACTTTCTTCCTCCCCTAACCCCCACCCTCTCTTTCAAACAATCTCACTACCCCTAACCCCTACTCTCTGTTCTTAACCCCACTTATATTCTCCCCAAGCCCCCCCTCTCTCTTTTCCCACACAATATACCCTCCCTTGTCTCTAATTTCCCTAATCATCCTAAACACCTACCCCCTCCCCCCACCTTGATATCTAATTCTTTATCTCCCCCTCCTCCCCTCCTTCCGCCCTTAATAACCGACACCCTCCCCTCGACTCCCCCCCTTCGCTCTCTCTCTCTCTCCCACCTACTTCTAACCACACCCCTCTCTCTCTCCTCTAACCCCATCTCTCTCTCTCTCTCCAACCCCATATCTCACTCTCTCTTCCCCTACTCCTCTCCCTACCTCTAACCCACCCTCTCTCTCTCACACCCTCTATCTCTCATATTCCCCCTAACCCTTACTAACCCCCCCTCTCTCTCCCATAATCCTTCATTTACACCTAAACCCCACCTCTCTCTTTCCCCCAACCCCATAAAACCCACATCCTCTCTCTCTCTCACAAACCCTAAATCTCCCTTTTCTCTCCCTGACCCCCCCTTCTACTCTCCCTACCCTTAACCACCCCCCCTCTCTCTCTCTCTTCTCCAAGCTTTTACTCCTCTCTAAAATCCTTGATATTCCCTAAAAATCTACAACACCTCCCCCCATTATGATCTTTGTTTATTTATCTTCCCTAGCCCCCCCTCCACATACCACCACCTCTCCATCCATTGTGATATTTATATCTTTCTCTCCCCCCAACCCCCCTCCTCCCCCCTACGCCTAATCACCCACACCCTCCCCATATCTCCCCCAAACTCTATATATATCTCTCTCAAACACACAAACACACCGCGCTAATCCTACACCAACCCCTAAAACCTCTCTCTCTCTCTCTCCAAACACCCGAACACCCCCCATGTTCTCTCTTTCTCTCTCAAGCACACACACCCTACTCATCCACCTAACATTAATCCACCTCCTTTCTCTCTCTCTCAAACCCTTACTAACCCCCCTCTCTCTCACTCTATCACCCCTTACTGCTCTACCTACTACTAACACCACCCCTCTCTCTATATCTCCTCTTCTCTTTAACACCCTATCATTTTGTATCTTAGTCCCCCCTCTCCCTAAACGCTTTTGTCTTTCTATATCCTAACCCCCTCCCCTATCACTTACCACCACCCATCTCTCTCTCTCTACCCCCAACCTATACCCCATTCACTCTAATAACCCTAATCATTGCTAAACCCTTACTCCCCCCTTTGATATCTATCTCTTTCTATCCCACAACCACCCTCCTTCCCCTACCCCCTAATCATCCACACCCTCCTTCCAATCACCTTTGGCTCTGTCTGTCCCTCTCTCTCTTGTCTACTCCACCTACTTCTTACCACACCAATCTCTCTCTCCCCTAACCCTCTAAAATCACCCCTCTCTCTCTCACACACTCTCACTACCACTAACCCCCCCCTCTTTATGTTCCTAATTCCCCTCCTACTCTCCCTACCCATAACCAACTGCTATACCTCTCTCTCTCTCTCTCTCTCTCTTTGTTACTGCCCCTACCCCTAAACCACTCTCTCTGTTTGTCTCTCCTAACCCTCCTTCCACTACGACTTACCACTCCCCCCTCTCTCTTCCCCCATTCTCTCTAACTTACTTAATGCTCTGTAATACCCTTAACCTCCCCCCCATTCAAATCTCTATCTCTTTCTCTCCATACCCTTAACCGCCCCCTTCCGCCCCTCTCTCTACATATATATCCCACCCCCCCCCCCTCTCTCTCTCTCTCTCTCTCTCTCTCTCTCTTTACCCCTACATTATACCCCCCTTCTCTTTAAATCCCGTGATATTCCCTAAACCACTACACCCCCCACCACCATGACCTCCATCTCTTTCTCTACCGAAAGCCCCCTCCTTCCTCATAACCCTAATCACCCACACCCTGCCCCCTAGACCCTCGACTCTCTATCTCCTTCTCTCCCACCCCTCCCCTCATTTTTCTACCCCTAATCACCCACACCCTACCTTCCTCTCCCCCAATATTCTCTCTCTCTCTCTCTTAGAGAGACATTGCCTACTCCCTAGATCCCTAGATCCCTACCCTTCCTCCCACCTCTTTCTCCCTTACGTAATCACCACCATTCTCTTTCTCCATCAACCTCATAACACCCCCCACCTTCTCTCTCTCAAACAATATCACTACCCCTAATTCCCATTCTCTCTTCCTAACCCCACTCATATTCTCCCTAAGCCTCTCTATCTCTCTCTCTCTTCCCACATAGTATATCCCCTCTCTCTAATTTCCCTAATCAGTCCAGAAAACCTACCCCCTACCCCCACCTTGATCTCTATTTCTTTCTCTTACCCAAATCCCCTCCTCACCCTACCCCTAATAATTCAAACCGTCCCCCCACTCCCCCCCCCTCTCTCTCTCGTATCTACTCCCTCTCTCTCTTATATACTCCTCCACCTACCCTTACCCCACACCCCTCTAATCTCCCCCCAACCCTTTAATAGCCCCCCCTCTCTCTTTCTCTCTCCCCCAATCCCTTCAAATGCCTTCTCTCACTTCTATTCCCCTACTCCTTTCCCTACCTCTAACCCACCCCTCCTCTCTCTCTCTCCCCCCATTCCCCCCTAACCCTTACTACCCCTCGCCTCTCTCTCTCTCCCATACTCTTCCAACAACACAAAAAGCACACCTCTCTCTTTTCCCTGATCCCATAACACCCCAAGCCTCTCTCTCTCACACACACACTGTCACTAACCCTAAGTCCCCCTTTCTCTCCCTAACCCCCCTTCAACTCTACCTACACATAACCACCTCCTTAGCCTCTCTCTCTCTCTACCTCCATTATATACCCCCCCCTTTTTTTATTGTCTTAATCATCCCTCTAAATACATACTCCCTCACACCACTTTGATTTCCATTTTTTTCTCTCTACCCTTATCCCTCTTTCACTAATAACCCGCACCTTGCCCCCACTCCCATCCTCTCTCTCTCTTTCTCACATGCTCCTCCATCCACACCTCTCTCTCTCCCCAAACCCCATAACACTCCCCCATCTCCTCTCTCTCACACACTCACAATTCGTAAACAATAATTCTCTGTCTCCATAACCCCCTCCTACTCTCCCTACCCATATCTAACCCCATCTCTCTCCCTCTCTCTCTCTCTCTCTCTCTTACTCCACCTACCCCTAAAATCATCTATCTCTTTGTCTCTCCTACTCCCCACAACCTTACAACTTACCACACCCCTTCCCTCTCTCTCTTCCCCCACCCTATACCCCCCCCTTCTTGATAATTTTCCTAGTGCTCCCTAAACTCCTATCCCTCTCACCACCACAATATCTATCTCTTTATCTCCCACAATCCCCCACTGACCTTTATCTCTTTCTCTTTCTCTCTTGCAAACCCCTTTGTGCCCCCTACCCCTAATCACCCACCCACCCCCCCTCTCCACCTGAATCTCTCTCTCTCTCACACACACACATCCCTCTACTTCTTAACCTACCACTCACCCCCCACCACCCTCTCTCTCTTTGTACTACCCATAAACACCAACCCCCTCTCTCATAAGCATAAATAAAGACACACACATGACCCTTATCCTCCCCTACCTCCAACACCCCTCCTCACTCTCTCTCTCCCCTCCTCTCACTAACCCTTACTATCCCATCTCTCATTCTACCACACACCTACTCATCCCCTTAGATTTAACACCACTTCCAACTTTCTCTCTCTCTCTACCTTCTTCCCTATAACCCTTACTAACCCACTCTTTGACTCTCTCTTCTTACCCTACTACTCCACCTCCACCAAAAATCCAACTCTCTCTCTCTCTCCCCCAAACCACCTAACAACCCCCTCTCTATCTCGCACGATCTCACTACCACTCTCTCACCCCAAATCCACTCACACTCCCCCTAATCCCTTCTTTCTCTCTCTCTCTCTCTCTCTCTCTCCTACTTCCCCTCAGTCTAAACCACTCTCTCTATCTATCTTTCCTAATACCCCTACCATTTAGCACCTACCATTATCTCTATTCGTCAACAACCTAACACCCTCTTTTATCTCTCTATATATTACACACACACACACACATTACTACTCTTCTTATCGATAACCCTCACTTTATCTAACCGTTACTACCACCCTCTCTCACTCTCTCACCACAGAACTACAACCCCTACATTTAAACCCCTCCTCTCTCTCACTCTATCTCTCCCATACCCCTCCACCTACACTTAACCTGTAAGCCTACCTCTCCCCTTCCAATGCCTTCACACCCCCTCTCCCTGTCACTCTCACTAGACCTAACTCCCCACTCTCTCTTCCTAACCCCCCTCTACCCACCCCTCTCTATCTCTTATTCACGTACCCTTAACCCTCTCTTTCTCACATTCTCTCTCTCTCTCTGCCCGCACCTTATACCACGCTTTCTCTTTAACTTCCTTAATCATCCCTAAACCCCTTATCCTGCAAACTCCCTCCTCCTCTTCCCTTAATCACCCACAACCTCCTCCCGCTAATCCCTTCTCTCTCTCTCTCTCCCCCAAACTTCCTAAGAACACCCTCTCTCACATAGACACACTCTCAATATCCCTAACCCCCCATCTCTATTTCTAACACCCTTCCTACTCTCCCTACCCATAGAAACCCCACCCTCTTTCTCTCTCTCTCTCTCTCACTATGTGTGTGTGTGTGTGCCCTCACTATATATCCCACCTTCTCCAACTGCCCTAATTATCCCTAAACACCTACTCCTTTCCCCCACCCCCCATTTCTATTTCTTTCTCTACCCCAACTCCCCTCCTCCCCTATCCTTAATAACCCACACCCTCACAACTCTCTCTCTCTCCTCACTCTCTCTCTCTCTCTCTTCTACACCTCCACCTACCCCTAACCATACCATTATCTCTCTCCCCAAACACACTAATATTGATCCCCCTCCCTCTCTCCCCCCCCAACCGTTACTAACCCCCCCTCTCCCTCTCTCTCATACTCCTCCATCTAAACCTAAACCCATCCTATATCTCTCCCCCCAAACCCCTAACACCCACCAACCTCTCTCTCTCTCACTATCACTCTCCCTAACCTCCCTCTCTCTCACTAACCCCCCTCCTACTCTCCCTGCCCATAACTAACCATTCTCTCTCTCTCTCTCTCTCTCTCTCTCTCTCTCTCTCTCTCCAAATACACCTAAATCCCTCTCTTTGTCTTTCCTACTCCCCATCACCCTATAACTTACCACACACCCCTCCCTCCACCTAACCATCACCCATAAATCTATTCCCAACCCCCTCATAGCCCCCCCCTCTTTCTCACTCTCACTACCCCTAACTCCCCACTCTCTCTTCCTAACCCCCCCTCCCTTGTATTCATGTATCCCTAACCCTATCTCTCATTCTTTACTCCCACCTTATACCCCCCCTCTCACTCTCACTCTCTCTCCTCTCTCTACCACCATCCTATACCCTCCCTTCTATCCAACTTCCCTAATATTCCATAAAACATAAACCCCCTCCCCCCACCTCCCACTACATCGAATCCCCCACTCTCTCTCTCTCTCTCTCTAACTTCTTTAATATTCCCCTAAACCCCTACACCCCCTTTACCCACCATGATCTCTATCTCTTTCTCTCCATAACCGTCCCACTCACTCCTACCCCTAATCACCCATACCCTCCCCACCTACCTCCCTCTCTTTCTTTATCTCTAATTCCCCAACTCCTCTACCCGCCCCTAACAACCAGCCCTCTCTCTCTCAATTCCTAAACATCCCCTATCCCACATTCTATATCTCTCTCTCCCAAAAAACCCCCCTAATCCTCCCCCTACCACTTACATCCCTTCTCTCTCTCTCTCTCTCTTTAAACCTCTCTCTCCCTAACCCTTACTAATTACCTCTCCCACTACTTATAATCCCCCCTTCTACTCCTCTTCCTCCCTGTCTATACCCTATTTTTCCCAACACTCACTAACCCTCTGTCTCACCCTCTCTCTAACACTCTCACTACACCTAAACCACCACTCTCTCTCCCTCACCCCCCTCCTAATCTACTTACCCCATCACCACCACTTCACATCTCTCTCTCTCTCTCTCTACTACTACTACTACTAAACTCCTCATTCACTTGTCTCTTATAATCCCCCTTATCTTACCAATTACCACTCCCTCTCTCTCTACCACTACCCTATAACCCCCTTCTCTCTATTTCCATAATTCCCCGTAAATACCTACCCCTCCCCGAACCCTGATCTCTATATCTTTATCGCTCTACTTATAACAACCCCCTCCATCCCTCTCTCTATATATCTCTTACTCCACCTACCCCTAACCCTCTCCCTCTTATATAACTCTATCTATCTCTCTCTCAACCGCCACCATATAGCCCCCTTCTCCATAACTTCCCTAAGATTCTCTAAATAATTACACACCTCTCCCCCCATGATGATCTCCATCTCTTTTTTAAATTGAAACTTTCATCCCTTACATTGAATCACAAACAACCTCCCATGCTCACCCCTTTGACTCTCTCTCTCTGTCTCTATCTCTGTCTCTCTCTCTTTCTCCCTTAGCCCTAACTCTATACCACTCCTCCCTAAATTATTTAATATTCCATAAACCACCACACCCCCTTTCCCCATTGTTATATTTATCTCTTTCTCTCCCCAAACCCCCTCCACACTCCTACCTCCAATCACCCATACCCTCCCCCCACTCCCCCCCCATCTCTCTCTCTCTCTCTCTCTCTTAGCCCTCACTCTATACCACTCCTCTCTAAATTATTTAATATTACCTAAACCACTACACCCCCTTTCCCCACTATTATATTTATCTCTTTCTCTCCTAAAAACCTCTCCTCACTCCTACCTCTAATCACCCATACCCTCTTCCCCACTCCCCCCCCCATCTCTCTCTCTCTCTCTCTCACCCCCTCTCTCTCACATGCTCCTCCATCTACACCTAAACCACACCTCTCTCTCTCACACACTTACAATCTGGAAACAATCATTCTATATCTCCCTAACCCCCTCATACTCTCCCTACCCATATCTAACCCCATCTCTCTCTCTCTCTCTCTCTCTCTCTCTCTCTCTCTCTCTCTCTCTCTCATCTCACCTACCCCTAAAATCATCTATCTCTTTGTCTCTCCTACTCCCCACAACCATACAAATTACCACACCCCTTCCCTCTCTCTCTTCCCCCACCGTATACACCCCTTCTCGA
The DNA here is from genome assembly GCA_027924585.1 of Larix kaempferi. Classification (NCBI taxonomy): domain Eukaryota; kingdom Viridiplantae; phylum Streptophyta; class Pinopsida; order Pinales; family Pinaceae; genus Larix; species Larix kaempferi. The sequence goes on from BSBM01001152.1 coordinate 10,277,467, forward strand.
TAATTTTCTTAGTGCTCCCTAAACCCTACCCCTCTCACCACCACAATATCTATCTCTTTATCTCCCACAATCCCCCACCTACCCATCCCCCCGACCTTTATCTCTTTCTCTTTCTCTCCTGCAAACCCCCTCGTGCCCCCTACCCCTAATCACAGACCACCCCCCCCTCGCCACCCGACTCTCTCTCTCTCTCTCTCTCTCTCTCTCTCTCTCACACACACACACACACACACACACACACACACCCCTCTACTTCTTAACCTACCACTCACTCCCCACCTCCCTCTCTCTCTTTGTACCACCCATAAAAACTACCCCCCTCTCTCACAAACATAAATAGAGACACACACATGACCCTTATCCTCCCCTACCTCCAACACCCCTCCTTACTCTCTCTCTCCCCTCCTCTCCCTAACCCTTACTAACCCATATCTCATTCTACCACACACCTACTCATCCCCTTACCTTTAACACCCACATCCAACTTTCTCTCTCTCTCTACCCTCTTCCCTATAACCCTTACTAACCCACTCTCTAGCTCTCTCTTTTTACCCTACTACTCCATCTCCACCAAAACCCCAACCCTCTATCTCTCTCCCAAAACCCCTTAACAACCCTCCCTCTATCTCGCACGATCTCACTACCACTCCTCTCACCCCAAATCCACTCACACTCTCCTAATCCCATCTTTCTCTCTCTCTCTCTCTCTCTCTCTCTCTCTCTCTCTCCCTACTTCCCCTCAATCTAAACCCACTCTCTCTATCTATCTTTCGTAATACCCTACCATTTAGCACCTACCATTATCTCTCTTCGTCAAAAACCTAACACCCTCTTTTATCTCTCTCTATATCACTTGCACACCTACACATTACTACTCTTCTTATCGACAACCCTAATCTTTATCTAACCCTTACTAACACCCTCTCTCAATCTCTCACCATAGAACTACAAGCCCTACATTTAACCCCCTCCTCTCTGTCTCTCTAATACTTACTAAACCCTCTCTCACTCTCTCTCTCCCATACCCCTCCACCTACACCTAACCACCAAAACATACCTCTCTCTTTCAATGCCTTCACGCCCCCCTCTCCCTCTCACTCTCACTAGATGTAACTCCCCACTCTCTCTTCCTAACCCCCCTCTGCCCCCCCCTCTCTCTATCTCTTTTCCACATACCCTTAACCCTCTTGCTCTCACACTCTCTCTCTCTCTCTCTGCCCACACCTTATACCACACTTTCTCTTTAACTTCCATAATCATATTCCTAAACCCCTTATCCTGTAACCTCCCTCCTCCCCTTCCCTTAATCACCCAAAACCTCCTTCTGCTCATCCCTTCTCTCTCTCTCTCTCTCTCCCCCTCTCTCTCTCTTCTCTCCTCCCCCTCCTCCCCCTCTCTCTCTCGTCTACTACAACTAACCCTAACCCCACTTCTCTCTCTATCTCCCCCACACCACCCTAAGAACCCTCTCTCTCTCTCACAGACACACTCTTAATACCCCTAACCCCCCATCTCTATTTCTAACACCCTTCCTACTCTCCCTACCCATAACAACCCACCCTCTCTCTCTCTTTCTCTCTCTCTCTCTCTCTCACTATGTGTGTGTGTGTGTGTGCCCGCACTATATATCCCACCTTCATCCAACTACCCTAATAATCCCTAAACACCTACTCCTTCCCCCCACACCCCAATTTCTATTTCTTTCTCTACCCCAACTCCCCTCCTCCCCCCTCCCTCTCTCCCCCAAACCCTTACTAACCCACTGTCCCTCTCTCTCATACTCCTTCATCTAAACCTAAACCAATCCTATCTCTCTCCCCCAAACCCCTACCACCCCCAGCCTCTATCTCTCTCACTATCACTCTCCCTAACCTCCCTATCTCTCACTAACCCCACTCCTACTCTCCCTACCCATCAACCAACCACTCTCTCTCTCTCTCTCTCTCTCTCTCTCTCTCTCTCTCCAAATACCCCTAAATCCCTCCTCTCTTTGTCTTTCCTACTCCCCATCACCCTGTAACTTACTAAACATCCCTCCCTACACCTAACCCTCACCCCTACCTCTATCCCCAACCCTCTCATAGCCCTCCCTCTCTCTCTCACTCTCACTACCCCCCTAACTCCCCACTCTTTTCTTCCTGCCCCCCCTCTCTCTCATATTCATGTATCCTTAACCCCTATCTCTCACTCTTTTCCCCCACCTTATACCCCCCCTCTCACTCTCACTCTCTCTCTCTACCACCATCCTATACCCTCCCTTCTCTCCAATTTCCCTAATATTTTGTAAAACATTACACCCCCTCCCCCACGATGATCTCCATCTCTTTCTTTTCAATGAAACCCCACCTCCCACTATGTCAAATCCCCCCCACTCTCTTTGTCCCCAACTTCTTTAATATTCCCTAAACCCCTACACCCCCTTTACCCACCATGATCTTATCTCTTTCTCTCCCTAAAACCATCCCTCTCACTCCTACCCCTAACCACCCATACCCCTCCCCACCTACCTCCCTCTCTTTCTCTATCTCTCTAATTCCCCTACTACTCCTTTACCCACCCCTAACCACCACCCCTCTCTCTCCCAATTCCTAAACACCCCCTATCCCACATTCTCTATCTCTCTCTCCCATAGAAACCCCCTAATCCTCCCCCTACCACTTACATCCATTCTCTCTCTTTCTATCTCTCTCTCTAACCCTCTCTCTCCCTAAACCTTAGTAATTCCCTCTCCCACTCTCTCACCCCCGTACTCCTCCCACTACCTATAATCTCCTCACACTCCTCCTCTTCCTCCCCTCTCTATACCCTCTTTTTATCAACACTCACTAACCCTCTATCTCACTCTCTCTCTAACACTCTCACTACACCTAAACCACCACTCTCTCTCCCTAAACCCCCTCCTAATCTGCTTACCCATCTACACACTTCACATCTCTCTCTCTCTCTCTCTCTCTCTCTACTACTACTACTAAACTCATCTTTCACTTTGTCTCTTATAATCCCCCTTATCTTACCAATTACCACTCCCTCTCTCTCTACCACTACCCCTATAACCCCCTTCTCTCTAATTTCTATAATGCCCCGTAAATACCTACCCTCCCCAAACCCTGATCTCTATATCTTTATTGCTCTACTTATAACCACCCCCTCCATCCCTCTCTCTATATATCTCTTACTCCATCTACCCCTAACCCTCTCCCTCTATATCTAACTCCATCTATCTCTCTCTCAACCGCCACCATATAGCCCCCTTCTCCATAACTTCCCTAAAATTCTCTAAATCATTACACCCTCACCCCCCATGATGTCTCCATCTCTTTTTTTACTTGAAACCTTCATCCCTTACATTCAATCACAAACAAGCTCCGCCGCTCACCCTCTGACTCTCTCTCTCTCTCTCTCTCTCTCTCTTAGCCCTCACTCTATACCACTCCTCCATAAATTATTTAATTTTCCATAAACCACTACATCCCCTTTCCCCACTATGATATTTATCTCTTTCTCTCCCCAAACCCCCTCCTCACTCCTACATCCAATCACCCATAACTTCCCCCCACTCCCCCCATCTCTCTCTCTCTCTCTCTCTCTCTCTCTCTCTCTCTGCCCTCACTCTACACCACTCCTCTCTAAATTATTTAATATTCCCTAAACAAATACACCCCCTTTCCCCATTGTGATATTTATCTCTTTCTCTCTCCAAACCCCTCCTCATTCCTACCTCTAATCACCCATACCCTCTTCCCCACTACCCCCATCTCTCTCTCTCTCTCTCTCTCTCTCTCTCTCTCTCTCTCTCTCTCTCTATTATATACATCAACCTACCCCTAACCCCCACCACTATCTCTCCCCCCAAACACACTAATATCCATCCCCCCCTCTCTCTCTCTCCCCCTAACCCTTACTAACCACCCCCTCTCTCTCCCTCTCTCTCATACTCATCCATGTAAACCTAAACCCCACCTCTCTCTCTCTCTCTCTCTCTCTCTCTCTCTCTTCACAAGCCTATACCCCCTTTCCCTCTAAATTCCCTAATATTCCTTAATCCCCTGCACCACCTCCCCTAGTCATGATCTCTATCTCTTTCTCTCCACCAACCCCCCTCCCCCTACCACCACCCCTCCATCCATTGTGATCTTTATCTATTTCACTCCTCCAACTAACCTCCTCTCTCTATCTCTCTCTCAATATCTCCTATCTTTTTACTAACCCTCTCTTCTCCCTAAGCCCCTCTCTTTATCTCTCTTATTCCCCCTCCCCTTACAACCCTATCTCTCTTTCTCTCTCTCTACGCCCACCCTATACCCCTCTTCTCTATAATAGCCCTAATCATCCTTAAATACCTACCCCCCACCCTGATATCTATATATTTCTCTCCCACAACCATCCTCCCTCTACCCCTAATCACCCACACCCTCCTTCCACTCACCCCTATCTCTCTCACTCTCGCTCTTGTCAATTCCTTTAGATACTTATAACCCCATCTATTTCCCTCTATCTCCACCAACCCCCTAACCACCCCCATATCTCTCACACACACAGTCTGACTATCCCTAACCCACCATATCTCTCTACCTAATACCCTTCCTATTATCCCTGCTCATAACCAACCCCTTTGTCTCTCTTTTTATTTCCTACTCTCCTTACCCCTAAAAATATCTCTCTCTTTCTCCCTCCTAATCCCCCTTCCCCTACCACTTACTACCCACCCCTCTCTATCTACCCCCCTTCTCTCTAACTTACCTAATGCTCCCTAAATCCCTACCCTTCCCCCCACCTCTTTATCCCTTCCCCAATCCCCACCATTATCTCCCTTCCCTAACCTCATAACACCCCCTCCATCTCTCTCTCAAACACTCTAACTACCCCTAACCCCCATTCTCTCTTCCTAAACCCACTCACACTCTCCCTAATCCTCTCTCTCTCTCTTCCCATACAATACACCCCTCTCTCTCTAATTTTCCTGAGCATCCCAAAACATCTAACCCCTCCCCCCACCCCAATCTCTATATATTTCTCTCACCCAACTCCCCTCTTCCCCCTACCCCTAATAACCCACACCACCACTCCACTTCCCTCTATCTCTCTATCTCTCATCTAATCCCTCTCTCTCTTATTTACTCCTCCACCTACCCTTAATGAAACCTCTCTCTCTCTCTTGCAACCCACTAACAACACTCTCTCTCTCTCTCCCCAACCCTTAATAAACCCCTCTCTCACTTCTATTCCCCTAATCCTTAACCTAACTCTAACTCACCCTCCTCTCTCTCTCTCTCTCCCATACTTTTCCATCAACACGTAAAGCACACCTCTCTCTTTTCCCCAATCCCATAACACCCACAGCCTCTTTCTATCTCTCTCACACACACACACACAAACCCTAAGCCCCCCCTTTCTCTCCCTAACCTCCCTCCAACTTTCCCTACACATAACAACTTCCTTAGCCTCTCTCTCTCTCTCTCTACCTCTTCACTATATACCACATCTTCTATAATTTACCTAATAATCCCCCTAAATACATGTTCCCTCACCCCACTTCGATTCCCATTTCTTTCTCTACCCCAACTCCCCTTCTCCCTCTTTCACTAATAACCCACACCCTACCCGCACTCCTCTCTCTCTCTCTCTCTCATCTACTATTCCACTTACCCCTAACACCACCATTACCTCTCTCCCCCAACTCCCTAACATCCCTCCCTCCTCTCTCTCTTCCCCAAACCCTTACTAACCTCCCCTCTCTCTCTCTCTCTCTCTCTCTCTTCTATTTTCCCTAACCCCCCTCTCTCTCACATGCTCCTCGATCTGCACCTAAATCACACCTCTCTCTCTCCCCAAACGCCCTAACACCCCCCCACCCTCTTTCTATGGCACTCCCACTATTAGTAAATAAGCATTCTCTCTCTCCCTGACCCCCTCCTTCTCTACTTACCCATAACCAACCCCCCTCTCTCTCTCTCCTACTCCACCCACCCCTAAAATCCTCTCCCTCTTTGTCTCTCCTACTTCCCACCACCCTACAACTTACCACAACCCCCTCCCTCTCTCTCTATGCCCGCACCCTATACCCCCCCTCTCAATAATTTCTCCAGTGCTCGCTAAACCCCTACCCATCCCATCGCCACAATTTCTATCTCTTTCTCTCCCCCAGCCCCCCACCTCCTACTTACCCCTCCCCAAACCTTATCTCTTTTTCTTTCTCTCCTGTAAACCCCCTCATTCCCCCTACCCCTAATCATCCACACCCTCCCCCCTCTCTGCCCGACTCTCTCTCTCTCTCACAAACACACACACACACCCCTCTACTCGTTAACCAACCACTCACCCCCACCCCTCTCTCTCTGTCTCTACCACCCCTAAACACCACCCCCTCTCTCTCACACACAAATAGAGACACACACACAACCCTTATCATCCCCTACCTCTAACACCCCTCCTCACACTCTCTCTCTCCCCTCCTCTCCCTAACCCTTACTAACCCCTCTCTCATTCTCTCACATGCCTATTCATCCCCTTACCTTTAACACCACCTCCATCTTTCTCTCTCTACCCTCTTCCTTGTAACCCTTACTAACTCACTATTTGACTCTCTCTTTTTACCCTACTACTCCACAACCACAAAAATCTCATACCTCTCTTTCTCTCCCTGAACCCCCTAACAACCCCCCCCTCTATCTCACATTCTCTCACTACCCCTCTCTCACCCTAAATCCACTCATACTCTCCCTAATACCATATTTCTCTCTCTCTCTCTCCTATGACCCCTCAACCTAAACCACTCTCTCTATCTATCTTTCTTAATACCCCCTACCATTTAGCACCCACCACTCTCTCTCTTCATCAACAATCTAACACCCTCTTTTATCTCTCTCTATATAACACACACACACACCCTACTTGTCCCCTTACCACTAACCCTCTTTTTCTCTAACTCTTACTAACACCCTCTCTCACTCTCTCACTAGAGAACTACAAGCCCTACATTTAACCCCCTCCTCTCTCTCTCTAATACTTACTAAAACCTCTCTCACTCTCTCTCCCATACCCCTCCACCTACACCTAAACCCCAAATCTACCTCTCTCTCCCAACCCCTTCACACCCCCCTCTCTCTCTGACTCTCACTTTACCTAACTCCTTACTCTCTCTTCCTAACCCCCCTCCACCCCCCCTCTCTCTCTCTCTCTTATTCCCATACCCTTAACCTTCTCTCTCTCTCTCTCCCTCTCTCACTATGTGTGTGTGTGCCCATACTATATATCCCACCTTCTCGAGCTGCCCTAATTATCCCTAAACACCTACTCCTCCCCCCACCCAAATTTGTATTTCTTTCTCTGCCCCTCCTCCCCCTATCCATGCCCTCACCACACTTCCTCTCTCTCTCTCTCTTTGCATGCCTGTAACCCCTTTCTCTATAAATTCCATAATCTTCCTTAATCCCTTGCACCACCTCCCCTAGTTGTGATCTCTATCTCTTTCTCTCCATAAAACCCCCTCCCCCCTACCACCACCCCTCCATCCACTATGATCTTTATCTGATTCACTCCTCCAACCCCCCTCCACTCTCTCTCTCTCTCTCTCTCTCTCTCTCTCTCTCTCTCTCTCTCTCTCTCTCTCTCACACACACACACACACACACACACACACACACACACAAACACACACACAAATTTAATCGTGTACCTTCCCCTAACCCACACCTTTCTCTCTCTCATTCTTTCGAAACCCCCCTAACACCCTCCTCCACCATGTTCTCTCTTTCTCTCACAAATATGTACCCCATACTCCCCCTAACATTAATCCAACTCCTCTCTCTCTCTCTCTTTCACCCACCACTCCTCCCCCTACTTATAACATCCCCTCTTCTCTCTCTCTCTCTATCTCTCTCTCCAATCTTTTACTAACTTTCTCTTCTCCCTAATCCTCTCTCTTTATCTCTCTTATTCACCCTCCTCCTAAAACCCTCTCTGTCTTTCTCTTCCCTAATCTCCCTCCCCCTAGAACTTACCAACACCCATATCTCTCTCTACCCCCACCCTATACCCGCCCTTCTTTACAATAGCCCTAATCATCCTTAAATCCCCCACCGCCCACCCCAATATCTATATATTTATCTCCCACAACTATCCTCCTCCCTCTATCCCTAATCATGTACACCCTCCTTCCAATCACCCCTATGTCTCTCACTCTCTCTCTTGTCTATTCCTCCATGTACTTCTAACGCCACCTCTCTCTCTCTTCCCCAACCCCCTAAAACCCCGCTATTTCTCCCACACACTCTCAATACCACTAACCTAACCTCTCTCTCTCCCTAATCCCCTTCCTACTATCCTTTCCCATAACCAACCCTTTTGTCTCTCTTTCTATTTCCTACTCCCCCTACCCCTAAACCCCTATCTCCCTTTCTCCCTCCTAATCCCCCTTCCCCTACCACTTAGTACCCTCCCCTCTCTATCTACCCCCCTTTCTCTCTGACTTACCTAATGCTCCCTAAAGACCTACCCTTCCCCCCACCTCTTTATCCCTTCCATAATCCCCACCATTCTCTCCCTCCCCGAACCTCATAACACCCCCACCCTCTCTCTCTCAAACAATCTTACTACCTCTAACCCCCATTCTCTCTTCCTAGCCCCACTCATACTCTCCCTAAGACTCTCTCTCTCTCTCTCCCCACATAATATACCCCCCATATCTCTAATTTCCTTAATCATCGAAGAACACCTAACCCCTCCCCCCCACCCCAATCTCTATTTCTTTCTCTCGCCCAACTACCCTCCTCCCCCTATGTTACACCTAAATCTCATCATCATGAGTCCCTTGTCAACTTAGTGCCTTAACCCTTGAAGTTCCCATGATCAAGCAAGTCATGTAAAGAAATTTGATGTCCTTTGTCCACATTTCTAGTTGCATCAGCACATGCTGTCTTTGAGCAAGGAGCTCCCAACTAGGGTTGGCATAGAGTATATTCTGCCAGACTGCACCAGCGGTGCAGATTGTCTTGGTTAGACCTGCATTTCCCTTCTCAGGTGCTGGTTGTCTTCATGCAACTTGCACCGGAGTTGGTTTAATTGGGATAAAGGTGGCTTTCGAGCGATTTCTAGAAGTTGGATGAGGTGGATCCCTATCCCTAAATCCTAGGTGAGTTGTCCTACGGTTCCCTAACCTAAAGGGAGGATCCCTTAGCCCTCTCCCCATGATCCTTAACCTACTCTATCCACTTGGGACTATAAAGAAAATTCCCCTCTCCATTCCAAGGGGAGGAAGTCTATAGCATTTACATGCTGGTGAAATTGGCTTAGGATATCCCTATCCATCTATTGGGAGACTCACACTTCCTTTGGAGGCATTAGCTTGGCTTGTTGGAGGAGGATTGCAGTGTTAAGGCTTGGGTTGTAATCATCTCTCCACTTTGTATTTCCTTCTTTTATATAGTAATATAAACTCTTTCCACATATGTTATTTTGTTAGTAATTTTTTTATTTTACTTCCTTAATTATTTACTTAGATCAGTTATTGTTTAGACATATTTTACTACTTGTATTGTTTCCCACATGTTTTGACAGGTCTTGCAGCTAAAGATCTGATGATTGTGGAACTTGGAACAACAACGAGGAAGAAGATCTACAATCTAAAGGTAAGATGTCTAAGTACTCGATCTAACTAGATCTAGTAAATTAGCTTTATTTTCTGTCTTATTTGTTCTAGATTCGCATTGAACTAGGGAAGATCTGGCTCGCATTTGCTCGAGTAGATTGTACAATAACAAATTTGGAGACCATCCTAGGGAATAGATATTAGTTTTGATTTAAAGTTTGAGTGTGTTACTATTTATTTTCTTAATGAGCCATTGCTTTTCCTCTTGAACCTATTTTCACCATCACCTTCTTTCCTTAGGATTTTGGTGACTTTCTCTAGGTCTGTTGAACCATTTTCAGTCCATTTGCTTAACCATTGCTTGGATTTTTCCCCTGTTTGCATTCAGTTATTTTCCCGATGCACCTGGGTAGTGTACCCAGTGTGCCTATTTATCTAGAGCCTTTTTTTCCTTTGAGGATACTGTGTCACCAACGGTTTTTCCTATCTGACAATTTGCGCCGTCGACGCTTTTCCTCTGTGTGCAACCTACGTAGGGCACTCTATGCCTAACCACAGCCTACGCTGAGTTTTCAAGATTAGGGCTTGGGCTCTTCCTCTCCAACTTTTGATTTTTTGATTGATCAGCACACATCTCTGCACTATATCTCCATACAGAGGTCCTTTTATTCAGTAGTGTTTTGTTTGGTTTGCTTGTGTTGATTTTTGGGTCTTTTTTATCAAGTGAGTTTGATTAAAGTGGTGGGCGATTTCAATCCCCCATGGTCATCCGATCCATCGTGCTCTTCCTGATCACCTCACTGGATTTATCCAGCATGCTAAATTCACTTCCAAACTCTTGTTGAGCTTAGTTATCTTTTGATGGCTTGCATGTGATCTTTTTTAGTGATTTTTTGTGTTTTTAGGTCATCAGAGTGCTTGTCATTTCTTTGAGAATTTCTGAGTGATTAGAGTGTGTTATTCTTTATTTTCTTAATAAGCCATTGCTTTTCCTCTTAAGCCTATTTTCACCATCAACTTCTTTCCTTTAGGATTTTGCTGACTTTCTCGGGGTCTGTTGAACCATTTTTCAGTCCATTTACTTAACCATTGCTTGGATTTTTACCCCTATTTGCATTCAGTTATTTTCCCAACACACCTGGGTATTGTACCCAGTGTGCTTGTTTATCCAGACCCTTTTTTTCCTTTGAGGATACTATGCCACTGAAGGTTTTTCCTATCTGACAGTTTGCATCGACGACACTTTTCCTCTGTATGCAACCTACGCAGGGCACTGTGTAACTAACCACGTCCTTCGCAGAGTCTTCAAGATTAGGGCTTGGGGTCTTCCTCTCCAATTTTTGATTTTTTGATTGATCTACAGACATCTCTACATTGTATCTCCAGGCAGAGGTCCTTTTATTCAGTAGTGTTTTGTTTGGTTTGCTTGGGGTTATTTTTGGGTCTTTTTTATCAAGTGAGTTTGATTAAAGTGGTGGGCAATTTCAATCCCCCACGGTCATCCACTCCATCTTGTTCTTCCTTATCACCTCACTAGATCTATCCAGAATGCTAAATTCACTTCCAAACTCTTGTTGAGCTTAGTTATCTTTTGTTGGCTTGCATTTGATCCTTTTGAGTGATTTTTTGTGTTTTTAGGTCATCGGAGTGCTTGTCATTTCTTTGAGAATTTCTAAGTGATTAGAGTGCTGCCAGTAGTCTTTCTTTTCAGCCATTTACACTTAAAAGTGTTATTGTTATCAAGTTTTGTCTTGGCATATCATTGGAAAATTAAAAGTGCCCCATATTTACCATTTTCAAGTTCATTTGAGAATTGTTGTGAAAGTTGTTTCACGCATTGGAATTCGTCATTCATTAATCTTTTGGAAAGTTTGGAAAGAGAGTTAATAGTTTGTATTTTTCTCAAATTATGAGCCATTCATTTTCTTGAAAAAAGTGTAGTCAAATTTTTGAAAAAGTGATTCCATGCTTGAAGAAGTTATATGCATTTTTTTATTTTCATGCTTTTAGGTTATCATTGTGAAAATTGAAAAGTTAGTGTGCTCTAGGTAAAAATTCTCCTTTTTCATTATTTAGGTTCATTCTAATTGAAAAAGACAAAAAGAAGGGTTTTGATTTAGATTTGGTGTGTTGTTGATGTTCATGTTTTGCTTGGAAAACAGAAAAGAGTACTTTCATTATCAGTTTTAATAGATTGAGAGTGTTGTTGAAATTTACTGTTTTGTGAGACCATTGGAAAAATATTTCTCCTTCTCTTACATAGATTTCATCAAAAGAAAGAGTGCATTTTTTCATGTAGTTAGGGTGCATTATGTTTACATTTATGTACTCACCTCATGCATTCACCTAACTGTCTAGATAAAATTAACGGTAGAACTAGGTTAAAAATTTTAGTAACTTGTGTGTTAAGTTAGAGACGTGTTCTGGCATTTTAAAACATGGCAGCTGTCGTTATTTTCCTGCATTGCATACTGGGGGAATTGTAGTTCTTCCACGTACCAACCGATATATAGAAGCTCTTTCATGTACCGACCGGTATATCGAAGGCTTTTTCACATACCTTAAGGTATATTGAAAGGCACTTCACGTACTCGGTAGTATATCGAAAGGTGTTTCATCTACTCAGCAATATATACGAAGGATATTGTCATACAGTTGTGCATTAGACAACACCAACATGGATTTGAGCTCCCATGTACCTTGCATATATAGGGAGAAACTTTTAGGATTCCTGAAACCAACTGAGCTAACCATTTGGCCTTCTTGGCAGAGCAATAGACCGAGAACAACACTCGGGGAGATACTACGCATGTACTATCAGGTAGTGAGGCTATATGGTCAGGGGTACGATCCTAATCCTCCCTGGTTAGTACTCTGAAAAATTAGGCCGAGCATAACTGTTGGAACATGGAGTATATCGAGAGTTGCAAAGCCTTGACAATCCCGTGAAGTTCCAGATTTTTGAATCCACACCTATCCCATAAGTTTTCTTGCGGCCTTAGTTTGTGTAGATTTTTCTGGACTGCTTTTCTTTTGTTTATTATGCCCTTAAGAGAAATTTTGGTTTGGTCATTCTAGCTGAACAACCGTTGAGAAGGTCCTGCATAATTTTGAACTTACCACTCGAATTCTCCCTTAATCAAGAGGTAATTTCAAGGGCAAGCATGGACGTACAAGTCACGGTCATGTCACCTGAAGTAGAAAACTCCACTATGGAGTCCAGAGTGAACATGTTTCCTCATGATTCACCAACCTCTAACCTGTCAAGGGCTGAAGAGGGAAAACCTTCCACTTCACAAGACACATCCTTCCACCGCGTGATGCCAGGAGAGCCTAGATCCATAGAATGCTTAAATCCATCCTAGGACAATCCTGTATCCACAACATTCAGTCCATCTGCATATTTTTGGGACACCTATCTCAGGAAACAATGGGCCCACCTGGCTATCAATCCGAGCACTGAAACTTCCCCCCTCTGGGCTTCCCATGTCCAGCGTATGGCTCTAGCCTATGAACTCATGGACAAACTACGCCAACATGGCGATGAACTTCATCACCAGATTCTGTCACGAAGAAGGAACATCCCAGAGATGCCAATGTTTCAACACACTCCCATTCGCTCATTATCACTTACTTCACCGAAAACACCCATCCACAACGTGACCAATTACGAACCTGGTCAACCTTCATATCCTACGAGTACACCTCTTAGTCAAGGGACTAGCTTTGCACCTCAAATGACTCATAATGTTGAAGGACAACAGTCCAACACCCCTCCCACTACTACTACTGGAACATTACCCACCCCTCCCTGACCCCAAAACTCATGGGGAGGGTACTCCTTACCTCCTAATTTTATTACGAGTCGTGTTCCTCCAATAGTAAGTATTCAACAACCCATTTTGAGTCAACCATCCACTGGTGGTCAACATGTTGTCACTGGGGGTAAACCCTCATTTTCTAGCCATATTTCAAGTGAAGGACTGCCAATTGCTCATTCCCTTGGAAGATATTTACCTGTTGTGGGATCCACCATGGGATTACCCCATGGTGGGGGACCATCCAACCCAACTCAACCACCATGGAGTCAAGCGTATCCAGTTTATCTTAACCCTATGTTGAGACAACTTAATCTTGGAAACATACTCCATGAGATACCTCATCCAAGAAACTCATACACTCCATGGGGACATTTCAATGTTGCAATAATTGGACCTCCACCAACTTTTCCTCATGCCCCACCACCCCCACCACCGTTTGGTCCACCTCCTTTTGGAGGGGGCATACCTCCACCTTCTAGCAGAGGTGGAGGCCCACCCAATTCCAGGGGTGGCGGGCCGGCCTATTCTGGTGGAGGTGGACGAATACCACCTTCTGGTAGTGGCAGACCCCCACCTTATCGAGGTGGCCCACCTCATTCTGGAGGTGGTATCCCACCTTATTCTGACGGTGGAGGAGGACCACCACCTTCTGGAAGTAGTGGGCCCCCACCTAATGGAGGAGGCCCACCTTATTCTGGAAGTAGTTTCCAACCCTATTCTAGCGATAGAGGCAGTGGCCCACCCTATTCTAGCAGTGGAGGTGGTGGACCCCCACCTCCCGGCGGCGGTGGAGGACCACCCTATTATGGAGGCGGACCTACATATGGTCCACCACCCAACCCTAGAGACCCACCCTCTTATGGCCAATTTCCGCTGGAAACACCTTATAATCAATCGATTCAAGGTCCCACTAGTCTATATATGCCATATCAATACTATCAATATACGCAACAAAAAAAACAACTTCCCTTTTTGGCTACTTTGGACCTACCCGACCTATCTCATCTAACGAATGATCCCATCTTCCACAGTTAAAATTGGCCACCCATTTTGGTCAAGATACCCTCTGATATTCCCAAATTTGATAGAAAACCCAGTGAGGACCCGAAAAACCATGTGATGACTTATCATCTGTGGTGCTCATCCAATTCCTTGATGGACAACTCGATCCGTTTAAGGTTGTTTCAAAGGACCCTCACCAACCCAGCTGCCAAGTGGTATATTGAATTACCACTGCACTCCTTTCCCGATTTCTGCTCTCGCTATATCTTTTCTGACTCATTTCCAGTTACCCATACGCTACGAAACTAGTACAGACCTTTTGACTTCGCTCCGCCAAACCACCGCAACTCATATCTCTGATCATATCCATAAGTGGTAGAGGAGATGACATCAGATTAAAGCTCCTATTCCAGACCAACTCTTAGTTGACTAGTTCACGAAATCTCTTTTACCTGTCATAGCTCAAGATGTGGCCATGGGAGGGGTCGTCACTAAGGAACATGATATTTCATGTGCCCATTAATTTGTACGACATTGTTCCTGATGCACCCCTCCCTACGTATGACCCTGCAAAACCACCTAAGGGACCTCAGACCATTGGCATTATTGATTCCCTTAACTCCCAGCCTTCTGCTCAAACTGGTGGACTGTCAAACCCCTAGGGTTCTTCCCCATCCCCACCACAGGCTGGCAGCAGCACCACCAAGTAACCCACTCCTACCTCCACTAAAGAGGTGAATTCTGTTGAATCAACTTCGCCTTAGAAATCTGGTGGTAAGATGAAAAACAAAGGTAAACCCAAGAAATATTCTAACCCGCAGGAGCCCAAGACCACCCCTGAAGACACTAAATAGAAGAGGAAGTTAAAATATCCTTGTTTACTATGTGGTGGTGACCATTTCTCTAAGGAATGTCCCCACCGAGACAAAGTGCAAAAGTTTCTCAAGGGAAACCCCACTCCCGCAGTTCTCAATGATCCCTTCCCCACTCAGAACCAACAAATGATTGCTCAACCCTCTCCCTCACACGGAGACACATCCTCCACCACCATGTTCTCATGATGCGTAGTGAGATGGTTAACTTGAACACACGCTCACGCTCATACAAATCAGTCCCTCCGAAGGAACCCTTTGGAAGTAATACTGAAAAAGCTTCCACTTTTATTCCTGACATTACCATGCCACCAGATTCTCAAACCATTGAGAAGCCTTCCTTAGAGTCAGTGTTGCGTCCACCTCAAAACACAATTCGAAAAGAAGTTGTCAATCTTAATGCTCGGGCAACTCAGAACTTCAACATTGTAGAGGACTTGGTGCAAGCTCCTTGTGCCATGTCGACGCTAGAGGTCTTGCATAATTTCCCCAACCAATGCAAGACTCTTCTCACTGCCATTAGCATGTTGGATCCATATTCCTCAAATACAATCATGTTCCGACTCGAGTACTTTAAACCGAGGCTTTCCCACCAATTGGAATTTCAAGTTGCCACGAAGATTGCGGGGAAGATGATCCATTGTACTATACTAGACGAAGGTGCTTCTACCTCGGTCATGTCGATATCGTGTTGGAGAGCCATTGGTTCTCCCCCGTTAAACCATTCTCCCACTACTTGAAAGCATTCAATGGTCGTGGCTTTCAACCCCATGGGATATTACAAGCCTTAGCAGTAGAGTTAGGGGGTAAGACTGCAACCATCAACATGGAAGTAGTTGCAACCCCTTTGGATTATAATCTCTTACTTTGTCATAATTGTTTTTATGCCATGACTGCAGTTGCGTCATCTGTCTTTCGCATTGTGCAATTCCCCCAACAAGGTCGAATTGTCACAGTCGACCAACTAGACTTCTGTACACCGGACACTGCTACTCATCCTGGCGATAACATACCATTACTCGGGAAATATTCAGAGCCATATGAAAGCATGTGGGTCAGACTCATAAAAGATTCATCTCTTACGGGTGTCTTTCCAACCCAGGATCCCCCTAACCATGTTTCCATGGTTAACATGATATCATCTTTCCCCAACTGCACCAATCAATGGCTTGTACCTGACAAAGCCACCATACATTTGATTGGAAACAACATGCCTCTTTCACCAGCCGAAATCACTTATGAGGCTATCCAGTCAGCACTCAAGGACCACTTAGTTGTGGCCTCTACACCTTGTTCTCTACAACAGATGTCATCTTTACGAGATCCTTTGCTCTGTACTTTTCATTCTGATGAGTCCATCATGGATATTATGAGTGCGGATGACCCTCCATGGGAAGACCTCCACCACCGATCATCTTTCCTACCCCCATTAGATTCTGTGGAGAACAGCATCACCACCATCTTCACACTGGATGTCTATCCTTGCCCCCAGTCACCAATACTTACATGTCATACAGTCATTGAGGGAAACTAAGTGAACATCAAACCTACCATTCTGGTAGACATCTCGATTACCCCTAGTGTTGTGGAACATATTCGTTTAGGCCAAAATTGTTCTCCTGAAGATATCACCATTTTCACGGCCTTATTCAAGCAATTCCGTGACATATTCGCTTGGACCTATGAGGAAATGCCTGGGATAGATCCTGCTATCATTTCACATGAGATCAAAACCTATCCCGATGCTAAACCAGTCCATTAAAAGTTACGACCGGTACACCCTCGAAGAACTGCGATGATTAAGGTAGAAATTGAAAATCTCTTGAAGGTCGGCTTCATCTACCCTGTTCCATTAACATAATGGGTCTCAAATGTCGTCCCTGTGGCTAAGAAGCAGGGTACCATCTGGGTCTGTGTCAATTATCAGGATCTAAACAAGGCCTATCCTAACGACAACTACTCCACTCCCTTCATCGATCAAATCATTGACATTTGTGCTGGGAGTGTCATCTTCTCATTCATGAATGGATTTTCCGGTTGCAACCAGATTGAGATCCATCTAGTCGACCAACATAATATGGCTTTCATCTTCCCTTGGGGAACGTTTGCTTATCACCAAATCCCTTTTGGTCTCAAAAATGTCGGTGCCACATTCCAGCTGGCCATGTAATACACTTTTCATGATGTGAAGAACTTTGTGGAACCTTATCTTGACGATCTTCCTGCTCATTCACAACAACATGAGTTCCACATCGATCATCTGATGGCCATATTCCTCAGATGCAGGTGGTATAACATCCATCTGAACCCTCACAAGTGTATTTTCTACATCGATTCTTGACGCCTCCTAGGTTTTATTGTTTCAAAAGATAGGATCTGCATTGATCCTTTGAAGGTGGAAGCCATTGTCGCTCTCCCACCTCCCACTAACATTACGGAACTACAAAGTTTGCAAGGGAGGGAAACTTACCTACGGTGTTTTGTCTGTAATTTAGCTCAGAAGACATGAGATTATATGATATTACTGAAGAAGGACGTCCCCTTCATTTGGGACGATCAAGCACAACACTCCTTCGACAGTCTGAAGCATGCCATTACCCATGCCCCTGTGCTCCAACTTCCCAATTACTACAAGGATTACATCCTTTATCTCGTCACTTCTGCCACCATGATCGCCATGGTCTTGGTCCAAGAGGACAACAACGCCCAGGAACATGTGATTTATTACCTCAATAAGGGTCTTATTGACTCTGAAACTCGTTACTCACATGTTGAGAAGCTTGCTCTCATGGAAGTCATTGTCATCCAAAATTTCCATCATTATATACTGCTCCACACCACCACCATTATCGCTGACTCGAACCCTATGTACCACGTTTTGACATGTCAAGTGCTTGGGGGCAAGCATTCATGCTGGATCGTGATACTTCAGGAATTCGATCTCCTCTTCGAGAAGGCCAATTCTAAGAATTATTTGGTGTTAGTCGAGCTCATTTGTGATCTTCCTCATGTTGATTTAGGATCTAATCCCAATGATTCTCTTCTAGATGAATCGTTGTTCCTCGTCAGCACGTTCAACCCATGGTATGGAGATATTCCCTTATATCTTCAAACCCAATGGTTCAACCCCCAACTGTCTCGTGATGATCGTCATCATATCCGCCACCATGCCAAGTATTACCTGATCATTAGCGATACCTTCTATCATCATGGTGTGGATTATGTTCTTCAATGTTGTCTGACACACGAGGAGGATGAACACGTCTTGAATGACTGTCACTCTAGGGCTTGTGGTGGTCTCTGGGTTGGCTATATCCCAGAAGATACTACATGCGGGATATTACTAGCCATCCATATTTAAATATTGTATTGAGGTCATTAAGAGATGTCCCCCATGCCATCATTTTCAAATGAAAAGTGATCCCACCCAGCCCCATTACACCCGGTTATTTCTGTGGGCCCCTTTACAAAATCAGGCATAGATTTCATGCACTGTAAGCCTACCTCGGTCGGGGGGCATGGTTACGTCATAGTAGCCGTGGATTATTTTACTAAATAGGATGAGGCTATGCCTATGTACAGCGAAGACGAAAAAATCATCGCACTCTTCATGTTCAACCATGTCATTGCACGGTTCAGAGTTCCACAAGCCATAGTCACCGACCATGGATCTCACTTCCAAAACTATATGGTAGACGAATTGAGCATCAGACTGGGTTTTTTTCATGAAAAATCAACCCCTTACTACCCACAGTCCAATGGACAACTAGAGGCCATCAACAGGGTCTTGAAAACCATGATTCAATGCATGGTGGGTACACACAAGTCAAACTGGCATAACATGCTCTTTTCCATCACTATGGGCATAACGGACCTTCGTTATGACTGCCACCCGGATTCACACCATTCCAATTAGTTTATGGATTGGAGGCAGTATTATCTATAGAATGCGAGATTCCATCTCTGAAACTCGTAGTTGAACTTCTTCCGAACACCACTCCCGAGGAAGAACGCTTCCTTTACCTAGTGAAACTTGATGAGACTCGTCGTGATGCTGCTCTTGCCAACGAGATACATAAGAAACAAATCAAAGCACAGTATGACAGGTCATTTAAACCTCGCGCCTTTAATGAGGGTGATTTGGTCCTCACATATGACCAAAAGCACAATAAGCTGGGGGAAGGTAAGTTCAAGTCCATGTGGCACGGACCGTACATAGTAAAGCATGTTTTGGAGAAGGGAGCCTATGAACTAGAGGATTATGATGGGATATCTTTGGGAGAGCCCCACAATGGGCTCTACCTGAAGAGGTACTATTCCTGAGTTTTTCACGCATAGGTATCTTGTATATATTGTACATGGCATGTGTATTGTGTGGTGTGACTCTTTGTTTTAGTGTGTCTAGATCTTATTTTGCTACTTATACCATGTTCTATTTGCATGTGCAGATGACAACTTGCTATGGATTCGCAAATGGCGCCAGCCGGCATACCCTTAACCTTGCTTCGGTAGCCTGGGTACTTTATTCTACCACCGGCGAGCTTATCATCTCAGGAGGAAATTATCTAGGATACGAAACCAATAATGCCGCAGAATACTAAGCGGTGATTGGAACCCTAACCGACACTCTTTCCTTGGGTATGAGCCACATTGTCATCTACCTGGATTCACAGCTACTGGTTTCTCATCTTAACCAGATTTATGCTATCTATGACCCTACTTTGCTCCGTCTCTTCCGACGAGTTCATCTTCTGGAAAGGTCCTTTGAATCTATTCAATACCTGCACATTCCACGAGACATGAATATAGTTGTTGACTCGATGGCCAACTTCATCCTAGATTGGTACATTGCACACACTAACATATTCATAAAATATAAAGATAGACATAACATGTACATCATTCGTTGTATAAGAAAAAATGTAAAAAAGATATCATTAATCACCAATAGAACACAAGATGTATAAAACCGCCAATAGTGTATGTATATATATAAATCAGTGCAAGATAAAAAAAATGGCAGTGCTGATACAAAAGTCTGAAGCATGCTAGGTTTCAGTAAAATTTATCTCTACAAAATCTGAAGCTCATAAGATTTCAGTATATACATATATAAAACATGCACCTAAACCCTAGGCCATGTAACCCCGGGCTGTGCATGGAAATAGACTACGGCCCGCGCCACCTTCCGGAGTAGGGTGTTGAAATATGAAGATACTCCAACCGTCAGATTCCTATAGAGACGGGGTAGGTCATGGACACCCGGATTTGGAATGTCCAAGGTCATTCTATAGAGGTTCTCCTCAACCTTCTCTAGCTCCTCAAGAGCATCATGGACCACACGGCCCACCTCCGATACTGCCCCTTTCCCTGCAAGGCGAGAGTGTTGGTGTCCATTTTGTCACCATTTTTATCATCAAACACATTCTAATTGGCGTCATTTTCACCATTTTTTATATGATAAGTCATTCTTCTTGCCATCCAGACAGTCAATCAGACCAGGTATGAACACATTTGCATATCACTTGAATTTTGATCAAATATCGTCATATTGTGATTTATTAATGCTTATTTGACATTTCTTGGCTTACTTGGAAAATACATCTCGTCCTGCAGGCTATGGGTTTCAAACGGACCTTCATTCATATGTGCTTTCACACCAAAGTCGCCTAGTAGCGTTCAACCCATTGTTCAGCCCTTCATACAACCCGCGAGATCCTTGGTTGGAATATTTCTGGTCATTAAAGGCAAAAATAGAAAGATGCGTTCTATTAGCAACGTGGCTATCGTGGTTGGTGAGCCCCTGTTCTAGAATATTCGCCCTCCTACTCGCCTCACTTGCCAACACCTCTTCTGCTCACGTCAACTCTCCAGAAGTTCTTTCTTCTTGTTTGCCCAGCCTGACAGCACACACTCCTGCCCACGTCAACGTTCCACAAGATCCTCGTCCTCCCACGCTCAGCCTGTCAGCACATCCTCCACCCATGATTGAAGGAAACTGATGCCTAGTTGTTCGTGCCAAGGAGAATCAACACCGTGGACTTAGGCAGATGCCTTGTGCGCTGTCATAAACCACCATGCAGTCGTTCTATAGTAATTAAGACTTCTATTTTTAGAGAGGTTGACTATGTCAACCTTCTCTCTGATTGTAAACTTATATATAGATGCCTCCTTTGGAGAAACGCAACACAATATAGCACATACATACATAGAGGATAGCAGTAATTTGTAGAAATGCTGTGTAACTTTCTCAGTTAATGGAAATTCCTAAATTCTGCTATTGATGTTTTGTTGTTGGTGATTAGTTTGAGTTAAGCTCCAATCTCTAATTGTTGGGAAGGGCCCCTTAACAACCAGAGGTTTTACTATATATATTTTGCATTTATTTTCTGCAAATTAATAGTTTTCATTTCCTATCTTTAATTTGTTTCCTGTACATGACAATTCTTTATTTCCTATAGTTATAGCTTACTGCTAGTTTAAACTGTTAATTTAATTTACATTCTTAAAAGTTAAAGTGACCGGTCATGCTTGAATATTCTTAGCTTGCTTTCAGTTTTGTCATTTGCAATTAGATAGAGTCAACTAGTTAACGTTTTAGTAGCTCAAGTTCAATTTATAGTTAGAATTAGTTCTGCCAATGTTTTTCCTGTAGCTATAGGTTAGTTTTATTTACATTTCAGCCTTGTTGCATTATGCCATAGAAGTAGTTCATTCCTTAAACAATGATTAGTATAGGTTACTTCTTGTTATCTTAGCTTATGAGCAGTCTATTTATTGCTTTCCTTTAGGTTCATATCCACAACCAACTGGCGTTAAGATCATTCCAATCTGCTTCCTTCCTTAGTTTAAATTTTTTTCCTTCATCTAGACTGTCATTCGAACCGTCTTTCAGACTGTCATCCGAATCGTCATACGGACCTTAATACTTTCTACATTGTTTTTATACTTAATTAGAATCCAGCTTCTTAGGTCTTTGCACTGTAATATTTCTTGCAATTAATTAGCATCCTTAGATGTAATTAAGATCTTGTTTTACACTACATATAGTTTTAACATTTTATCATCATTCTTGGTTTTCATTCCGTTTTCATTAACTTTGCTTCAGTTGCTTTATAGATTATGTTTTCTTTTATACCTGATTCATTAATGCTTTACTGTTACAGAATTCATCAGTTCCATTCTTAGTTTCGTTATGTCATGTTTCTTAAGATTAATTCCAGATTAGATTTAGTGATTTCATTCTCTAAAGTATCTTAATTTCGATTGTTTCTTTTTTAAGCATAGGATCAGTTTTCCCATTCATATAGTTAGTGAAGATTTTTCATAGAATAGGATTTGGTTCAGAAATAAGTATCTTTATCAAGTTTTCTACTTTCTTCAATATAAAATATCTTTATCAGTTTTCTACTTGCTTCCAAATCGAATTCAGTTCAAGTAAATATCTTTATCAAGTTTTCTACTTGCTTCCAAATCAAATTCAGTTCAAGTAAATACCTTTATTAAGTTTTCTACTTCCTTCTAGATTTCATTAGTTCCAAGTCATTTGCTTATGGATAGAAGATAGGTCATAATGTTTAATGTTAATAATAGTTGGGCAATCCTTAGTTTGCATTTATTTGTAGAAGTTAAACTAGAGTTGCTTCCATTTTGTTTCCTTGTCACATTTTAAAGTCACTTTGATGCATTCTCTCCCATTCCCATTACATTTGATATACTTCATCAGAATCCCCAAGGAGAATGGAATTAGGTATTTTAGTGTAGTCTTGAAGTATTAATCGAATTCATGAATAGTTGTTGAATTCACTAAGTAGTTTGTAGTTTTTCTTTAAGTTAATACAGTTCTTTGTTTCATAGTTAGTTGTCAAATTGAGTTATCTCATAGATAGGTCTCTAACCTCATTTACAATTGTTTCTAGTTCCTAGATTAGAAGCTTTATCAATAGTTTTCAGTTTCATTATAGTAGTTCTGTTTTGATTGAGTTCTGATTCCTAGAAGAATATTGTTGTGTTTATCTTTTTAATTATTATCCATAGATAAGAGTAGTATAGCTTGATACTATTCCGATCTGTTGGTTTAGTTAGGCTTAACTAGTTCAGTAGTTGTATTTTTAGAGTTTGACTCAGTTTTTTATTTTGAAAGATCTTTCGATATTTTCTTTATTAAACATTTCTAAGGTTTGCCGAGCCAAAGCCTTAGGTCCCATTCTACCTCAGCATATACTATGCCACAACTCTAAGATTACCAACCCTAGTCGATAATTAAATATTTTGGTGATTCCTTAAAGACAGTAATTACACCTCAACATTTTGGCGCCGTTGCCGGGGAGTTGTAGATAGGTAGAATTCATTTATAGATAGTTAGGATTTTCTTCTAAAAACTTAGTGATTGATTTGAATTGTCTACTTTGAAATTTAAAAATAGGCTGGTGGCGGGTGAGCGGTAAGACGAGAGGTAAGAACCTACGCATCTGTTATAACAGGAATCCCTAAAACCCAGCAATAGTAGTGATGTAGTTAGAATTTATTTCAGCTATAGTTTGTTTTCATGAATAGGTCTAGAGACTCAAAAGATAGATTTATTAAAACTAGCCCTCCTACTAGAATCCCTACTAAAATTCCTACTAACCTATACGGGGGGCGTGCCACCCCAACTACTACCTCAGTAGAAATGTATCAGAAGACACCTAAAGAGGATAGTCCTACTTGGAAAGCAAGGGAAATCCTTTCTGGAAATAAATTAGGGGAAACCATAGGAACATCCGAAAAGTCTGTTCATAAAGAAATTCCACTAGAAGAACCTCAAGCTCATATTGAGACTGAACTTAGACAAGAGGAAATTCAAAAGGATAAAACTTCACAACCTCCCAACCCTCCATTAGTTCAAAAACCCAAAGACACTACTTTTTCAATAGTAGGTGGTCCAAACTTAGTAGACTTTGTTGATCCTACACAATTAGATACTTTTTTTGAAAATTTCGTCAACATAGTTATTTCACAGATTGAAGCCACAACGATAGGAAATTCAAAACTGGATTCCCACGTAGCTGGTAATTCTCCTCCCAAAAAGAAAAATACTCTTCCTGAAACAGAACGTTGGGATATCCCATATTCTCCAAGAAAGGAACCACCTAAGTATTCTCTCTTTGGAAATCAAATCTTCATGGAGGATGAAAATGAAGATCATGTCCAACAAGATGAAGGAGAAGGAGAGGTTAGAACTGAAGGTACTTTCAGATTCCCCATATTAGACACCGCACAAGATGTAACTATGAAAAACATCCCTCCTTCCTCACTACCAACCTTTTATGGGAAGAGTAGTAAGGATCCGGATACATTCTTATTTGAATTTGACATTTTGTGTAGGAGCTATAATTACCTACAAGATGGCGAAAAACTAAAACTCTTTCCTACCACATTAAAAGACTCTGCTCTTCAATGGTTCATGGGGTTAGGAGAATCTAGTATTAGAACTTGGGAAGACATGAAAAATGCATTTCTACGGAAGTATCAAGATTACTGTAAACCTAAGGACTCTCACAATGATATTTTTAAAATAAAACAACTTCAAGATGAGAGCCTAGAAGACTAACTTGAAATATTTAGCTATGTGCTGCATAAATCCAAATATAGTGATCTTTGGGAAGATGCAGTAAGAACACTCTTCCTCAAGGGAATCTCAGAAGAATTCTTAGAGAACCTTAATCTCATGGCAGCAGGAGACATCTCTCATAAGTCTTTTGCACAGATTTGTGAACTATGTAGGAATTACTCTAGGAGCAGAGGGAAAAGTGGAAGACACTTTCGAGAATCTTATGCTAGGAACCTAAAAGGGAGCACATCCGGTCCTGCTGGAGTTACAAGGGTAGAGTTGGGAAACCTATTAGAAAATTTCAAAACAGATATCTTAGGAGCTATGGGTTCTCAACTAGATGCACTGCAAGCTAAAAAGAGACAGGATGAAGAGCGTACAGCAATGAGTGTTTTATGTCCTAGGTGTAGAACTAAACATCCTCAACGATAATATCCACTAAATAATGTTTCACTTTGTCACCTTTGTACAGAAGAACATCCAACTGATAATTGTCCATCATTGCCTCGGTTGCAAGATGTATATAAGAGTGGAAACTTTGGTGAAACATCTAGGAGGCCTTGGCAACCTAGAGATCAATCATCATATCAATATCCATCATCACAAATTCCACCCTATTACTATCCTTATCAACCTATTCAACAATGGAACACTTCAGGTTGGCAGAATTGGCCACCATAGTATCCTCCTCAGAATGCTCAATGGAAACAATGGCCACATAGATGGAGAGGAAAAGCTTATGCTCAACCACCTCCTTCCATGCCTAACTATCCTTACCCACCTAATATTTAACAACTCTTTCTTGGATTTGTACCTCCTTCACTACCCCCTATCACAAATCAACCTCACCATTTCCAGAATATGAATCCTCCAAGGCCCACAATAGTACTTGCACAACCGATACCAAATCATAACAACAAGCCAACTCAAGATCTTAATAGCATTGGGTTGTTACCTCTTCCATCATATGCCATTTCGACCGCACCAATACATGAGATTCAACTATGGTCTAGAAGAGTTCTGCAAAATTATCCCAAGTCATCAGTTGTTATCCAAGAAGAGAATGAAGAAGAAAACATACCTAGTGAAGTTTTGAATGATGCCATTCTTGAAGATGTGGTTATTCCTAAATATTCAACACATAATCATCCTTATGAAGAAATAATTACAGGAGAAAAAGCACCCCCATATGTGGAGTGTCTAGTAATAGAAAAACCTATAACTTATCCAGAATATGATATCATTAACGAGTTGAAAAATATTTGTATTAAGATCCCTTTGTTACAAGCCATTAAGGATATCCCAATCTATAGTAAAGTAATAAAGGAACTCTATATTAAAAGACCAGGTAGAAAATAAAAAGACCCTCCAACGATTCATGTAATAGGAGAAATGTTAGATTACATAGAAAACCAACCTAGAATTCCCAAGTATTCAAACCCAGGAAACCCTGTGGTGATTGCTATCATCAATAACACCGCCATAGGAAATACACTTATTGATCTAGGAGCTTGTATTAACCTGATGACTACCACATTTTTAGAAACTCTCCATTTAGGACAGTTCCTCCGCCCTACCCCAACAATGTTAGAATTAGCAGATCGCACTATGGTGCAGCCTGCTAGGATCTTAGATGACATCACTATATCAGTAGCTTCATGGGAATATCCCGTGGACTTTATGGTCATAGAATCAAAAGACCCTACCAAAGGTTACCCTATTATTTTTGGAAGACCCTATTTGGCTACTGCTAATGCATTCATAGGATGTAGGGATGGAGAAATGATTATCTCTGATGGGTTATCTACAAGAAAAATAGCTTTATACCCACCAACACAGCCAGTAATTGAAAACATGTTTTGGTTAGATTTTCCTTTTGGGGACGAGAACTTGGAAGAACTTTCCCTTGTTAGTGATTTCTCCTGGGCACTTCAAGAACAAAATAACGAGAATGTGTTGAACCAATTTATCTCTTCCATAACATGTATAGACTTTCCTGAGTCTTTTTCCCAACTTGACCAAATCTTTGGAGATGAATTCCAAGAAAACATGAGCCTCTCAACATTTACAAGTACACCCGGTGTCTTCACAATAGAAGAACATCTAGGATCCTATACCATACCCTGTGAGGTTAGTTCCGACAAATTTCTACATATAAATGCAGGTCTAGATGAGAGTCAGCAAAAGCAATTACTAAAAGTTCTCAAGAGTCAAATTGGATCATTTGCATGGGAATACACTGATATGAAGGGTATACATCCAGATACATGTATTCACCACATTTACACAGATTCAAACATACCTCCTATAAAGCAGCCCCAGAGAAGAATGAATCCATCCCTAAAGGATATAGTAAAAGATGAATTACAAAAACTCCTTAACACTGGTTTCATCTACCCAATTTCTAACAGTAATTGGGTGTCTCCTCTGGTAGTAGTTCCAAAGAAAGTTACAGGGAAATGGTGTATCTGTGTTGACTTTCGAAAATTAAACAAGGCCACTCTTAAGGACTACTTCCCTTTACCTTTCATCGATCAGGTGTTAGATACCTTATCAGGGAAACAATATTTTTCTTTCCTTGATGGGTATAGTGGATACAACCAAGTATTAATAGCACCTGAGGATCAAGACAAGACAACCTTTACTTGTTCTTGGGGGACATATGCCTATCGAGTGTTGCCATTTGGCCTATGTAATGCACCTGCTACTTTCCAGCATGCATTTTTAGGAAACTTTGCTGACCTTATACACGATTGTGTAGAAGTTTATATCGATGATTTTACAGTTTATGGTAATACCTTTCAAGAAGCCATTGAAAACCTTGAAACAACTCTTATTTGGTGCCAAGAAACGAACTTAACTCTTAGTCATGAAAAATGTAAGATTTTACTAACCGAGGGCATAGTTCTGGGACATCATGTCTCTCTTCAAGGTATCAAGGTAGATCCTGCCAAGATAGAAATAATTATTAATCTTCCTCCTCCAAAAACTCTGAAGGAAGTAAGAAGTTTTCTTGGCCATCCAAGCTATTATAGACATTTTATTGAAAATTTCACTAAGATAGTCCACCTATGTTCAAGCTACTCATGAAAGACACAAAATTCCAATGGACTGAACCTTGTCAACACGCGTTTGAAACATTGAAGCAAAGCTATTAGTGGAACCGATACTCAGGGGCCCCAATTGGTCCCTTCCCTTCCATATATCCATTAATGCTTCCGACATAGCTATAGGGGCAATATTAGGTCAAAAGGAGGGACAAACATCACATGCCATCTACTTTACTAGTAAAAATTTGACTCCTGCAGAATCGAAATACACTGTCACTAAAAAATAATTTCTAGCAGTAGTCTATGCCATCAACAAGTTTCATCATTATATCACGGGATATGAAATTTTTATACACACTGACCACTCTGCCATCATATTTTTTATGAACAAACCTATCACCAATGGTAGAGTGACTCGGTGGCTTCTCTTGTTACAAGAATGTTAGTTTTTCAGAATTTACTTCAAGTTGATCTAGGATCTTAACTGAGAGAACAACATGTACAACATATCTACAGCATATCAATCATGGACACAATAATGCAAGCACACAAGAGAAACAGAGTTTTCTTGGGGAAAACCATAAAGGTGAAAAACCCCAATAACTTCCTCAAAGATAGATAGAGCAATGATACAACCTAAGCATAAGAGATAGACATCTCCTAGCAACAACTTCTCCTCCTCCACAAATGTGCCACTCTCCAAAGAGTGTGTGTGAGAATAGAATGATGAAATAGAGTGCCTCCCACACTCTATTTATAATTGACTTGACTTGCCTAATAAACTTTACTAGGTCGGACTCAACTTAACCGCATAACACAATGCTAACTGGGCCGACACCCAATAGGGTGGTCTAATAACCCTTTGACCCACATGGATGACCCCCAATAGGGTGGTCTAATAACCCTTTGACCCACATGACTTATACAGGGCTGACCCCAACAAGGTGTTCTAATAACCTTACAATATAAATGACGACACTTCTGTATAGAGGAATAATAACATCTCTATAGGAATACAAACACTTCCGTATAGAGGAATAATACCATCTCTATAGGAGTACAATATACATATATGAAATACATTCCAAAGTTACATATACATCAACACTCGTTCTTAACTAGGAAGGTGTTTCTCGACACAGGTCTTCTAGCACAAGTCTTCTTCTCTGGATCATCGTCACTGGATAATCATCATCGTCACTACTGCTATCTCAATCAATCTCTGAATCTACTCATCATAGGAAGTTCTACAGAGCCAGCCCCTTTTCATGCTGGATGTAGGCCTAGCCTCCATGTAGGTCTTTATCATCTCTGGTTGTACTGTGGAATCCTCAGGACTCATTACGTGCATCGAAAAAACCTCACAAGAGCATCCCAGGCCTTTTATGAGCACACAGCTCAACCTATCGAATCTCCCAGGATCTTTTATATGCCATTGCACAACCTGTCCACAACCACAGAGTATCATCCTAATGTTAGAAAAACAGGATCATATAGCAATAACAATAAACAGAAATGCAAATATAATCACACACACATTACAAGAGAGACACAGATATATCGTGGTTCACCCCAACTTGGGCTCTGTCCACACTGAATTTGCCAGTCCTTATTATTATTACCGTCCAGTAAGGTGAAGGGATACAACCTACAGCACAGCCGTTGCACTTCCTCTTCACCGTCTCACAGTATCTCTCCTAATCTTAGAGATCTTTACAATGCATAAAACCTAATACATCATTCCTAGCCCTATTACAATGTCTTTCTTTTATAGGGAAAATACAATGGGAAAAATACCACAGGATACCCAAAACCATGGGCCCGCAAAACAGCTGGCGAAAACAGCCCCAAAAAATTTTCTCGGGGGCGTTGCCCTCGAACCCCCGTAACTTGGAGGCGTTGCCCCCAAACCCCATTTTTCGGGGGCGCTGGCCCCTGCGCCCCTCGACCCCCTAAGCGTCGGGCTGAGATCATAACCAAACCTAGGGTACAGACACAGCTGAATCATCATCTATGAGACTAGAATATCTCACTCCACAACCAACAATCTCCCACTTGGAGACTGATCATAGCAACTCCACCGCTGTTGTACTTGCTGGACTTGGACTTAGCAACTTTCCCCTCTTCACCTTCATGCTAGAAGGCCAATTGAAACCGAGCAGGAACTCAGTTTCTCTTTGGTCACTACCTTTGTGAACATGTCTGTGGGATTCTGGCTAGTGTGTATATTTTCCAGCTTCAATAATTCATCTTCCAGAATAGAGCGTATGAAATGGTACTTAAGCTGTATATGTTTAGTCCTGGAATGGAATGCTAAGTTCTTTGCAAGACGAATGGCACTCTGGCTGTCACTATACAACCTGCTATCCTTCTGCTTCTTACCCACTTCCTCCATAAACCTCTACAACCAAATCATCTCTTTACTAGCCTTTGTAATAACAACATACTCTGCTTCCATTGTTGAAAGTGCAACAACCTTCTGCAGTTTCGAAATCTAGCTTACTGTTGTTCCACCTACACTAAACACATACCCTGTGGTGCTCCTCCTCTTATCCTTATCACCCGCCATATCTGCATCAACATATCCCTGTAGAACAGTGTCTAAACCTCCAAAACATAATACCTAAGTGGTGGTACCTCTCAAAAACCTGAGAATCCACTGTACTGCCCTCCAATGTTCTTTACCTGGATTGTTCATATATCTGCTCACAACTCCCACTGCATGTGCAACATCTGGTCTTGTGCACACCATGGCATACATCAAGCTGCCAACTGCTGATTGATAGGGAATCTTGGACATGTAATCTATCTCTTCCTATGTCTTGGGACACATTTCCTTACTTAGACTGAAATGGCTGGCCAAAGGTGTACTAACTGGTTTTGCATTCTGCATTCTGAACCTCTCTAACACCTTTTGTATGTACTCACCTTGAGACAATGTCAATTTGCGATTTTTCCTGTCTGTTGTTATTCTCATACCAAGGATTTGCTTTGCAGCACCCAAATCCTTCATCGCAAATGAATTAGCTAGCTTCATTTTGAGTACATTTATATCCTGCATGTTAGACCCTACAACAAGCATGTCATCCACATACAATAACAAGATAATATATCTTTCATTGTCTAGCTTCTTGAAATAAACACAGTGGTCAAAATGACATCTACTATAACCTTGTCCTGTCATAAACCTGTCAAATTTTAAATACCACTGCCTTGGAGCTTGCTTCAAACCATACAAACTCTTTTTCAACCTGCATACCAAGTTCTCCTTACCTTTGACCTCATACCCTTGTGGTTGCTGCATATATATCTCTTCCCCCAAATCCCCATGGAGAAAGGTTGTTTTTACATCTAATTGTTCAAGATGCAAATCTTCTACCGCCACTAGACTTAAGACAGTCCTAATTGAAGTCATCTTAGGACAAAATATTTCATCAAAATCAATACCTTTCTTCTGTGTAAACCCCTTTACAACAAGTCTGGCCTTGTACCGCTTCTTACCTCCTTCTTCTTCCTTCAACCTGTAAATACATTTGTTCTGCAATGCTCTTTTACCAGTAGGCAACTGAACCAAATCCTAAGTTTGGTTTCCTACCAATGAGTCCATCTCCTCATTCATGCCTTGCTCCCACTTCTTTCTAGTTTCCACCTGCATTGCTTCTTCATAACATTCTGGTTCACCAGCATCAGTCATCAACAAATAATACATTGAGGAGAGTATCATTCAAGGAGTCTACTTAACCTGGTAGATCTTCTTGTAGTTGTAGGAGTTTCAGGTACTTGATGTTGTTCTTGATTTTCTGGCACCTTTGGAGCTTCATTTTCTTGAATTTCATCAAGTACTGTGTACTCTGTAGTTTCCTTTTCCTGTTTCTTTCCCTGCAACTGATCTTTATACATGAACTTTTCATTGAATATGACATCTCTACTTCTAATGATTTTGTGATTTTCATAATCCCATAAACGATAACCAAAATCATCAACCCCATATCCAATAAAGGTACATTTCTTGGATTTAGCTTCAAGCTTTGTTCAATTTTCTTTATCAATATGGACAAATGCTTCACAACCAAACGTTCTCAGAAATGAGTAGTTTACCTTTTTATCTGTCCATGCCTCCTCTGGAATAACACCATCCAAAGCACTTGAAGGTCCTCTGTTTATTAAATAAATAGCAGTATTTACAGCATCCGCACAAAACTGTAAGGGCAACCCTGCATGCAGTCTCATACACCTTGCACACTCCATGATCGTTCTATTCATCCTTTCTAACACACCATTTTCTTGTGGTGTTCCTGGGACTATCTTCTCTCTACGGATCCCATGATATGAATAGTAACTATCAAACTCCTTGCCGTAGTACTCACCTCCATTATCAGATCTGAGACACTTCAACCTTTTTCCTGTCTCATTCTCAACCAAAGCTTTCCACTTCTTAAAAGTAGCAAACACATCAAATTTCTGTCTAATGCAATAAACCCAAGTTTTCCTAGTTGCATCATCAATAAATGTAACATAATAATGAGAGCCACTAAGAGATTGTACCTGAGCCGGTCCCCATACATTTGTATGCACAAGCTCTAACTTTTCATTCTTCTTCTGTTTCCCAACCCTGAGAAATCTGACTCTCTTCTGTTTTCCATAAACACAGTTTTCACAGAATTCCAAACTTACCTGCTTCAAATCTAGAAGCAACTTCCTTGAGTGGAGAATCTGCATCCCCTTCTCACTCATGTGGCCAAGCCCATGATGCCACAATGCTATATATGTTCCTGTGGAAGCTAAAGAGATAGAATGGTCAGTATTATGAGGACATAAATACAATGTACCTACCCTGTCTCCTTTTGCTATCACCATTGATCCTTTAGTGATATTCCACCACTTTTCTCCAAATGTAGATAGATAGACGCCATCTCCCAACTACCCTGTTGAGATCATATTTCTTTTCATAGCAGGAATATGCCTAACATCTTTCAACAGCCAGTTAGTTCCATTCTTAACTTTTATCCATACCTTACCCATTCCAACAATTTTACATGGCTCATCATCACCCAATAAAACATGTCCAAAATCGCCTGGAACATAATCATGAAAGCATTTCCTATGGGGTGTAGCATGACATGAAGCTTCTGAATCTACTACCCAATAATCACTAGTATTATCTAATGCAAGAATCAAAGCATCTTGTAACACATCACCTGCTACATTTGCTTCCTGGGTAGTTTCCTTCTATGCATCTCCTTTCTTCTTTAGAGATCTGCAGTCTTTCTTCAGATGTCCTTTCTTTCCATAGTTCCAGCACTCTATTTTTCCCAGTCTGGACTTGGATTTGCCCATTTTAGACTTGACACAATTACCTTTGCTCTTTCCTCTCTCCTTTTGTCTTCCCCTGCTCTCCATGGTTAACACATTACCTGATGTCTCATCTGTGCTTTTTCTTCGCATTTCCTCGCTAAGAATAACACCAATAACATCATCAAATTTCAAGGTTTTTGAATTAGAGACAGAGTTACTTACAGCCATGACCAAGCTGTTCCAGCTTTTTGGCAATGAACACAAGATTAGAAGAGCCCTAACCTATCATCAAAGTTCACACTTACAGAACTTAGCTTATTTGTAATTGTATTAAACTCATTTAAATGATCAGTAACAGATCCACCTTCAGACATCTTCATATTAAATAAATGCTTCATTAGAAATACCTTGTTGGAGACCGAGGGTTTTTCATACAGCTTACCCAATGCACTCATCAAACCCTCCGTTGTCGTTTCTTTTGAGATATTGAAAGCCACTGACGAAGCCAGGCTCAGCCGTATTGTTCCCAGAGCCTTTCTGTCAAGAACCTCCCATTCTTTGTCCTTCATGGCCGCCGGCTGCTTTTCTCTTCCTCCCAATGGTAGGAATAGATCCTTTTGGTATAGATAGTCCTCCATTTGCATCTTCCATAACTGGAAGTTTTGGCCATTAAACTTCTCGACCTTAAACTTTCCTTCTTCCGCCATGGCTCCCACTCAAACCAGAAACCCTAGCTTCCTGTGGGTTTATCTGCCAAATAGACCTTTGGCTCTGATACCTATTGTTAGAAAAACAGGATCGCAGAGCAATAACAATAAACAGAAATGCAAATATAATCACACACACATTACAAGAGAGACACAGATATATCATGGTTCACCCCAACTTGGGCTACGTCCACACTGAATTTGCCAGTCCTTATTATTATTACCGTCCAGCAAGGTGAAGGGATACAACATGTAGCACAGCCGCTACACTTCCTCTTCACTGTCTCATAGTCTCTCTCCTGATCTTAGAGATCTTTACAATGCATAAAACCTAATACATCATTCCTAGCCATATTACAATGTCTTTCTTTTATAGGGAAAATACAATGGGAAAAATACCACGGGATACCCAAAACCATGGGACCGCAAAACAGCTGACGAAAACAGCCCCATAAAATTTTTTCGAGGGCTACACCCCCGACGGGGGCCCACTGGCCCCCGCACCCCCCAATCGAGGGGGGGTCGGCCCCCCCCGGACCCCCTAAGCGTTGGGTCGGGATCATAACCAAACCTGGGGTACGGACACGGCTAAATCATCATCTATGAGACTGGAAGATCTGGCTCCACAACCAACACCTGATACTCACCATACATCAACCTGATGTACATCACCACATGATCATCCTGATCATCATCATCTCTGCGAGAAATCCATCAAGTAGGTACACCTTGGGACTGATTACACTGTCTCCGCAAAACCTGCAAGATCTCTCAGGATTGATTACACTGGCTCTGCAAAACCTGCAAGAGCATCTCAAGACTGATTACATGCCTCTGCAAAACCTGTGTAACCTACTGTCACATCATCATCTTCAGATCACCACATAGTCCTTAGAGCACAACCCAGATGCACATCACCCAGCACTTACACCACCAACATGGGAGAACACATCTATCACCATTTGGAGAAGGTTCAGCACTTACATCATGACCATGGGAGAACACATCTATCACCATGTCTGAAAGGCACACTCAACACTTACATCACGACCATGGGAGAACACATCTATCACCATGTCTGAAAGGCACACTCGACACTTACATCACGACCATGGGAGAACACATCTATCACCATGTTTGAAAAGAACACTCAGCACTTACATCACGACCATGGGAGAACACATCTATCACCATGTCGGAAGGGCTCACTCAGCCCTTACATCTGACCATGGGAGAACACATCTATCACCATGTGAGAATGGCCCCAGCCCTTACATTTCACCACGGGAGAACACATCTATCACCATGTGAAAATGGCCCAGCCCTTACATTTCACCATAGGAGAACACATCTATCACTATGTGAAAATGGCTCCAGCACTTACATCTCACCATAGGAGAACACATCTATCACTATGTGAGAATGGCTCATTTGCATTTGTTTCTCCAGACTCATCACTTCCCCCTAGAAGGCATCTCGATCTGAAGTACACCAAGTCTCCCTCTGAAGTATTCAAAATTCACTCTAGCCAGTGGCTTGGTCAACACATCGGCTATTTGATCGTCCGTCACAACATACAGCAGCTTCACTGCTCCTCTCTACACCATATTCTTGATATAGTGGAACTTGATCTCAATGTGCTTCAACTTGTCATGGAACACTGGGTTCTTTGACAACTTCACACAACTCTAGTTGTCACAATATATACAAGTAGCACTCAACTGGAGATCAAACAAATCTGACAGTAGCTTCCTAAGCCATACTACCTCACAACTGGCCCAACAAGCTGCAACATACTCTGCTTCGGATGTACTTAGTGCCACATAGGACTGCTTCCTACTAAACCAAGAGATGACATCTGATCCCATATTGAAGCGGCACCCCGAAGTGATCTTTTGATCAATGGCACTGCCTTCCCAATCCGAATCAACATAACCCTCTAGGTTAAAATTCTGATTCGCATCATACTTGAGCCCATAATCAATTGTACCCTTTAGGTACCTCAAAACATGCTTTGTAGCTATCAGGTGAACATGTCTCGGATCTGTCAGATACTGGCTCAAGGTGTTCACCGCAAAGCAAATGTCTAGTCTCGTATTCATCAGGTACATCAAGTACCCAATCATCTGATGGTACATCGTAGCATCAACCGGTTCAGATGAAGCATCACACAGAAGCTTCAAGTTCGATGCCATAGGTGTGGCCATGGCCTTGCAGTCCATCATCCCGAACCTATTCAGTATCTCTACTACATACTTCCCTTTTCCAAGGAAGATTCCATCTGCACTTTGCCACACCTCCATACCAAGAAAGTTGTGCATCATACCCAAGTCCTTCATCACGAACTCGGCAGCAAGCTTCCTCTTTGTATCGACAATCAAACTATCCTCACCTGTCACAAACAGGTCATCCACATACAAAAGTAATATCATTGGATTGCCTTCCTCAACCTTGTAGTAAAGGTTGGAATTCGCTTTACTCTTGGTAAAGCCCAAACTTGATAGGAAGCCATCTATCCTGCCATAGCAAGTTCTACACATATATGACTTCCTGTCATGTGTCTCAAAACCAAGTGGCTGCTCCACATACACTTTCTCTTCAACTACACCATTCAAGAAAGTTGTCTTAACATCCATCTGGTGTATCTTCCATTTCATTACTGCAGCCAGAGAAAGTACTGATCTGATGGAAGTGTGCCTGGATATAGGTGTAGAAGTCTCTTCATACTCAATCCCTCCTTTTGGGAGAAGCCACGAGCTACAAACCTTGCTTTGTATTTCTCCATGCTACTATCTGCAGCATGCTTGATCTTATAGATCCATTTGGAAGTCACAACAGACTTCCCTTTAGGTCTTAGGACTGCATCCCAAACATCATTCTTCATGATCGACTGGTACTCCTCGATCATGGCATTCTTCCCGAATCCTGGGAACTTCAATATATTCAATATCTTCAATAGATAACTTTGTTGCTGAAACAAATGTTGTAGTCCTTCTTTTGTAGGTGCTCGTATACGATATTTCCTACAAAACAAGTTAAATTGCATGATTAGAAACATCTCAGAGTTTTCAGAACAAATTCTTATACATAAAGAAATATGTCATACAATCATGCAATTATTTTAGCCAATGCTTCAATAGAACATTCATCCATATCCTATAACTTTCTAGATGCCTTCCAATCTCTACCAGAACATTGTTAAGAGTTTGCACTACTCCCAACATGTCAGCAAAGAGGTTTCATTCTAGATAAGTAGCAATGGAATGTTGTACAGTGCCATAGGCCACTTACCCATCATATGCATATTGTACTATACTATTCATTAATGCAATTATTCTAATATGCATAATACACACCCTAAGTCTAGGAACATAAGCATATACATCATTTGAACAATATTATTTAAACAAACAAATATGCAAGAAATGACAATTCAAATACTTATCTTTGTTTGGTTGTAGGGTGGACTCCCTTTTAGTATTTGCTTCCTTTCTGCAAATCCATTCTAATGTAGATTGTGAGAAGTGGTCGACTCCCTCTGAATATCTGCATCCTTGCAGAAACTACTGGAGTGTGCTCCCTCTTGATCTTTGCTTCCTGGATTACTTGTCCTTGAACTTATATCCATCCTCGATCACTATGCATGCTTACAAGTATCATTATTGTTATATCCTCAAGATCTCATACATAATCATACATTTATTAGTATATTCTCAATACTATCAAAACACAATAATCTTAAGCATGTATAGTTATGATCATTTCAAATAGAAATAATAAGCATTAGTATTCAAGGACTCTTATGGTTAGTCATATCATAAATTAAAGTAACATAATATGCATACACCCATGTTTATTCAAGACTATGAATAATCATTATCAATCATGCCATGTATACTTATATAAGAGATCCTATCACAAGGTAGGATTCTAACTTGATATAGGAAAAACATACTTGGATTAGTATGTTAGCTAGTTATGTCTAACATACCCACATGATGTCTTCCTGTTCTCTTCAATGACTTGTGCTAGTAACCTGCATATCTCATAGGTTAACCATTATAGAACCAAGTTATACATACCTCGTAAATAGATCTTCTAAGTGATCCATGACAATGGATGAATCTTTGTCTTCATGTCACCATGATCATATGTTCTTGAACTAGAACATGATTTGTCTTTCTTGGTGTACCTTTCATGTTAATGAACAACATAAACCTCATACAACACCATAATGCATTAGTACAATCATAAGTGTCAACACCCTAATCAATGAATATCTTCTATCATGCATTCATAATTTTATTAAGGTGATAAGACAAGTCTAAATTTAATCAATATTGTACTAACTGTAGTAATATGAAGACAAACATACCATAAACTTAATCATGAACAAATCTCGAAACATACCTGGATAAGTCATACCTATCGAGATTGCTTGTAATCTTCTTATGTAAGGCCTTAGCCTCATCTCCCTTTGAAACAGGAACTTCTTCACTTATGCAGGTGACCAATCCATTCTCTTCTAGGATTAACCCAATCCACTTGATTTGCAAGAACTGGATTTGGAGCTAGATTAGGTTTTGTCAGAGAAACCCTTGTTAGAACATTTTTCCACCTATGTACATTAATCATTTATTAATGATGATTAATTAGCCCAAGTGATTAATGATTACATCCCTAAGTTGATTAGCTACTGAATGGTCAATTATCATGAACTAGATAGCAAATGTGAACAAGTGCTGAGTCAAACCAGCTAAGTGGAGCGCTCCCCAGGGCAATTAATGCACTCAGCATGCCTAGAGCGCCCTCCTCAGGTCATTTAATGCACTCAGCATGCTTCTCTTTTACCTAGGGCGCATTTGCTCTCTTTGTGGACAATCTTGCCTTGTTTTGTCACATTTTTGACCAATTTTAGACTCCAAACCTCTAACCAACCAGTTTCTTCACATGTGTGAGGTCACATGGGCCTGTCCAGTCATTCCCAGCATTCACACTGCAGATTCGAACCAGTTTGGGATGGTTTGGGATATTTTGGTCAACTTAGGGGGGTTTGAGCTTTTTCTAAGCTAGATCAGTGTGAACACTCCAGATGGATTCGAATTCTTCCAGATTTGTATATATGGGTGTTCTTAACCTTTGTTAAGGTTGGACAGTTAATAATATTGACATTATTCACCAATTCATGTGTATTGTTCTTCATTCATTTAAATTTTTTATGCTAATTCTTGCAAATGTTGTGCAATCTTTCACCAGTGAGGAATCCACAGTAGCTAGATTCAACTGTGCTTGAGATTTTACATGGTATCAGAGCTCTTGGAGCTAGAATTCGAACCAGCAAGACTGTTGTAGTGGATTTCCAGAAGCAGTGGAGAAACCGCATAATTCCTGAGGCCATTGCCTTGAGCTTACTGGAGAAATCTAGTGGCTCCTCTCAGGTGTGATGCTCTCCCGAATGCACCCACTATCCATACAGGGTTCGAATCTGTTAGTGTAGATCCCTCCAGAGTGATTTGAGAGTTGTTTGTAGGTACTGAAGATCAGCATTGTCAGCAAGTGCGAATTGCAGCAGAGAGAATGGAGCCATCTCACCCAAACGTGCTCACTCCCTTCAACTATTTCGATTGGAAGGCAGAAATGGTGATTTTGCTGAGATCCAAGGGTCTCTACAGAATCACGATGGGCACTGAGGTTGAGCCAAACTCAGCTGTGGAGAAATCCAAGTTTTTTAACAGAATGGATGAGGCATTTGGCCTCCTTTGTCTCAGCATTTCGAGAGACCTCCTGTTTCATGTAGAAAGTCTAGCAACTCCAAATGAAGTGTGGCTCAAGCTTGAGACACTGTTTGGAAAGACTGATGAGATGAGAGGCCACCAGCTCGAAAATGAGCTTGTCTCACTGAGCCCGGGGAATTTCGATTCCATCCAGGACTTCTTCACCAAGTTCAAGAACTTGGTCTTGCAGATCAGACAATGTGGCATAGAGAAGAAAGAAGAACAGTTGGTGTTGTCCATTCTCTCCAAATTGGGTTCTGAATACTCAGTTTTTGTGTCTTCCTTCAACTCCACAAGGCTCACAGTTAGAGGTTGGAAGATGCCATCCTTGGCTGACTTCATGGAGATGCTAACTCAAAAGCAAGACAAGCTGGTCTTGATGGGCTCCATCAAGCAAAAAGATCAAGTGCTTGCAGCTGGAGATTCGAAATGTGGAAGAGGCAAGCAAAAACCCAAGGGTTCGAAACCTCAAGAGAAGAAGAGAAAGGATGAGAGGCCCAAATCCTCTGAGGGGGTTTCGAATCCTGTCAAGAACAAGGGAAAGAAGGCTGAGAAGACAAAATGTAGCTACTGTCAAAGAGGTTTTCATCCAGAGAGCTCATGCATGAAGAAAACCATAGACACAATGACACATCTCCTACAGAAAAATAATATTCCTCTTCCTGAAAGTTCCAAGAAGAAGGAGTGCGTTTCTGAAGACAAGGAGAGCTGCCATGCTTTGGTGGCTAGCTCATCTCATTCACCTTTGTTTACCATTGATTCAGGTGCCTCAAGGCACATGGCTTCCTCAAGAGACTCGTTTTCTGAACTTGCTCCCTACAGTGGCCTCTCAATTCGAATGGGAGATGACTCAGAAATCCCTGCTCATGGCATTGGGAAAATCTCTATGGAGAATGGCTTCTTCTCCAATGTGCTGTATGTACCAAATCTTGCAGCAAACTTGCTCTCTGTGTATCAAATGACACATACTGGAGCAGCAAAGAAGGTGGTCTTCACTCAGGATGAAGTGGAGATATCAGAAGTTTCCACCGGGAAAATTGTTGCAAAGGGTGTTGCAGACCATGACATGAAGATGTACATGTTCTCCCACTTCCTCGAATTTTCTTCACCAAGTGTGCTGCTGTCACATGGGAATGAGACCAGCAAGCTATGGCATCAAAGGTATGGGCACCTAAACTACAGATATCTTCAAGTTTTAAGCAAAGAAAATATGGTAGAAGGGCTGCCCCAAATCAGATTTTCGAGTGGAACATGCAAGGGTTGCATGATTGGGAAACATCCTGAAAGGAAGTATGACAAAGGGAAGGCTAGGAGGGCTGATCAACCTCTTGGGATAGTACATTCTGATCTCATAGGGCCACTCCCCACACCCTCCTATGGCTGCAGCAAATATGTGCTCACCTTCATCGATGACTACTCAAGGTACTGCTGGTTATTTTTCCTTAAGCAAAAATCTGAAGTCTTTGATTGTTTCAAGATTTTTAAGAGCATGGTTGAGAACTTCAGTGGGAAGGCCATGAATATTTTGAGGACTAATAATGGTAGAGAGTATGTCAACAACAATTTGCAGCAGCTCTGTCAAGAGCATGGCATTCAGATGCAACACTCAGTGCCCTACACACCTCAGCAAAATGGTGTTGCAGAGCGCAAAAATAGAGCACTGAAAGAGATGGCAACTTGCATGTTGCAAGCAAGGGATTTGTCTCCTAAATTATGGGCTGAAACTATGAATTGTGCAGCATATGTTCAGAACAGGGCACCACACAAAGCATTGCAAGGAATCACTCCATTTGAAGCTTGGATGGGCCACAAGCCAAATGTCTCACATTTCAGAATTTTTGGCTCAAGGGCTTGGGCCAGAATTCCACCGGAGAAGAGAAAGGCATTGCAGCCCCAAAGCAAGGAGTCAATCATGGTTGGGTATGTAGAGGATTCCAAGGGCTACAAGCTCTTTGATCCATCCACTCACAAAACTTTCATTGAAAGAAGTGTCAAATTCGAAGAGGAAGAATTTTTGCAAGCTAGTGAACAAGGTGATGGGGAATGCTCATTCCCTCGTCTTGATGATGAAGTAAGTAGTGATTCATTCTCTAATATTTCTGATTCTGATATTGCTGAAGATGATGTTGATATGGATTCTGAACATATCCCTCCCTCAAGGCCCAAGTGGGTAGAGAAAACAATTCAAAGTGCTGGAGAGCTAGTGGGAGATCCCCAAGATGCTAGGAAAACTAGATCTCAATTTCACAATTCCTTTGCATATAATAATTCTGATCTGAGTGAGGCATGTTATTTGATGGTTGGATCTGATCCAATGTCATATTCAGAAGCATGTACAGACCCAAGGTGGCAATCAGCCATGCAAGAGGAGATGAACTGCAAGAGGAGATGAACTCACTCCATGAGAACAAAACTTGGGATTTGGTCCCTCTTCCTCCCAAGAGGAAACTAGTGCAATGCAAGTGGATTTATAGAACCAAAATTGGATCTGATTGCTCTGATCTGAAGTATAAGGCCAGGTTGGTGGCTAAGGGTTACTCTCAGGTCCAAGGAGTGGACTATACAGAAACATTTGCACCGGTGGCAAAGATGGACTCCATAAGACTAGTTTTGGCCATTGGGGCTTCCAAGCGCTGGGAGATTCATCACATGGATGTAAAAAGTGCCTTTCTTCATGGGGATCTGAATGAGGAGATTTATATGCAGCAGCCTGAAGGTTTTATTTCTGATCATACACTTGTTTGCAGGTTGAACAAGTCACTCTATGGGCTCAAGCAAGCTCCTAGAGCATGGTATGCAAAAATGGACAATTTTCTGCTATCTTTGGGGTTTGAGAGGTGTAAGTCTGATCCAAATGTGTATATGCAGCATGTTAGTGATCTGATATTGATTATTGTACTGTATGTTGATGATCTTTTGATCACTGGTAGCTGCACCAAAGAACTTGACTCAGTTAAGAGAGCATTGCACAGTGCATTCTCCATGACCGATCTAGGATTGCTAAAACAATTTCTGGGTTTGGAGATTGATCAATCTGTGAATGGAATTTCTGTATGTCAGTCAAGGTATGCTTCAGATTTGCTGCAGAAATTTAAGATGGCTGAATGTAAGTCTGCAAAATTTCCATTTCTTTCAGGAGTTAAGCTTACAGAATGGGGTTCTTCACCACTAGTTGACAGTTCGTTGTATAGACAACTAGTTGGGAGTTTGTTGTATCTTACACACTCTCGACCAGATTTGTCTTA
Organism: Larix kaempferi; assembly: GCA_027924585.1. Classification (NCBI taxonomy): domain Eukaryota; kingdom Viridiplantae; phylum Streptophyta; class Pinopsida; order Pinales; family Pinaceae; genus Larix; species Larix kaempferi. The sequence continues at coordinate 10,320,411 of BSBM01001152.1, forward strand.
TGCTGTTGGGGCTGTTGCAAGGCACATGCAAGAGCCTCATCAGATCCATTGGAAGGCATCCAAGAGGATCCTTCATTATGTTCAGGGTACTAAGTCCTTTGGTATCCATTATGCTGCTGGTTCATCCCTTGAACTAGTAGGATTTACAGATTCTGATTGGGCCGGTGATTGTATTGATCGGAAGTCAACTTCCGGTTATGTCTTTATGCTTGCACATGGACCTATATGCTGGTCAAGCAAGAAACAAAGCACTATTTCCTTATCTTCAGCTGAGGCCGAGTACAGGGGAGCAGTCAATGCAGCCACACAATGTGTTTGGTTGCAAGGTATTCTTGCAGAGTTCGGGATTGTCTTTGATTCACCCACTATTCTTTGGTGTGATAATCAAAGTACAATCAAGATTTCTACCGATCCAGTACAGAGACAGAGGACCAAGCACATAGAGATACACATGCATTACATTCGGGGTTTGGTGCATGACCGGATCATAGCATTGCAGTATTGCCCATCCAGTGAGCAAACTGCTGATATCTTCACCAAGTGTTTTACCGAGAAGACCTTCACTCACCTTAGATCTTTGCTTGGGGTGAGTGATGCATGGTGATGATTGGTGTATTTTGATATATGCCACATGTCCATTTTAGAGGGGAGGTTTTATTTCCCATGTGGTTTTCCTCCTTACCTTGGTTACATGGACAAATAAATTTTATGATGTAAAAGGTGACTTGAGCCTAGTTGCCAAGGCCTTAATTTTTGATATTTCACTAAGTCTAGCTTAAGGGGGGGTGTTAGAACATTTTTCCACCTATGTACATTAATCATTTATTAATGATGATTAATTAGCCCAAGTGATTAATGATTACATCCCTAAGTTGATTAGCTACTAAATGGTCAATTATCATGAACTAGATAGCAAATGTGAACAAGTGCAGAGTCAAACCAGCTAAGTGGAGCGCTCCCCAGGGCAATTAATGCACTCAGCATGCCTAGAGCGCCCTCCTCAGGTCATTTAATGCACTCAGCATGCTTCTCTTCTACCTAGGGCGCATTTGCTCTCTTTGTGGACAATCTTGCCTTGTTTTGTCACATTTTTGACCAATTTTAGACTCCAAACCTCTAACCAACCAGTTTCTTCACATGTGTGAGGTCACATGGGCCTGTCCAGTCATTCCTAGCATTCACACTGCAGATTCGAACCAGTTTGGGATGGTTTGGGATATTTTGGTCAACTTAGGGGGGTTTGAGCTTTTTCTAAGCTAGATCAGTGTGAACACTCCAGATGGATTCGAATTCTTCCAGATTTGTATATATGGGTGTTCTTAACCTTTGTTAAGGTTGGACAGTTAATAATATTGACATTATTCACCAATTCATGTGTATTGTTCTTCATTCATTTAAATTTTTTATGCTAATTCTTGCAAATGTTGTGCAATCTTTCACCAGTGAGGAATCCACAGTAGCTAGATTCAACTGTGCTTGAGATTTTACAACCCTAAAAATTCAAACTTTGAATTTCAAACTTCTGAAAGGATAGAAAGACACACCTTGATGATCTGATCGAGCCGGTATACTCGAAATTTGAAAACTGCAAAGTTTCACCCCTCAAAATTGCCTTTGAAACTTCCGGATCTTCTGGATAGGATCCCAAACTAGGGTTTGATAAATCCCACCCTTCTTGCCAACCAAAAGTTTCGATCCAAAGCTCTAAACTTTGATTTTTCTGAGGAGCTTCCAGCCGTGGTCACAGACTTCAAAAATTCCAACTTTTCAGAAGCCCTAATTTTCCACTTTTCCGATCAAAGTCCCAAACTAGGGTTTGATCAAGCCCGTCCTTCTAACCAACCCAAAAATTTGATCTTGGTCTCTAAATTTTGATTTTTATGAGCAGCATTCAGCCGTGGTCTCTGATTACAAAAATACCAACTTTCTCTGAAACCCTAATTCCCGGAGCCATGAATGAAGGTGCTCAAAAAATAATTTTGTTTTGACAAAAATATGCACGTGATTGTTTCTGGTGTAACTCCAAACTTTCCAATCCACAGGGTCTGAAAATTTTTCCTGTGGTTTCCTAACCTGTCATCTTTCCAACCCCATAGATCTGACCGCAAATGGATTCTCTAAGAGAGAGTTATGCCAAGTGTCGCAACGTGACTTGTTTATGGGATAAAACAGGAGAGCGAACTTGTACGATGTGCCACATGTCACTAGTTCCGTTTCGGACTCTGAAAACGTTATTTGAGAAAGTATAGTCCATGCACTACCTGTCACTTTTTATGAAATTTCATTTGGAGCTTCCTAGCCCAAGTTATGACCTTTTTTCCTAGGTCACCTGTTTATGACTCAGATCTGGAAGAGGCAGAAACCCTAGATTGTACAAATCATAAAACACAAAATACAACAAATTAGAAGTTGTCCTTTGGACACAAGGTACATGGGGATCTAATATTTGACCTGTAAACATTTCAGATCCGAAAACTTTTCCAAAATGGATTTATAGTGAAAGTGCTACAATGACTGGTGTTTTCTATATCAAGTCCTAGCATCGCAAGTGCAACAAGTGTCATACATTCCATACCATGCCTTCTTTCAGGCTAGCTCTGATACCATGTTAGCTTTTCAGAATTTACTTCAATCTGATCTAGGATCTTAACTGAGAGAACAACATGTACAGCATATCTACAACATATCAATCATGGACACAATAATGCAAGCACACAAGAGACACATAGTTTACTTGGGGAAAACCATAAAGGTGAAAAAACCCAATAACTTCCTCAGAGATAGATAGAGCAATGATACAACCCAAGTGTTAACACCCAAAAATTGTTCACTACCTCATCTACCACATTATATGGCTCATTTGTCCATTTTCCTACCATATTTCCCTTAAAAACCCAAAAAAATCCCACTAAAAAGCCTCCAAAAGGCCTAAAATGCCTCCAAAAGGCCACAAAACCCTCAAAATAGCCTAAAAAAGGCTAAAAAACCCCCTTTTCCTCTAAAAATAGCAAAAATCCCCTAAAAAGGGAATAAAAAATATAAAATAATGAGGAAAAGGAGGAAAAAACCCTATACAGCTGCCCAAAACCATGTGTTCCCTAAAACCATGGGTCAGCACTCCACCACCAAAAAACTATAAATAGGTGATGGAGATCCCTTATTCCATATCCACAATCACAAGCACCCTTACTCTGCCAAAATCTCTCTCGAAACCCTAGTTCACCATTGAATTACTTTCACCTTGAGAGCCACTTTTGGCCCATTCCCACCATTGGAGAAGGAGAGGGAGCATATTGAAGCTTGGAGCATCCTCTTGGACACTGCAAAGGGCTTCATCAAACCTTCACATTGAAGGTAATATCAATACAAAAAGCCATCTTTTAAATTTGTTATTTATATTTCATGCATGTTTTAGAAGTAATTTAATTTCTGTTTTAGCTTAATTATTTACATTTACTGAACTGCTACTAAGGAGTCCATTCTCCTTAGTAGGTGCTCATTTGCACAAGCTAGGGGTAAAACCCTAGCTACAGTTTTGGCGACTCCCCTAGATTTCGAATTTCTGGTTTCCGTTTTTAAATTTTTTCACTTTCGGCTGTCCCTTTCGGCCGCCGCATACCGCGTATTTTCCCTCTGCAGTCGCGTCCCGACCGCGCCTTTCAGGCCTTTACCTGCGACCCGACCGCGGCTCTCAGACTGTTTCCGATGCTCTGCCGACGGATTCAAGTCTGTTACCTGCGATCCGACCGCGGCTAATCAGCCTGTTTGCCGCGATCTGACAGCGCCTGTCGGCCTTTTTGCCGCGACCCGACTGCGTCTTTTACCCTGTTTCCTGCGTCCCGACCGCCGCTGTTGGCCCGAAATTCGCGACCTGACCGCGTCTGTTTTCCCAAAACCCGCATTCTGCCTGTTCTGATTCGCCACAGACCCGCGGTCTGATTTCTGCAGTTTTTCCTGTTTTGAGCCCAGCCCCTTTTGCTGCAATATTTTCTGCATCTGAACAACCCTCTGTCCTACCTGCAGCCTCACTTCCTTACAGCCTTTCTGCAACATAATTTCTGTTCCCTTTACAGAATTCTTTTAAAATTTCAGTATTTTTAATTCAGAAAATTTTGCAAGTTAAACTTTCAATTTCAGCATTATTGATAGTTGGAAGTTGCCCCCCTCGTGGCACTTCTATTTTTGGGTTCATCACCTCACGAGCACACACTCTGTCACATAAATCAAGTGAGCCTTAAAAAGTACCTAATTGAACCAACATTCTAACCCCACTTGGGGAACACAAAAGAATCATTGTAGTTAGGTAGGGTCGGGGGGATAGGCTTCCAATAACACCCCTCGGTCACTTTCACTTGAGACATAGTTGTTGTCCAAATAGGGAACCAAAATCCCCTAGTACTTTTTGGCACGGTCACGACCAGTTTGTCAGAGGGCCTCTCCCTTAGGAGGGTTGAAGTCGGGAGACTGGTTCCGGAGGCCTGAGTGGAATACCGCACTCCATTCAGTAACCGAAGGGCTACCTTTCGCGGTTCGCAGGATATCCCTGTATAGGGGTATTGCGGTCAAGGAACTAAACGGCAGATTCACCTTTCTGGACGTGTCATGAACGGGGTATCTTAGTTGCCATTCTTCTAGGATTGACTACCCGGTGTCCCTCCCGGTAGGGGGATATCATAGCCACTTGGCTTTCCTACTCATATTGTCTGACTTGGATTTCATCACCTTGCAGAGGATATGTTTAGTTGAGTCAGAATACTTTTAGTTAGGTGTTTGCATGCTCCTTTACCCCCCTTTGGTCTAGTGAGGCCACCATTTTTTATTTTTTAGGAAACCTGCTGCTTGTTGGTATTCTGACCATCTTTGTTGTTACTCCACCTATTGTAGCACAGCTGTTGCAGTGGGTGTTTTGAGTTGGTTGTTGGCCTGAGTGCCTTGTTTTTTGAGCTCTCCTTCTGCACACTCGGTTGCATTAGGGTTTTGAGCCGTTTTTACTCACCTCAACCCACAGAGATTAGACACCATCTGTCACCATTGAGTCCCCGAGACATTCTTGGCGCCTCAGGGGCGAGCCCCCACAACACGGTTCTCTTGACACCACTCGTCATAGATTCCGATCATCATCCGTTGATACCACCCATCACAGATCTAGAGCCTTGTCACTTGACCCCACTCATCAGCGACGTAGGTCTCCGTCACCAGATATCGACGCTCCTTACTTTACCTCGGATTCTGACGAAGAGTCTGAGAACCCTATTTACACTGCCCCTACTAGCCCCATGGCTGGCACGACTTCCACTCCGTTTGTCATAGGGACCATTGGTGGCACATCCACCACTACACCAGTTACTACACCTGTTTTGGGTATGCCCTCCATGGGGCACCCATCTACCGTTCCCCTCACGGTACCTATTCCCGCAGCGGGAATACCTATTCCCACTACATCAGTGGCTCACACTACCCATGGTGGTGCTGGACCATCCTCCACTACCTCAGTTCCCCCACTTGGGGGCACCACCCCACATCTTGTCCCTTCACTTGGGGGCACTGGCCCTAACTTGGTCCAACCCACTACTGTGTCACATCCTTCTTCCAGTTTGCCATTCATGGCTAGCCTCAACCTACCTGACCTAGCCAGATTGACCAACGATCCTATTCGACACGACCCTACATGGCCTCATATGCCTACCAAGCTCCCCTCTGATATCCCTAAGTTCGAGGGGAAGGCCGGTGAGGACCCACAAAACCATATCATGTCTTTCCACCTATGGTGTTCCTCTAACTCCATCGTGGATGACTCTGTTCGCCTCCGTCTCTTACAGCGCACCTTCACTGGCTCTGCAGCCAAGTGGTATATCGAGCAACCTCATGGGACGCACACCACCTTTGCTTCCCTTGCCTCGACCTTCCTGCAGTTCTTCCAGTTGCCTGTCCGCTATGACGTGGGCGTGGAGATCCTTCTATCTTGTAGACAAAACACGGCTACCCATATCACGGACCACATCCATGAGTGGCGTCGACGCCGTAGCTTATGCAAGATCAAACTAGACGACCGTATCTTCCTAGATTGGTTCCTTAAATCCCTTCTCCCCGTTATTGCTAAGGATGTGGCATCAGAAAGACCCCAGTCTGAAGAAGAGGCCATCCTTAAGGCCCAACAGTTCGACCTCATTTACGCCCAGTCCGGTTACCTTTATACCATTATACCTGACGCCCCTCGCGGTGAGTCCTCCCAGCATGATGCGCCGGGGGCATCCCACGCTGCAGACGGTATCATTGGCCGTGTTTCTTCGCATCCCCAACCATTTTCCATAACACGTCCTACCCCTGGCCCCGACCTTTCGCGGGCTACCTCACAGTCTGGAGCAACCAACTCATATGCTCCCATGACACACCACCATTCCCATGGACCCTCATGTCCACCTCAGTGCTTCGGTTATGCGACTCCTGCCTATGCTCCCCCAGTCGCACCTCAGCCTTACTACCATCAGCAGGCTGCCCCAGCTCCTGCGCCTTCACAAGCCCAACCCGCTTATTATCCGCCACAGGCAGCCCCTGCGGCACACCCACAACCCGTTCCGCAGCCATATCAGCAACCCCCTCAGGTTGCTGCACCTGCTCAGCCTCAACCTGCATATCATCCACCGCAGCCTGCTCCAACACCTGCGCAACCTCAAAATCCACCTGCTGCCCAAGGGCAAGTTTACGCCCAACAAAACCCGCAGCAAAACCAGAACAACCAACGCAACCAGGGCCAACCGAACCGCGGCAAGGGCCGTAATCGCGGGAACAACCAACCTGCAGACCAAGCTAGTCAACCGGCTAATCCCCCCGACAACAACAACGCGGCCCCCGCTAATCAAAACCCTGATCGCCCACCCAAGCAGGCTAAAAACCCCAATTTGCGAACAAACCATCCTTGTTCTATTTGCGGGGTCTATGGCCATTACACACATGCTTGCCCACACTTAGAGCGAGCTCGGCAACTCTGGGTTGACGAGGCCCATCGCCAAGGGCATGCGGCTCCCCAAGCACCGCCCAACCCCCCCCAACCTCAACAACCCCCTTTGGTGCTGCAAAACCCCTTACCAACCCAAGGCGTCGTGAACACTCAGCCGTTGGCTCCCCCTCAAGCCAACGCGCCCCAACAACAGCAAATCACGTACGCTGCCCCTGATCAACCCATGTTTGACTCAGGAACCCACCACTTGTTGATGATGTCATCTGCTGACATCAACCTCCAGACCCGTCGGAACCAATATGGCTCCACCTCTGAAGCCCCTCCCACGGATAAACCCACTAACGCTCATCCCACTGATCAGGCGTTACGCATCCCTCCCCCGCCGGTCGACGGTGCTTCCAAAGCAGCTCGTTTCCCACTTCGCCATCTTAACAACAACCCCAATGCGCGCGCTGCGTCCAACTACAACATTGTAGACGACCTAGCCCAATCTCCCGCAGCCATGTCTGCGTTAGAAGTCTTGAAGAACTGCCCTTCCCAGCGCAAGACTTTACTTTCCGCCATTGGGGGGATTGACCCAAATGATTCGAATTTGATGGCATTTGATTTAGACCAGTCTGAACCACGCCTACCTTCCAGCTTAGCATTCCAAGTTACTGTCTCCGTTAGGAATCTTGTCATCCATCGGTGCATCATCGATGAGGGTGCCTCCACATGCGTTATGTCTACGTTCGTATGGCAGAAGCTGGGCTCCCCTCCTCTCCAGCAGTCCACCACTGCATTACGCGCCTACGACGGTCGTTCGGCTCATCCCCAAGGCCTCCTAGCCAATGTCCCCATCCAGTTAGGCGGCAAAACTGTACTCATTGACATTGAGGTAATCAATGCCCAATTGGATTACAACCTTTTACTTGGCCGCAGCTACATGTATGCCATGCGGGCGGTTGCCTCTTCCGTCTTTCGCACCATGATGTTCCCCCATGAGGGACGCGTGGTTAAGGTTGACCAGCTCACCTACTATGATCCCAGTGCTCCTGCGGCACCTGAAAATGTTCTCCCCATGGTTGAACAACCTGTGTCTCATGCCACCACCTCGTTTGTTTCCTCTACGGGGCCTGGAGTCTACTTCGACGCGCCGATGACCTCAACCTTTCAATCTATTCCTCCTCCGTCTTCTCCCACCGACGTGTCTGACTTATGTACCTTGTCCCACGACAACCTACCACCTAATACTCAACCACCCTTGTTGCATAAACCACCATTGGTACCTAGCCACATTGGTGTTACACCGATCCATACCATCCCCTTTCTAGTCCCTCCATCGGGAGTAGTAAGTGCCCCGGTTATGGCTACCCTTAGCCTCCCGGGGTTAACCTTGGGATTACCCGTATGGTACCTTTCGCCTCCTGTTCGCCCGCCGACACCAGATGTCGTCCTCCAACCGGTGCAACCCATGGCTACTACCACTCAGCCACCTCCCGGCGTCTCTACCCCTTTGTCCTCCACGACTCCCCCTCCTACTCCTAAACCCACTGGGGGCAGAGGTCCACAACCTTACACTGCTGTACCACCTCCCAAGATAGTCAAAAACCCTCCAGTGTTTCATGCTCCTCCCAAATGCTCACTGTGTGACGAGTTGGGCCATGCAACCCACCAATGCCCACAGTTACCAGCATTGCAGAAGCACATGCAGATGCTCGACGATGACCCCAACATCCCAACTGTCGAACTAAACCCCACTCCCAAGCCTAAAGATAAGTCCCTACGTACCAACCACCCCTGTGCCATATGCGGTATTTACGGACATTACTCACACCATTGTCCCGATCTCCCGGATTACCGAGCGGCTCTCTATGAGATGAACAATCTGGATCTTGAGACGGCACCACCTACCATTGAGGAGATCCACCCTCCGGTCTCCTCCCCTTCAGAAGAGTTTAACACCATTTATATGATCTCTTCAACCACTATCCCCTCATCAACCGATTTGACGACGCAAACTTTCCGTACTGATGAGGAAGTTCTTGAGGCCCTTACTGCCCCGGATTACCCCTGGGATGACATGCACCACCGTTCCTATTTTATCCCAGAAGAATCCTCCTCTAGCACAGCTACCCAATTCACAGTTGAGTCCAAAGACTTCCTCCCCCGCAAGGTTGACTGGTTCAAGGACCCTATTCCTGCTCCTGACGCTTTCGAGGAGGGTAACATGGCCAATATCTCACCCATTATCCACATAGATATCTCTGACCCCCCCGGCGTCAATGAATGCATTGCCTTAGGAGCCTCGTGCAGTGAACAAGAGATTGAGGAGTACAAAAAAATCTTCCAAGAATTTCGTGATGTCTTTGCCTGGTCCTATACCGAAATGCCTGGTCTTGACCTCGCTATCATAGAGCACCACCTTGACACCTTTGAGCCAAGGGGCATAATAGATTACCCCGACCCTGGGATAGGGGGTATGATCAATCACTTTGACCCTACCCCATCACATTTATCTCAGCATGTCAATGAACCCATTGTTCAAACCCACACATTTGTGATCCACAATCACAAACCCCATGCACATAGCATGGGGGCAGATCATTAACCCTGCTCACTTTTTCACACTTGTGATCTCAACCATTTTTTGAGGTCACATATCACTTGTAGATTTGATTTGATATGCATAGTTCTTTCCTTTGACCACTTCGGAGTCCTTATGACCTCTGCTTTTTGCACCATTTGCACTGTCGGATTCATTTTTCCGAGCCGGTGATGATGCTTGAGATCATTTCTTGCTCTCACCACCCAATTTTTCGGGCATTTTTCCAAAATGCCCCGTCACCTCGGTTTGCGTGCCACATCGGCCGTTACCTGTTTTTGACATCCTTTATATCGTCGGATTCATTTTTCCGAGCTCGTGATGATGCTTGAGATCATTTCTCGCTCTCACTTGGTACACTTTCAACATTGTGTCCCGACACCTTGTTGCCTCGGTTTGCGCGCCACATCGGTCGCTATCGGATTGTTCCACATTTTTACATGAGCCATTCACTCCTGTCATACTGCAAATGTTTCGTTATTTTGCCACCATCTCATCTACCCCGCAAGGAGGCCCACCAGTGTTCCCCCCTACCCTCGTTCTTGGTCACCATTATTGATCCTTGATTGAACACTTCCTCCTTGCCTGGCCATTCTTTTTGTTCGGTATAATTTTATCCCTTTTTCGGGCCGGACAAGTCCTTTACGAAAAAGGCACTTAGGGAGTTTCTGTTAAGCTCTTTTCTGACTCCTAAAAGAATGAAAAGATTGCCGAGCAATCTTGCTTCCTTTCATGCTCGCTAAAGTACCTGAAAGGGCGTCTATCTGGTATAAGTTTACCCCTTTTCCGGACCTGGTAGACTAATTACGAAAAAGGAATACTCTAGTCACACCGGCTAGAAGAGTTCTTCATTGCATCCTTTTATGCTTCTTTGGGCCTTGGAGACTAAATCTACGAAAAAGCAACCCCCTGGAGTCTTCTTACTTGCTTTCAGACTCTCTAAAATTGAAAGCAACCACGAGCATGAACTGTCCTGGGCTCGTAAAATCCACACGACAGTACCATTCCATCTTTTCAGAGTCTTCTTATCGCTTTCAGACTCCTTAAAATTGAAAGCAACCATGAGCATGCACTGTCCTGGGCTCGTAAAATCCACACGACAGTATCATTTTACACAAACTTCTTCTAGTTCCTTAACCCATGAAGAAGTACCCTCCCGTGCCTCCTGGCACTATGATCGATCATCTCGGCAGCACCCCCAATAAGGTCGCCTTTGTTCAGAGTATTCTGTAGTCTCCTGCCATGTTACACCAGCTTGAGTCTCCCTCAGCCAGTTATCCTCCCAGATCCATTACAGCTATGATTCCTTTCCCCTCAGTCAGTTTCATATGCTGCCAGATCATTCCCATTATCATACTCTGAACAAAGGAATTTTGAGTCCACCCACTCTACTTGCCCAGTTGTCCCTCCATACTTTGTCAGTCCTGCCATCAGTACTATCACATTTCGGTCCTGTACCTCGCGCTCCTGTCAAGGAAACATCATTGCCTTGATAGTTGCAGGTCTCCCTCTGTCGACGACAGCCCCTCTATTCCAGAGGATAGGCCCAGAGGTCCCTACGCCTTGGACTTATCACCATCTGTGGTAAGTGCCTATGGATCATTCTGAGAGGAGTAATCATTGCCTTTCCGAGTGGTTGTTCCTCACATGCTCGAATTTAGCACCTTGATCGCAACGTTGAGGATCGCGTAGGATTATATCCCATCAGTTTTTAGTCGAAGACCCCGGATTTCCCCCGACTCTAACACATTGGTGAGTCACTTCGGAACGACCAGTTATATGTTCCCGTGGATGTCCGGGCTGCGTTGGCGATTGTATTCGGAAGCCATCCAGCTATATGCTTCCTTGAGTACCCAGTTTCAGTCCCAGATCAGTTCCAGTTCAGTGTACCATTGTGAGTGTACCTCTTGTCACTCTGATCCAGCAGCTCATCAGCCCCTTTGGTACCACACTCAGTTATACTGTTGCTTGTTCCAGTGCGCTAGTTCTGCAGTTCACACATGATCCGCTCAGCAGTATGTCCCAGCTTTGTGTCCCCTCTGGACTCTTATGATGTACACAGTGGTCATGTATCTTACAGGTCCTCCTTTTCGGGCCTCACAGTTTTGTTTATGTATCTTGATACGAGCATGGGTATGCCCGCCTCGTCCATATATTGAGATTATTCCTCATTCAGTTTTTGAGGTCATGTATATGTCAGGTCCCCATTTTTATTATTATGTTATATCCTGATACGAGCATGGGAATGCCCGCCTCGTTCATATGACCAGATGATTCCTCATCCATTATTGAGGTTATGTACTTTTAGTTCTTGCAGTTGTTCGGGATCGTTGTTCTGGGCTTCAGTTTGTTTCTTCTCTTCTCTCCACATCCCAGGAAAACCGTTCATGACTTATGATGTCCATCGGCCATACGATGAGCTCCTAACCTCGCACATCAGGGGGCAATCTGTTAACACCCAAAAAGTGTTCACTACCTCATCTACCACATTATATGGCTCATTTGTACATTTTCCTACCATATTTCCCTTAAAAACCCAAAAAATCCCACTAAAAAACCTCCAAAAGGCCTAAAATGCCTCCAAAAGGCCACAAAAACCTCAAAATAGCCTAAAAAAGGCTAAAAAACCCCCTTTTCCTCCAAAAATAGCAAAAATCCCCTAAAAAGGGAATAAAAAATATAAAATAATGAGGAAAAGGAGGAAAAAACCCTATACAGCTGCCCAAAACCATGTGTTCCCTAAAACCATGGGTCAGCACTCCACCACCAAAAAACTATAAATAGGTGATGGAGATCCCTTATTCCATATCCACAATCACAAGCACCCTTACTCTGCCAAAATCTCTCTCGAAACCCTAGTTCACCATTGAATTACTTTCACCTTGAGAGCCACTTTTGGCCCATTCCCACCATTGGAGAAGGAGAGGGAGCATATTGAAGCTTGGAGCATCCTCTTGGACACTGTAAAGGGCTTCATCAAACCTTCACATTGAAGGTAATATCAATACAAAAAGCCATCTTTTAAATTTGTTATTTATATTTCATGCATGTTTTAGAAGTAATTTAATTTCTGTTTTAGCTTAATTATTTACATTTACTGAACAGCTACTAAGGAGTCCATTCTCCTTAGTAGGTGCTCATTTGCACAAGCTAGGGGTAAAACCCTAGCTACACCAAGCATAAGAGATAGACATCTCCTAGCAGCAACTTCTCCTCCTCCACAAGTGTGCCACTCTTCAAAGAGTGTGTGTGAGAATAGAATGATGAAATAGAGTGCCTCCCGCACTCTATTTATACTTGATTTGACTTACCTAATAACCTTTACTAGGTCGGCCTCAACTTAACCACATAACACAATGTTGACTGGGCCGACACCTAATAGGGTGGTCTAATAACCCCTTGACCCACATGGCCGACCCCCAATAGGATGGTCTAATAACCCTTTGACCCACATGACTTATACAAGGCCGACCCCAACAAGGTGGTCTAATAACCTTACAATATAAATGACGACACTTCTGTATAGAGGAATAATACAATCTCTATAGGAGTACAATATACATATATGAAATACATTCCAAAGTTACATATACATCAACAAAGAATTTAACATTACTATTGTTGATCGTCCTGGTCGAGAGAATGTGGTAGCAAATTTTCTCGCTTGAATTCAAATTGACGATAATGCGAGTCCTGTCAATGATAGCTTTCCAGACGAACATTTTTTCGCTGTGTCTGTTCGAACCCCTTGGTTTTCATACATAGCCAATTATTTAGCAACTGGAAAGCTACCAAACCAGCTCTCTCCACCTGAGAAATGTGGGATCATAGTTCAAAGTTCTAATTATTCTTGGGTGGATAATTCTCTTTTTCGTACTGGTCCTGATCTTATTATTAGACGATGTGTACAAGAGGATGAGATGGCGGAGATCCTTCATGCCTATCATGGTGGACCTTGCAATGGGCATTTTTCTGACAAAAGAATAGCATACAAAGTGTTGCACTCTGGGTATTATTGGCCAAACATTTTTAAAGATGCTGCCAAGTATGTCAAGGGGTGTGATAGTTTTCAAAGAATGGGTAGACCTACGCCATCCAATGAGATTCCCTTACAACCCCAAGTTATGATTGAGCCTTTTGAGAAATGGGGTCTAGATTTTGTTAGGCCAATTTCCCCTATGTCTCGCAAGAAGAAGTACATCCTAGTTTGCACAGACTATGTCACCAAGTGGGTAGAAGCTAAAGCCTTATTTTGAGCCACAAAAAAATCTGTGGTAGAGTTTATATATGAAGAAATATTCACCCGATTCGGTGTACCTAGGGAAATTGTAACCGATCAAGGATCTCAGTTTACCTCCAAGTTGATGAAAGAGCTTACTGACAATATGGTATTAGACATTGCAAATATTCACCATATCACCCGCAAGCCAATGGTCAGGTAGAGTCCACTAACAAAGTATTAGAAGCCATCCTGACTAAGACTATCCAGTTACACCACAAAGACTGGGCAGATAGGCTTCTAGAAGCCTTGTGGGATTATAGAATAACTTGGAGGAATACCACTGGCCACACACCTTATGAACTTGTTTATGGTAAACAAGTTCTTCGACCTATTGAATTTCAAGTCAAAACCTTTCGTATGGCTGCACAATTAGGGATGAATCTGGAAGAAGCACAGAGACAACGAATCCTACAGATAAATAGATTAGACGAGATTAGACAAGATGCTATCCAACGCACAATTTTAATTCAAAACCAATGAAAAAAGTGGCATGATAGATACATTAAACAAAAACAATTCAAAACTAGAGAGTGGGCATTACTTTTTTATTCAAGGTACAAAAAATTTAAAGGTAAATTAATTACTCGTTGGATGGGTCCATATGAAATTGTTACAGCTTTTGATAATGGATCTGTTAAAATTAAGACAATTGATCATTTTCAAATTTCCTTTGTTTTAAATGGAAATAGACTTGGACTTTATCATCAACCAATATCTAAACAAGATTTTTTGCAGAATGCCTTACAATAGGAGGAGATGGAGATGGTAGAAGAGGAAGCCATTCCTCCTTCTCCTGGTTCTTGAATTATTTAGGTTATTTTCATTTGTATATATATAAATATATTTTTGTTTTTTTTTAATAAATAAGAGTCATTTTTAACAGCTGATTGCATTTTTTTACAGGAAATTCATTTTTTATGATCAGCTTATGCAATTTTGTCAATTAAAACAGGAAGACTCTTTTCCCTTTTTCCTAAATTTCATATGACTTTTTCTTTGTACATATGTTCTTGTTTCGAATAAAATTGAATCATCTAACAAGTGGTTTTGAAGTTTAATTATGAGTACCTTGTCTTTATAATCAGCCCATGCAATATTATCCGAAAAGGGAAGTGCTCTAAAAGAAACAATTATAATGCATCTTAACTCCTTCTCTTTCAATTATTGTTGAAAATTGAAAATTTATAGCGAAAAGTTCAAGTGTCCTTTATATCATTTTTAACCACTTTTCTTCTATGATTATGTATATGGTATTTGATTCAGACATGTACATTTCTGATTTATCATTAGAACAGTTGATTAAGACCTACTTCAATCCTCATGATTCTCAAACAGTTCTATCTTACACCTATGGACTACTAACTCATCCTAGACTCATCATCAAAACTTGTCTCTTAAGAATTCTTTAAAAAGGTAGCCCAAAAGTGAATGATACTTCTATTTTGTTGGGAACATTACTGATCTTTCATGAAGAAGATGTACTGAGAGGTCAAAAAACAACTTTAGGTTATTATCTTTTGACATTATCTATAATCTAGGCCATTATAAATAAAGTTACTCATAAGGTTCATTCTAAAATTTTGAAATATGTGTCTAGAAGGCTTAGCACACTCTAGTGCCAACCGGATTCCTTACTAAAAATCATGATACGAATCAAACCTATTGGGGTACTGAACAGGCTCGCTGGCAGCGGGTCCATGCTAAGTAAAATATTAAACAAGAAAGCTCGGTAAATGCAAGTAAGCCCATCGGGGTACTGAACAAGCTCATTGGAAGCGGAGCTATGCTTGCATGGTACCAAGATAAACCCGTCAGGGTACTGAACAGGCCTGCTAGAAGCAAGGAAATATCGGGTAAAAGAGGTTCGGTTAACGCATTACTATGCACATGGCTCATAAAAAACCTGAGTATACGAATACATGTTGAGGCCAATTATTTATACTGTCATTAGAGAATGGCTGTAAGTTGGATTTGGACCCTATAATCTAATTCAAACAATACCTAGGGTATGACTATCCTAGAAATGGAACCCATAACTATAGAAATCTCACAAAATCTAGGGTGAACTTTATCTATATTCTTTGATGACAAGAGATCTTTCAAATGAGTCATGGATGGCTAGGTTTCCTATGGCATTTTTCGCATCATTTGCACTATCATTCTTCATATGGTCTTCTTAAGCACTGTTGTATTCTTTTTTATGAATGTACATATATGAATCATCTACATTTATTAGTTAATCTTTCATTTTCTTACAAAAATTATCACAACATTTTAGAAGCTATTGCCTAAACCATTAATTGAAAATATTTGAATATTAATCAATTTTTCTTTGATGGCTTGAGGAAACGCCATATTTTTGCTTTTGGGGAGGTTTAGAACTATCTTTACCTTCTGATTATTTATAAATTCATTTATCTCTGACAAAATGATAGGTCTTTTTCAGTATAATGAAAAAAAGTAGAAAGAAGATTGTTTTGATCGATGAAAAATAAAGAAGAATGCGACTAAAGTTCCAGAAAAGCAGGTTTACAACATTTCTTATGTGTTGACAAGTCCCAGAAAAATTCTCTACATAATCAGCAACAATCAGATCCATCAAAGCACATTTTTGTACAAAGGTCTGTATGAAGAGTTGGATGAAGGGTCGAATGACGATCCGAATGAAGTGACGAACGAGGCAAATGAATAACGATCTGAATGAAGTACCGAATGAAACCTTAGCTTGAAATGATATTAATAAGTGTGCTAAGATATTTAATTTTTTTATTTTTTCTGATATATCTAATTAACTAATCATTGCAATGATCAAATTAAATGCCATCTTTGCATACTCATTTCATCTCATCAAATGAATCGATAAAACATCATATGGCTATCATACAATTTTAATCCTCCATTAAGTTTTATCGTGCGATCTATCGTTTCATTTATTAAGTGATCATGATTTTTTTATGTGTAATTTGTGTCTATAATTTCATAATGAGGATTACATTCAACTTGTCCAAAGTTCACTTTGGACATGGTTGAATATATCATAACCATACAAATTTACTAACTCAGGAAGTTCTATGATGGCACACGACTCATGGTAACTGAATGATAGCGTATCATTCAAACGTGCCAAATCTATCCCCACAATCATTCACCCATTCAAATGGATCTCAATTTAAACTAAACCTTGCGTAAATTTTTCTTCATATTGCTCACTCTCCATCCACCCTGAACCTATCAAGCTCCATCCCATGCAATTTTGTGCATCCCCTCTATCCATTTGCATCCTTCGACCTATGTTCAATATGCCAATCCATCATGAACCTGGAAGTTATGAGTACTTACTTCGCATCCCTGAATTCAAAGAGTGCCGTGAAGTATTCCTTCGAGCCGGATGGGGTCCATTCCTTCGCCTTATCCAAGGTCACGACCACAAAATCTGCCTCCTCTTTGCAAAAGGGTTCGATGATAAGACAGCCAGGGTCGGCCATCTCACTTTTCCTGTGACGGAAGAATCCATTGCATCGGCCACGAAGCTTCCCAAGGAAGGAGCCCATTGGCACAAACATCTTTTCCTTCCATGGACGGAGCACGAATTTGCTCTTAAGGATGAATATCAACATGTTGCTGGCACCAAAGGGTTTCGCGAGGAATGGGTTAAGCCTGAATATCTCGATCCTCTGACTGTCATCATCCAATTGATTACCTATGAAGGTAAGTTCACCGTTTTCAAAGCTTGTCCCTTTAGGCTACTAGCACATTTTTTTAATGGTCAAGTTCTTAATTTCCCCTTCTATTTTCTGAAAAGTTTAGAGAAAATGTCAAGTCAGGTTAGGAAGAATACCACTAACCCCTATGGAAGCTTATACCACCACTGTTTGATTAAAATCCCGATCACTCACCAGTTGGAAGAAAAGGGGAAAACCTAGGAATGCTTTGTCTTTGAAGTCCTGAACCCTCATCTAGTTAAGAATCCTATGGTTAAATCCCCTGCCTCTCGTAAGCGTCATAGTTTCCAAACCCATGCAAACAAGTTGGCCCAAACCTCTTCCCAAGAAGAAAAGGTTACCAAATCTGTACGATTTAGTGAGGGTGCCTCGGGTGAAATACACCCTGTTCCTTCATCCATTCCTGAGCCTGTCCATGAGGTCACAAATACAAAACCCCCATTTTTCTCACCAATACCCACCAAGTCAAGAAGGGCCAATCGTGACCAGTCTGTCGACCAGACCGTCATCCAGTCCATCGATCAGTCTGTCATTCAGCCAATGTATTTGGACAACTTTGACGACCAAGCAAATGACCATGTCTTTGAATCACCTCTCCTCGCGTTTGCCAATATCTCTGCCAATTTACTTGAAGACCCTATCTTGGAACCTTCCCCTACACATACTGAAGATAAGGCCCCTGAGGAACACATTACACCTGCTAATCCCAAGCCATTTCTAATGGGATCGAGCCCTCAAAAAGACCCCGAGTATTTTGTAGTAGCATCGACTCTAATCCATCAGACTGTGGACAGACTAACCCAAGACATAGCAGAGTTAAAAAGACAGAATGAGAAGGATGTGGAGATCATCTCAGGGCTTCGTCAAGAGAACAAGGAATTACACTTCCAAGTGAAATGTGTTGAATATTTAAATTAAGAAAAAACAACTTCCAACATTTCTCTCCAGTTGAAGCATGATGCTTTGAAGGACCAATTTCAGGAGCTTAGAGCCAAAACCACTTCTTCTTCCAAGTCGAAGGCAGATGCTACTTTAGCTCAACCTTCTTCCTGAATTTCTCTACTTTTTGCTCAATGGGACCTGGCATATCTCCAGTTTGGGGGAATGTTGGTGTCCATTTTGTCACCATTTTTTATCATCAAACACATTCTGATTAGCGTCATTTTCACCATTTTTGATATGATAAGTCATTCTTCTTGCCATTCAGACCGCCAATCAGACCAAGTATGAACACATTTTCATATCACTTGAATTTTGGTCAAATATCATCATATTGTGATTTATTAACGCTTATTTGACATTTCTTGGCTTGCTTGGAAAATGGATCTCGTCCTGCAGGCTATGGGTTTCAAACGGACCTTCATTCAAACGTGCTTTCATGCCAAAGTCGCCCAGCAGTGTTCAAATCATCATTCAAACCTTTATTCAACCCATGAGATCATCGGTTGGAATATTTATGGTCATTAGAGGAAAAAACAGAAAGATGGATTATGTTAGCAATGTGGCTTTCATGGTTGGTGAGCCCCTGTTCTAGAAGATTCTCCCTCCTACTCGCCTCTCTTGACAACACATCTTTTGCTCACATCAACACTCCGAAAGTTCTGTCTTCCTGTTCTCCCAGCCTGACTGCACGCTCTCCTTCCCACGTCAACATTCCAGAAGATCCTCATCCTCCCACGTTCATCCTACTAGAACATCCTCCACCTAGGATTGAAGGAAATTGGTGCCTAGCTGTTCGCGTCAAGGAGAATCAACACCGTGGACTTAGGCAGATGCCCTGTGTGTGGTCGTAAACCACCATGTACTCATTCAATAGTCATTAAGACTTCTATTTTTAGAGAGGTTGACTACGTCGACCTTCTCTCTGATTGTAAACTTATATATAGACGCCTCCTTTGGAGAAACGCATCACAATATAGCGCATACATACATAGAGGATATAAGTAACTTGTAGAAACGTTGTGTAACTTTCTCAGTTAATGGAAATTCCTGAATTCTGCTGTTGATGTTCTGTTGTTGGTGATTAGTTTGAGTTAAGATCCAATATCTGATTGCTAGGAAGGGCCCCTCAACAACCAGAGGTTTTATTGTATATATTTTGCATTTCCTTTCTGCAAATTAATAGTTTTCATTTTCAGTCTTTAATTTGTTTCCTATACATGACAGTTCTTTATTTCCTGTAGTTATATCTTACTGCTAGTTTAAACTGTTAATTTAATTTACATGCTTAAAAGTTAAAGTGGCCGGTCATGCTTAAATCTTCTTAGTTTGCTTTCAGTTTTGTCATTTGCAATTAGATAGAGTCAACTATTTAACGTTTTAGTAGCTCAAGTTCAATTCATAGTTAGAATTAGTTCTGCTAATGTTTTTCCTGTAGCTGTAGGTTAGTTTTATTTACATTTCATCCTGTTAAATTTTTAGTATTAAATCACAATACTATAGGATCTTTGTTGAGAGAATAACATCTACAGTATATCAATGCATGACAATCATAATATGACAAGCATCACAAGCATCACAAGAATCAAAAGCATAGAGACAAGAGACACAGAGTTTCCGTGGGGAAAACCCTAAGGTGAAAAACCCCACAACTTCCTCAGAGATAGAGAGAGCAATGGCTCAACCAAAATACAACCAAATAATACAGAGATAGTCTCCTAGCAGATGATCCTCCTCCTCCTCACTAGTGCGCCACTTTTCAGAGAGAGAGATAGTTACTTTTCCGAGTGAGTAAAATAGAGATCTCCTATCTCTATTTATACTCACCTTTTTGCCCAGTGACCTACTGGGGCCGACTTGTCTACTTGAGTACATCCACATTATATTATATATTAATTAGGGCCGACCCCATAAGGTGGTCTAATAACCCATCGGCAAGTACACACACTTGCGACACTTGTCAATCCACATGATGACACTTCCTTATAGAGGAATAACACATCTCTTATAAGGGTACAATAAATATAAATATAATATACAGATGAAATACATTCCGAAGTTACATATACATCAACACTCCCTCTTAACTAGGAAGGTATTTCTCGACACAGATCTGCTAGACAAGTCTTCTTCTCTAGATCATCGTCATCGATGCATCGTCATCATCATCGTCACTGCTGCTACTATCTCAACCAATCTCTGTCTCTACTCGTCATAGGAAGTTCTACAGAGCCAGTCCTTTTTCATACTGGATGTAGGCCCACCACCTGCAGGTCTTCGTCATCACTGGCCATACTGTGGAATCCTCAGGACTTATTACGTGCGTCACAAAACCTCGAAAGAGCATCCCAGGATGTTACGGGTACACAACTCCGACCTGTAGGATCTCCCAGGGCGCTATTACATGTGACCCCACCACAAAACCTCGAAAGAGCATCTCAGGATGTTACGGGTACACAACTCCGACCTGAAATCTCCCAGGGCACAAATTACATGTGGTCCACCACAAAACCTCGCAAGAGCATCTCAGGATGTTACGGGTACACAACTCCGGCCTGAAATCTCCCAGGGCACAAATTACATGTGGTCATGGCAAAACCTCGAAAGAGCATCTCAGGATGTTACGGGTACACAACTCCGACCTGAAATCTCCCAGGGCCCAAATTACATGCTATAGGACAAAACCTCGCAAGAGCATCTCAGGATGTTACGGGTACACAACTCCGACCTGAGATCTCCCAGGGCACAAATTACATGTCCTCCCAGAGCAATGTCTCGAAAGAGCATCCCAGGCTGTTACGGGTACACAACTCTGACCTATAGGATCTCCCAGACATGCTCATCTGCACAACCTGATCCACGGACATAGAGTATCAACCTGATACTCACCATACATCATCCTGATGTACTCATGATCGTCCTGATCATCATCATTGCAACGTCCTGCTGCATGTCATCTGGAGCAACATCCTGAAGCTCACCATCCATGATCATCCTGATCATCATCACTGCAACGTCCTGCTGCATGTCATCTGGAGCAACATCCTGAAGCTCATCATCCATGATCATCCTGATCATCAATGCATCCACCTGATGCATACCAAGTATCTACCTGATACATATCATCATACATGATCCTCCTGATCATACAATGTATCCACCTGATACATGATACGTATCACCATACATGATCCACCTGATCATACAATGTATCCACCTGATACATATACAGATACATGGTCCAAGCATCCAACATGATGCATATACAAAATACATACACATGATCCAACTGATCATATCCAGCATCCAACATGATGCATACATACATACATAAAAATGATCCAACTGATCATATCCAGCATCCAACATGATGCGTACATACATACATAAAAATGATCCAACTGATCATATCCAGCATCCAACATGATGCGTACATACATACATAAAAATGATCCAACTGATCATATCCAGCATCCAACATGATGCGTACATACATACATAAAAATGATCCAACTGATCATATCCAGCATCCAACATGATGCGTACATACATACATAAAAATGATCCAACTGATCATATACAGCATCCAACATGATGCGTACATACATACATAAAAATGATCCAACTGATCATATCCAGCAGAAACCAGAACATCATCCTGATGCTCATCATCCAGCGCTTACATCCACATCCATGTGAAGGATCCTCCTTCCACATGCTTGGAATGGCTTCAGCAAATGTGTCCATCACTTCTTCCTCGAAGTGTCCTCGATCTGAAGAACGCCAAGCCTCTCTCTGAAGTACTCGAACTTCACTCTGGCTAGTGGCTTCGTCAGCACATCTGCAATCTGCTCATCCGTCGCAACGTACAGGAGCTTCACAGCTCCTCTCTGCACCATATCCCTGATATAGTGATATTTGATCTCTATGTGTTTCGACCTGTCATGAAACACTGGGTTCTCGGACAGCTTCACACAACTCTGGTTATCACAGAAGATACCAGTAGCTTCCAGCGGGAGATCAAATAACTCAGACAGTAGCTTCCGTAGCCATACTGCCTCACAACTAGCTGAATAGGATGCAACATACTCTGCCTCAGCTGTACTCAGTGCTACACAGGACTGCTTCCTGCTAAACCAAGAGATCACACCTGATCCCATACTGAAGCAACACCCAGATGTGCTCTTCCTGTCTACAGCACTGCCAGCCCAATCTGAATCAACATAACCCTGCAGGTTAAACTTTTGATTCGCCTCATATCTGAGCCCATAATCCACTGTACCCTTCAGGTACCTCAGAACATGCTTTACAGCAACCAGGTGAACACTCCTCGGATCCGTCAGGAACTGGCTCAATGTGTTCACATCAAAGCAAATGTCTGGTCTCGTGTTCGTCAGGTACATCAAGGACCCAATCATCTGACGATACATAGAGACATCAATTGGCTCAGATGAAGCATCACATAGAAGCTTCAAATTCGATGCCATCGGTGTGGCCATGGCCTTGCAATCCATCATCCCGAATCTCTTCAGGATATCTACTGTGTACTTCCCTTGACCAAGGAAGATCCCACCTGCATTCTGCCACACCTCCATACCTAGGAAATAGTGCATCATTCCCAAGTCTTTCATATCGAATTCAGCTGCAAGCTTCCTCTTGGTATCTGCAATCAGTCTGTCATCTCCTGTCACAAATAGGTCATCCACATACAGTAGTAGAATCACAAGATTCCCTTCCTCAACCTTATAGTAAAGGTTGGAATCTGCTTTACTCTTGGTAAAGCCCAAACTAGATAGAAAACTGTCCATCCTACCATACCAAGTTCTGGGAGCTTGCTTCAGGCCATACAAGGCTTTCTTCAATCTGCACACATATGACTCCTTGTCATGTATTTCAAAGCCGAGTGGTTGTTCCACATATACTTCCTCTTCTACTACACCATTCAGGAAAGCAGTCTTGACATCCATCTGGTGTATTTTCCATTTCATTGCTGCAGCTAGGGCAAGCACTGTTCTGATGGAAGTATACCTAGCTACAGGTGCAAAGGTTTCTTCATAATCTATTCCTTCTTTTTGAGAGAAACCACGAGCTACGAATCTTGCTTTGTATTTTTCCACACTGCCATCTGCAGCATGCTTGATTTTGTAGATCCACTTGGAAGTCACAACAGACTTCTCTTTAGGTCTTGGGACAACATCCCAAACATCATTCTTCATTATTGATTGGTATTCCTCAACCATAGCATCCTTCCATTCCTTCTTTTCTGCTGCCTCTTCATAACTGGAAGGCTCTTTGTTCATAATGTCACAGAGTAAAGCAACATAACTGGTGTGTGATCTGGTTCTCTTCTTTGCTCTGTGTTCTTCTTCTGGAATGCCAAATCTTTCTGCATCATGAATGAGCTCTCTAGCCCATACAGGTTTCCTCTTGTGAGAGTTATCCTCACGGGGTGGATCTACAGGTTCTTGTGGATCTTCAAACTCACGAACAGCTTCTGGAGCTGCTTCAGTCATGGTAGTGTCTTGAAATCTTGTTTCCTTAGGTTCTTCATAAACTTTTGTAGGTGTCTTTCTTGATTTGATGAATGCTGAGTTTTCATCAAATGTTACATCCCTACTGACATCAATTTTCTTGAACCCTGGAAAGTATATTCTGTACGCCTTTGATCTTTCACTATAACCCACAAAGATGCCCTTCTTTCCTGAAGGATCTAATTTAGTCCTCTTCTCTTTTGGGACATGAGTATATACTGGACAACCAAATATTCTGAGATGGCTGACTTCAGGTTTCTTACCAGAAAATACCTCTTCTGGTGTCTTGTTGTCCAATATCTTGTGGGGTGTTCTGTTCTGCACATATACAGCTGTTCTAGCTGCTTCTGCCCATAGATGCATAGGAAGATCTTGGTCATGCAACATTGCCCTTGCTGCTTCCATGATAGTTCTGTTCTTCCTTTCTGCAACTCCATTCTGTTGAGGATTATAAGGAGCAGTCAACTCCCTCTTAATCCCTGAATCACAACAAAGTTTCTTGAAGTCATTTGAGGTGAATTCTCCACCATTGTTGGATCTGAAAGTTTTGATCTTCTTGTCAGTTTGATTCTCCATCAAGTTTTTGAATTCCTTGAATTTGTCAAGTACCTCATCTTTGCCTTTCAAGAAGTATACCCAAGTCTTCCTGGAGAAGTCATCAATAAATGATACATAGTAAACATACCCACTTAGGGAACTGGATGACATGGGGCCACATACATCTGAGTGGATGATTTCCAAAATGTCTTTTGCTTTGCTTTCACTGCTTGGGAAAGCCTTCTTAGTGTTCTTTCCTTTTGCACATCCTTTGCAAACACCTTCATGTTTGGTCTTGATTTCAGGAAGACCCTCTACTGCCTTACTTGCAATTGGAAGTGCCCTATAGTGCATGTGAGCAAGTCTTCTATGCCAAAGTTCACTTGGCTCCATGGATTCATGTACCATGGCATGTTCAGGTTGTCCCTTCAATTTATACAAGCCTCCCTCTTGCTCCCCAATCACTACTGCATCATCTATGTTCTTTCCTTTTGGCCACATTAGGACTTGGCCATCCACAAATGCAACCCTCATACCTTTTGCATCCAATGCAGAGATTGAGAGTAAGTTTTTCTTGAGCCCAGGTACATAGAGGACTTCCTTCATCTTCAGAGATTTTCCAGAATCTAGGTTGTAGGAGGCTTCACCACTTCCTTTGATTGGGTATTGATAATCATCCCCAAGCTTCACCTTATGGGGTGATTCATGTTCAGATAGGTTCACAAAGGATTCCTTAAACCCAGTCATGTGTTTGGAAGCCCCACTATCAATCAACCAATCAT
The DNA here is from genome assembly GCA_027924585.1 of Larix kaempferi. Lineage (NCBI taxonomy): Eukaryota > Viridiplantae > Streptophyta > Pinopsida > Pinales > Pinaceae > Larix > Larix kaempferi. Next base: position 10,345,746 of record BSBM01001152.1, read on the forward strand.
TACATCCATGGGAGATGGTACCTGTAAGAGCAGAAATTAGAACATATTCTTCTTCACTTGATGAGTCATCACTACTACTTTCTGCCCTAGCCTTTTTCTTTGGAGGTTCATCATCTTCGGCAGCATGAGCATGAAACCTTCTTTTGCTGCCCTTTTTCTTTTTACTAGAGTTTTTGTTATTATCCCTTTTGTTCTTGGGACAATCTGAAGCAAAGTGACCCTTCTCATTGCATGTGAAGCATCTTAGGTCCTTCTTACTCTTTTGATGGAATCTTTTGTGGTGAGAGTGATCCTTCTTGGTTTTGCTTCTTTTGGTGTAAGCTGCAAGAGCTTGATCTTTTCCTCCCATCTTTTCCTCACGAGCTATAAGTCTAGATTCTTCTTGAGAGCATTCTTCCCTCAATCTGTTGAAGGAGATCAATTTCTTCCTTGCACAAATTCCTTGAATAAAGGAATCCCATGACCTGGGTAGGCCATTTAGAGTGGTCATCACCACTTCTCCATTCTCCACCATTTCATCTACTGCTTCTAATTGTTCCTTGATCTGGGAGACCCTTGAAAAGTAAGATTGAATGGTTTCTCCATTCTGAAACTTCACTGCTTTCAATTGGTTCCACAGGGTCATCTTCCGATTTATGTTCTTTCCTTCAAATAGCTTGGTCAAAGATTCAAACATCTCTTTGGGTGTCTTAAGAGAAGACACATGAGGTATGAGATGGTCTTTGATAGAATCAGCAATGATTCTCTTTGCCTTGACCAAGTTCTTCTTGTGCAATGCCTTGGCTTCTTCATCCTCTGGGATAGGGATGTCTTCTTTCACATATGGGTCCAACTCATTCTCTTCCAGGATTAACCCAATCCTATACTTCCAGGCTCGGAAGTTATCAGCCCCTTCAAGCTTATCCTCAAGCTTGGTGTGGAGAGTACTTGAAATGAAAATAGAAAGGATTTAGAACTTACCACTTGAAGTGCTGAAAACTGGATCTCGTCCCGGATTAGGGTTTGTCAGAGAAACCCTAAAAATTCAAAATGTGAATTTCAAAATTCCAAAAGGATAGAAAGATGCGCCTTAGAGAGCTGATCAGCCTAGTACATTCAGAATTTGAGATCAGCAAAGTCTTGCCCTTCAAAATTGCCTTTTTGTCCTCTCGGGTTCACTGGGGAGGGCCCTGAATTAGGGTTTGAGTTTCCCGGAGATCTACCCAGCCAAAAATCTCGATCCAAAGCTCAAACCTTCTATTTTTGCAAGGAGCTTCCAGCTGTACCTTCAGTTTCCAGAAATTCCTATTTTTGTGGAAACCCTAATTTTTAGGGCCAAATCTGAAAATGCTCGGAACTGAATTCTGATTGGACAGATAGATGCGCCTTGATGAGTAGATCCAATCTACTATACTGAATTTCAAAAATCTGTGGAGAGAAACCCAATAAACAAGGAATACAAGCTTCCGTCACTGCAAAATGTCTTCTTCTCAGTTAAGCTCTGATCCCATGTTAAATTTTTAGTATTAAATCACAATACTATAGGATCTTTGCTGAGAGAATAACATCTACAGTATATCAATGCATGACAATCATAATATGACAAGCATCACAAGCATCACAAGAATCAAAAGCATAGAGACAAGAGACACAGAGTTTCCGTGGGGAAAACCCTAAGGTGAAAAACCCCACAACTTCCTCAGAGATAGAGAGAGCAATGGCTCAACCAAAATACAACCAAATAATACAGAGATAGTCTCCTAGCAGATGATCCTCCTCCTCCTCACTAGTGCGCCACTTTTCAGAGAGAGAGATAGTTACTTTTCCGAGTGAGTAAAATAGAGATCTCCTATCTCTATTTATACTCACCTTTTTGCCCAGTGACCTACTGGGGCCGACTTGTCTACTTGAGTACATCCAAATTATATTATATATTAATTAGGGCCGACCCCATAAGGTGGTCTAATAACCCATCGGCAAGTACACACACTTGCGACACTTGTCAATCCACATGACGACACTTCCTTATAGAGGAATAACACATCTCTTATAAGGGTACAATAAATATAAATATAATATACAGATGAAATACATTCCGAAGTTACATATACATCAACACATCCTTGTTTCATTATACCATAGAAGTAGTTCATTCCTTAAACAATGATTAGTATAGGTTACTGCTTGTTATCTTAGCTTCTGAACAGTCTATTTATTGCTTTCCTTGCACTGTAGGTTCATATGCACAACCAACTGGTGTTAAGATCATTCGAATCTTCTTCTTTCCTTAGTTTAAATCATTTTCCTCCATCCGGACTGTCATTCGGACCATCTTTCAGACTGCCATACGGATCATTATATGGAGCTTAATACTTTCTGCATTGTTTTTATACTTACTTAGAATCCAGTTTCTTAGGCCTTTGCATTGTAATATTTCTTGCAATTAATTAACATCCTTAGATGTAATTAAGATCTTGTTTTACACTACATAGAGTTTTAATTTAGTTTTATCATCATTCTTAGTTTTCATTCCGTTTTCCTTAACTTTGCTTCAACTGCTTTACATATTATGTTTTCTTTTATACCTGATTCATTAAAGCTTTACTGTTACAGAATTCATCAGTTCCATTCTTAGTTTCGTTATGTCATGTTTCTTAATATTAATTCCAAATTAGATTTAGTAATTTCATTCTCTAAAGTATCTTAATTTTGATAGTTTCTTTATCAAGCATAGGATCAGTTTTCCCATTCATACAGTTAGTAAAGATTTTTCATAGAATAGGATTTGGTTAAAAAATAAGTATCTTTATCAAGTTTTCTACTTGCTTCCAAATCAAATTCAGTTCAAGTAAATATCTTTATCAAGTTCTCTACTTGCTTCCAAATCAAATTTAGTTCAAGTAAATATCTTTATTAAGTTTTCTACTTGCTTCTAGATTTCATTAGTTCCAATTCATTTGCTTATGGATAGAAGATCGGTCATAATGTTTAAATTTAAAAGTAGTTGGACAATCTTTAGTTTGCATTTATTTGTAGAAGTTAAACTAGACTTGCTTCCATTTTGTTTCCTTGTCACATTTGAAGACACTTTGATACATTCTCTCCCATTCCCATTACATTTGATACACTTCCTCAAAATCCCCAAGGAGAATGGAATTAGGTAGTTTAGTGTAGTCTTGAAGTATTAATCGAATGCATGAATAGTTGTTGAATTCACTAAGTAGTTTGTAGCTTTGCTTTAAGTTAATATAGTTCTTTGTTTCATAGTTAGTTGTCAAATTGAGTCATCTCATAGATATGTCTCTAACCTCATTTTCAGTTGTTTCTAGTTCCTAGATTAAGAGCTTTATTAGTAGTTTTCAGTTTCATTACAGTAGTTCTATTTTGATTGAGTTCTGATTCCTAAAATAATATTATTGTGTTTATATTTTTAATTATTATCCATAGAGTAGAGTAGTATAGCTTGATACTATTATGATCTGTTGGTTTAGTTAGGATTAACTAGTTCAGTAGTTGTATTTTCAGAGTTTGACTCGGTTTTTCATTTTGAAAGATCTTTCAATCTTTTCTTTATTAAACATTTCTAAGGTCTACCGAGCTGAAGCCTTAGGTCCCATTCTACCTCAGCATATACTGTGCCACAACTTTAAGATTACCAACCCTGGTTAATAATTAAATATTTTGGTGATTCCTTAAAGACAGTAATTACACCTCAATAGAGAGACTCCAAGTGGTCGTCCTGGACCCACATCTGCAAGAAACATGTAAAAATACATCAGCACTACTCCAAAAAAATCATAAATGCATAAAATGAAAAAAAACAAGCAATTATTCTAACGATGTCACCCCACTGCGCTCCCTCGAGAAGCACCAAGTCTGGGTCTCCTCGGAAGTCTGTACCATGGTATGGGTAGTCCTCCACCATGAGGATCTGTCCCTGCAACCATATGAAGAAACCTGTAGAAAAACTGATGATGGCACCCCTGCCACCATGGCGACCCATCACTTCTTCCCACCTGGTCTTGTGGGGATCTCGTGCATCCTGGTCCTCAAGATCTACTTGAGAGTGCAAGTGTGGCACCCTCTCCAACATGAAGGACACCACCACCGAACCATAGCCAAATTGCTTCAACGCCCCACGCTGGAATTTGGTCAACTGATCACAAAGACTAGTGAGAATCCCCTCACACCAATTGAACACAGTGGGAGCCATGCACTCCTCGGCATACATCATCTACGATTTGCTCGCCAGATGAGCAGATCAGCTGCTAGCTACCCGCACAATAGTAAAGATAAACCGTCCGAAGAGCCTGGTCACAGACATCCTTGATGGGAATCTTCCCACCAGTCATCGGCGTACCTAGAGTACACCACTGCTCGATCATGTCCTCTACCGAGCGATCACCACCTTGTGATCCAGTCAAGGACACAGGGTTTCCTCACTGGGACAACCCTATCAAAAAATAAATGTCCTCGACATCTATGGTCAGCGTGTGCTCACCAATATGAAAATGTTGTTGTACTGGGTCCCAGCATTAGACCAGGTGTGTCAACAAATATACTTGGGACCTCATTCCCGACACTCGAAAATACTTGAGAAACCCAAAGTTTTGCATCACAACAACACATTGTGGATCATTTTCTGCTTACACATTATCGAGCTCATGCTTGTGTTCTCTCCACTCAAGAACCATTGTGCTCACCGAAAACCTGTTAAGAAGGGCATTTTAACACCATTAGAACTTTTCCCAACCATCAAGAAATTTTTCCTTTGGGTATGTTTTGAGTTTGAATTGGTGGTTTGCGTTGGTGCAGATCATCATTTCGGACAGTGCACCACTGGCGCAGAACACGCTTTCGGGTTCTGTGCCGACGCAGATCCTGAAAGGGTGACTTGCGCTGGCCCGTGAGTGCAAATACCCCAATTCAACAAGCTCAAAAACTACCTAAATGAAATAAAAAGAAAATTCTAATCCACTAGAAAGTTAAAGGGTAAGGTTTAGGGTTACCTATTGCTGATGGCGTCCGAAATGATGGATCACAACTCTCACAATTAGCAAAAGAAGAATGGCTCCAAATGGCACTTTTCACCTCTCCAACTTGGTAAAAAACAAATAGTAATTCTTTTTACTATTTACCCCTATTTATATTGAAAAAGAGCATATTCCTTTTTTAATTTATTCCAATATGGGTTATTTTGCTATAGTTGAGATTGTTTATACTCGATTAATTCTTTTGACCTAGTTTCGAATCTTGCAGGTGAAGTCAAGTGCCACTTTGATCCTGTTTTTAGTGGTTGTGGTCTTTTTGCGCCTATTTTCAGGTATGAACAACTCACAAAACGTCTTTTTGTCATTATTTCGCTCATTAAATTCAATTATTAATGACACCGAGCTAACTCTTTGTTCTTTCTCGTGCTCGTAAAATGATGAGAATAAGTCATCGAGTTATAGTTTATCACTTTTTTCAGGCTCATTAAACTCCCACGAAAAGGGAACCCCCTGGAGTCTTTTCGTCAATCTCTATTCATGCTCTCTAAATACAAAAATATTTCCAAGCGGACTTGATGCGTTCACACTTGTAAAAGTATTTGAATGATCGTCTTCGTGGTGATAGTTTACCCCTTTTTCGGGCCAGGGGGCACTACTTACGAAAAATAAATACTCCAGCCAATCATGACTGGAAGAGTCCTCTGTTGGAGCCAAGGTCGCAGCTATGGGAAAAGCTGCGAATTTTGAGGAAAAAGCACAAGTATGGAAGAGAAAGTGCTAAGTTTTGAATAAGCGCCAATTTTGGGACAGAAGAAGACGGTGCGCAGTACGGTGCCAGATGGAGGAGCTCAGCATAGATTACGGACCGGAAATTGCGGAGCTCGCGCGCACGTCAGAAGGGAATGAAGGTAGCAGAGTGGAAAGCCCAGCTACCCTAATTAATGAAGCAATGGAGTAGAGGGCTCAGCTACCCTCATTTAAGGCTAAGTACAGAAGTTATGGTTGCTCGGATCAAGGAGGAGCAACGGACCAAAGCATTGAAGGCGAAGGACGAGGCACCCATACCCGTAAGCTGCGCCGGAATTCATGGAGCCTGCAGGAAGCGGCGACATGACTGCAAGCGGCGCCTACAGTACACCTAGCCATGTGCGTGGTTAGGGTTTTTGGGGATTAATGCTGGGAAAGGCCCACAGTTTTGTAAAGGTGCGACCGCCATGGCCACCTATATATATGTATAATTGTGAAGGGTAGATGTTAGATAGCGAGTCAGTGAGTTGGTTAGTCAGTTGAGTAGCGAGTCAATTAGCTAAGCCTGTGAGTGAGCTAGCTAAGATAGTAGACGCTAGAGGTAAGAAGGATCGATCGAGTTGATCATCCTCTGTTATGATCTTGTTGACTGTTTTCTACCGTGTTGCTAGGAAACAGGAGTTAGAACTGGTTAGCAGTGAAGCTAATCCTTGAGTTGCAAACAGTCAGAGTCGACGTCTGAACTATTGTAATCTCTGAAGAGGAAGAGACTAGATCGAGAGAAGGGCTCCCAGCTGTGTGCGTGGAGTTTCCTGGAAAGATCTAAGGCTGCAGCTGTGTGCGCAGCATATTGTATAAGTCTATCACTTTCTAGTTAATATAAGATACTCCCGTGGGCGTGGTTTTCCCCGTGGAGGTGGACTTCATATTTCTCGTTGTTGCGATGTTGTGATTGAAGTGATTGCCTGTTTTAAGTCTACTAACAGCAAATACAGGAATGTTGCATTATCTTTATGAGTGTGTTGAGTAAGTTCTTAAAGCTTTCTTGGGAATTATAATCGTTAAGGGTTGAAGGAATCGGTAAGATATGTTGCCGTAGCGACAGGAGAACGTGTTGCTGCGACGGGCGCACTAGCTAAGCGACGCTTAGAATATCGGCGCAGAGGATAATAGGTCCTAGCGCAGGAGTGGAAGTACCGCGCAGTTCAGCTGCCAAGCAGGAGCCTGAGCGCTGTTGCGCTCGTAAGTCTGGAAGGGTCAGACATTCACCTTTGAGGAATCGCCAAGGAGGAAAGAACAGTCTCCGCGTCGCCTGGGTTAAGGAAACCTGATTCCTTAGCCCCCCCATAGCCACTTCGGGTGAGACCTCAAGCTGTCGCGCAGCTCGTTGCCGAGAGGGCCAGTGCGCCAAGGGGTTTTGTTGCTGCGCTTCATTAAAACCCGGGTCTGTCCAAAAAGCAGCCAACATCCTCTCTTGCGTTATTTTACCCTTTTCCAGGCGAAGAGGCTAACTTTACGAAAAAGGACCTTTGGAGTCTTCTTTAGTTCTTTTTAGACTCTCTAAAAATGAAATGACATTGACTTTTCCTTCTATGAACTTGTTAAAATTCAACATTGAAGGACCCATCATTGGACGAACCCCTCCTTTCCCAGGTTCGTAAAACATTTGGGATTGGAATCATCTATGAGATGAGCTATACCGAGCATTTGTTTACCCTCCTCAAGCTCGTTAAAAAACAAGTGAGGCACTCATCATTCATGATGGGGAAAAAGGAAAGGTTTTGTATTACATTTTATTTATGGGAACTGCATCATCGCTCTTGAACATGGCACTCATTTGCATTTGCATTTAAAACTTGGGTCATCTGTTTGTCTTCGATTCATCCTGATTTCATGAGTCATGTCACTCCTTTGGGTCATCTGAGGAATGCTTCCACTATCAGTTGCATTAGGGATCATTACCACTATCAGTTGCATTAGGGATCATTACCGTTCTCATCATGTCAATACTTCCAAGTCATGCCATGCCCATCACTAGTACAAAATGAGAGATAAGTGACTAGGCAACTAAAAACATTAGTCACCACTATTTTTTCAAGGGATAAATGACTAAAATTGAGCAATTTTAAATAAGCAAACTAAAAATGACTAAAATAAATGACTAATTTAGTCACGGGATAAAATATATGACTAGATAACAAGTGACTAAAATAAAAATGACAAACATAATGACTAATTTAGTCACAGGAATATAAATATGACTATCTAACAACGATTAATGTGAATTAGTCGTTTATGTTAGTAATTTTTAGTTGTGTCACACTGACAATGGAAAATTACAATTTTGATAATGAATTTGTTCAATATTTTACTAAATTTTAACAATGCAGATGGATTTAGAGATCTTACTATGGGGGTCATGGTCCATCTGTGTGGTCCCAAACAACCATATTGGCCCTCCATAGGGGATATTTGTCCTGGAAGTGGGACGTGGTGCTCATTTTGAAGTTTAGAACACTAGATATGGTTTCTAATATACGTTTTTTTTATAAGCTATAACTCGATATATTACTTTGAAAAAAAATAAAGTCTCCATCATAGGCATTGAAGCTCTATGGCTACTAGCTTGTGCAACAAGTTATGATTGTGGTGGGGCGGTTTAATCTTATAATGTCTAAATAGCAGAAGGGATTCTTCATGTAAAAGCGATTGATAGAGTTGAGGACTATAACATGTTTTTGAACATTGCGGTTCTATTGCATGGTGATTTTATCGAAAGAGAGGACAAAGAGTTGATGTCAATGACCAAGTTTGGTGAATAGTGTCCTTTCTTTTTTTTTAATATAAAAATGGGCCTTTTTTCTGCATTCAAATTGCAGGGAAAATGGTATTTCTGAATGCACAATTCACATTCCTACAATGAACCATTAAGGGTGCTATCATGAAAATGGCATGTATCTCAGCCATAGAGCAGCCTATTTGAACTTTGTATTAAAGAGCCAAAAAGGGCTTTAAACACTTGTCCAATATTGTAGCCAAGGAATCAACTACCATTGCTTATAAGTCCTTCTACATGGACACAAGGTGTCTCCTTTCGGTGATGTTGCTTGCTCAGGACAATTACTAAAAAAATGCCAAACACAACGCTGATGGCCTGCATGTTGGATAAGCTTAAATAACAACCTGGAGAAAGGTGGAGATATGACTGACAGGAACTTATTTCAGATAATCAAATGAGAAAACGACTGCTGAATATCCAATTAACAAAGAAATTTAACAGTGAATGTCAACCCATATTAATTCACTTTCTAAGGAATGTTGATCTATAAGCATCAATGAGAATTCGGATGGGAGGAGAAGGGATAGGTCAAGATCTAAATTATGGTGTTCAGAGAAGAAAACATCTAGAGATTGTTTTACATTTGAAGGATAAAATATTTGGGACCCTCCATGAACATAGGTGCAATGTCCTTTAAAAGGCATTAGGTTTTACAAATTTGATCCTCGGGTCAGACCAATCTAGAGCAAACTTTCCATGGGCACATGCTAAATTAGGATCTTGGGCTTATGCTGATAACTATACAAATATGCATATGTTATTTCTGAACACAATGGTTTCCCCTTTGCAATCAACTCCAATCCAGTTACACCAGCAGTGAGGGTTCATCAAACCATCCCATCAGTTACACCAGCAGTGAGGGTTCTCCACGAGGGCTTGATCTCTTTCTTTCTATCCAATGATGACATTATCCTCTTGGCCTCCTTTCTCAAATAATTGCAAAGACTACTTGATGTTCTTTCCCATTTTTTGTGATCATTGATAGTAGATGATTAACCTAAGTAAAACTAAGGTTATGATCTTCAAAATGTCAAAGGGAGGTTTCTCTTCCTAGCACTTTTACTTTTGATGGGAAGAGATCAAGATCACCATGACCTACACTCCCTATATGCTCCGAGGCACCATTTGCTGTCAAAGAAAGACTTGAATAAGATATTCGAAGAGTATAATATATTTAGATCACTTGAATCACACCTCTCAAGCTTCTTGGCTCTGGAATGGCTTTCTATTCCAAGCACTTATTTCAATTGAGAGGCGACTTATTATCAAACCTACATATAAGTGTAGACATTGAGTACAAGCTTTTAGGATCTCACTTGGTTATTTCATGTTGGCTCTCATTGGCTTTGGGTTGAGGGTGATCACCACCTTCCTTGCTTGGATGAAATTTGCAAGCTTTTCTATATATGATTAACCGAGTAAGATGATCACCTTGTCTTCATATGTCCCACTTATTATGAGATTAGGGGGGAGTTTTATTGCCTCTATTGGGACTCGAGTGGATCCCTCTTTATGCATTTTCTATCCAAATCATAGATGCTTATCTCTTTCACAGTGGAAGTTCTTGATTATAGATTGCATTCCTTGCGGTGGTGCTACATGTTCATAGCCTTTTAGATGGATCACCTCTTTCTTCCTTGTTGTCCATCTAGATCGGGGGAGCAAGAGACAAAGAGAGGTTTAGGCTTCTTTAGATATAATATCAATGAGACCTTAGTTTTCTTCTCGACACCCTTTTCTAGGTTGATATAGTTTTGCAAGATATCTGAGGATATCTTTTGCCATACCTCAAGATAGACTTCCTTGTACTAATAGATAGAGTGATTAGAGGAGGCTCCAAAGCTAGAGACAAACTCCCTCAACATATAGTACTACCTTCTAGGCTTTGGAAAGCAACTAGTCATCCATTCAAAAGTTTCAATTTCCACACGACCTCTATTGTTAGGAGTGAGGGGCCTCCTTGATCTAGGGCTCTACCTCTAGAACTATCGGCCCAACAAAACTAAGACCCCTCAACACTAAGTACTCTCTAAATGACCTTCTCAGGGACTGTATCGAACCCTTCATGGTAATCGATGATTCAAAGGAGGAGACTTCTTCTTATTATTTTCTCCCTCTACTTTGGCCTCGACTTCTAGTCCAAGTTCCAATACCCTCTAACATGTTATCGATAAGTTTTCACCTATATATTGCTTTTATTTTTTCGTCTCCTTCTTTCTTTGATTCACTACTTCAATTATGTTCTTGGATATTTTTTCTTTTGTTGTCATTTGTTGGACATTAATAAAATTATCTTATATTATCTCATTTCAATGAGGACTTGCAACTAGGTTTTATTTTATTTTTTCAAGAAGAAAAAAATTGTACTTTTGTTATTAATGAAAATAAAAAAGTACTCCTCCTTACATCCATATCACTAGATAAATCTGGATCATCAACCAAGATTACAGTATAAGCCAAAGCTTCAAAAAAATCAAAACATCCCAACCAAGATCAACAGGGGACAAACTCTGTAGTAAAAAGGTCCAAAAGAGAACATAAAACAAGGTGCCATCACCGAGAACAAAGAGTTACAAATCCTAAAAAATAGTAATAGATCCTTGGAATTCCAGTTTCTCATCTATCCATTCTTCCCAAATGAGAAAACCTTCTTCAACATTGAGCACTTCCTTGGATAGAGCATCCACCACATCATTGAGCTCACGATATATATGATCAATAGAAGAGTCGTAAAAAGAGTACAATAGAGATTCAATTATGCCACACCACTGCTGGAAGGAGTTATTTTATTAATTTCACTAAAGTACCTATTATCTCAAATTCACTTAAAAATAATTGTTAATTATTTATTTAAACAAATTCATGGAAAGATTTTAACTATGTTTCACACTCTCTAGTGAGATTCAAATATCCAAAGATAATTATAAAGAATTTGAACAGAAAGAAGGCGCGTATTTTATTCCTCCAGGCATTTAGACACTCCATTTCCCTCAACTATCAGTGATCTGCATTGTCATGGCAGCAGAAATGCTCCATTCTCCTTACAATCCCAAAACATTGACCAAAGGTGATCAAACTCAATAAACAACTTGAAACCCGACTTAAACCCTTCAAATCCACCGAACATCGCCTCATTTCAGCCATGAGAGGCATGCAGAGCTTCTCTGGTCCGACTTCAAATGGTAAGTATATGCTCAAAATCATTCAATATTCATTACTATGTTCATCCCAAGTTCGATTCCCTAGAAAAGCTGTGTCAATGTAAGAAGAAAATGAAATAAATCGCATCTCGCGTTTTAATTTTGGACTATGTGGTTTGAATTTTGTATTGGATTAATGGTGAAATGAATGGAAACTAGAGGATTGGATTTGTGTTTTATGTTATTTTTATTGTTTTGGGTGTTTCTGGATTAACAAATTTGCAGAATCTGAGGAGAGAGATCGAGAAATGGAGGAGCTTCACAGGGAGTTGGGGGAAACAATGTTCGCAAAGGAAAGTCTAGAGAATGAAAAAAAGCCCTCGATGATGCCCTTGCTAAGCTCTAGGAGAAGAAATATGAGGTAGAGAAGTAGGCTGAAGAGTTGAACAAAAGGGAAGATGATATTGAGGCTTTGAATAAAAAGTGAAGAAATCCAAGCCACATTGTTGCGGAAGGAGTCTACCCTTTAAGGTTTGAACTTTGCCCATGAGCAGCTCAAGACTCAGTTCAATGAAGGACAGAGGAATATGGAGGATGAGAAGTGGGAATTGGATTCTAAGATTGATGATGAAAACAGTAAATGTGAAGAGCAAGAGAGGAGGATTAAGCAATTTGTGGGTGAGATTGAGAATTTGAAATCTGCAATTGCCAAAGTGCAGAAAAAATGCAATGATGCCGAGGCTGTGGCCGAAGAGAAGACGAAGGCAATGCGGCGGATCGAGGCAGAGATTGAATCTCGAGAAGCCATTATTTCCGTGTTTTCTAATAATAGGACCCATTCTGAGGTTTTGAAGATGAAGCTTGCAGAGTGTGAGCGGAGTCTTGTGCAAGAGAGCACACAGAGGGTGTATGTAGAGAGTGCTTTGGAGGAGTAAATCTAGTAATCTGTTGAAGGTTGAACAAGCACATAATAGTGTTCAGGAGCAACTTAAATGGAGGAAGGAGCAATTTGGGCTCCTTGAAGAGGCCCACAAGAAGTTGCAGTGGTAGTTTCAGGATCTGGAGGATGAGTCAGAAGGTGAGAAAGTGGGTCTGATTACGAAGATATCAAATCCGCAGACCAAACTTGAATCCCATTGCAGGTAGTCCAAGGATCTTGAGATGCAGTTGCAGAGGTGCAATTAAGTCCTGGAACACAAAGAGAGCCAAAGGAAGGTATTAGAGATCCAAGCAGAGGAATCTCGGTATGGGTTTGAGAAGGTGGCTACTAAATTTGAGGAAGCGAGGTCAGTTATTGAGAGCTTGATGGAAAAATCTAGTAAAGAAGTAGGCCTTTTGAGGGATTCATTGGCCTCAAAGGAGAGACAAGTGCGGGAAATGGAAGTGAAGCAGATTCGCATGGATCACGTTGGATGAATTCCAGGCATGCAAGTACGACAATGAGGGGATGGAAGGTTCATTGGATAGGTTCAAGATGAAGTATACAGCCATGGAGGAAGCTTACAAAGAAATCTCTGAAACAATGAAGAGGAAGGAATCTCAATGGGACAAGGAAAGGGAAGAGATGCTCAAAACATTGAATGATTGTCAAGTAGATGTTCTCTCGAAGGATGTGTGAAATACCCATGAATTGTTTTTTTTTTTGTAAGTATTCTTTCGACTTTATGAAATATAATTCCTAACAATTCCTTCATAACTGAACATTGAAATTTCAGAAAGACTAACCTTTTAAAAATCAACAATACTTAAAACACTTAGAGTTATTTCTACTAGCAAGTAGATATCATTAGTTGGTTTACTGTTCACTTAGCTTTGGCTAACCCCCTCATTTTTATCATGACAAGTACAAACTTAGGACTAGGATCTAGAATTGCTACAGGTAAAAGTCCCTATTGGTCATTTACATGGTAAGGATTTCTTTTACTTAAAAACAAAAGTCGAGAAGATCCTACTAATGAGTTTTAAGCTTTGATACAGGTACCAACTTAGTAAAGAAGGGCTACAAGTACCTAAAAGAAAAAGGATTCCTTATCCTAAGGATCTCTACCTATCCTTTAACACAAGGATTTACCCGTTCTCCCTAAGCCTTTGCTACCACTCACTGCCAAAACAGGGCAAACAAAAGAAGGGATCAGTATCCTAACCAAAGTTAATAAAGTGAGCAAAATCATAAGAAGCTCGTAGAACAAGGGATGAGTCACCTAACTACTGTCATCATATTTTAATGCGAAAAGAGGGTACTGACAGCATAGGTACTACACTTGACCTTTGGCTCTATGACGGAGTCTTTCCACCGTATTGGCATTTACTTATCTCTTGGGAAGACACACTTCGAGCTGTAAGTTCTTTGTGCAGAGTTTGGTTAGTGTGAGTTCAAAACTTCAATCCAGAGGAAGAAAAGGCAGCATATTCACTCCATTTGAAGCCTCCGTTTTCAACACTAATCTTCCGGTGAGCTTGGCATTTTACAACATCAATATAGTCCATTTAAAATGCAGTTACTATATCCTTCGAGCCTGACTCTTTTTCTTTTAAAATGATGACAGAGCGTTTCGAGGATCTTCACTTCCGTAGCAAGCAACCTTGTTCTCCGGTAAGCAATAAACCGACTATGGTGTAATCCCTCGCTGGTTAGAAAGACTCAGAAATGAAAAGACCATCAGTGGAGGTCTGTGAGGATAGGTCGGAACCTTCCTTGGTTTTGGGCGAGCAGCCAAACTGGTAATTATACTGTTAAGTGTAAACTGGCCTTTGTGCCATGGAAAAATGCCATATAAGCTCGTATTAGGTTATGGTAAATTATTAGACCGAGAATTCTGTAATAAATTCTTTTAAAAGAAATCTGAAAGCTCCAATACTTAGGCATTAAAATAGAACTACTTTCATAACCAGCTGGGCACGCATAGCTGTTGGAAAACCAAAGTTTAGAGAAGAATTGGGAGGTACAAGGGTTTCTCAAGTATACCGAGTCTTTAAACTCGAGCTGTGCCGAGCTGTGCATGCGCATACTGCTTCAATTCTAGTGTTTGGACAAGGGCATTGACCCTATTTTATTTACAGTTTTTAATTTCAAAGAGTTATTCCAGAAATGCTTTTGCCCAATAAAATTTGTTTTAAAAGTTTCTTAAAAAGGCATGCGGTTTCTAAAGAAGGGAAAAGAAGTTCATAACTTAGATAACGTGGTACACCTGTATCTTTTAAAAAGCTTAAATCGTAACCTGCAGATTCATATTCCTTGGTAGAGGTAACATTTTTCAGCTTAGGTTTCACTGAAATCATTTCTTATTCCAGTCATGGTTATAAGCAGCTAGCCCTCTATAACGATCGTTCCAACCCTAACCATGAATTTAGGGTTTCACTCGTGGCTAGAACTATAGTTACAAATTTGTTTTCCAGAACCTATTCTTTTAGTCTTTAGAAAATAAATACAAATATATACCACCGTCGAAGCAAAAATCCTGTAGGAAATGCATGCAGAAAATTTCCTTTGCTAAATTGACTTAAAGGCGAAACCCCATTTTAGTTAGGGCAACTACGAGGCCCTACCTGAGATTTCAATCATTTTTGTAAAGAGTTATTCTGAGTTAACTAAAGGTGAGGCTGGTTTTCACAGGTCTGGCCGTAAAGCATCGAACCCAAAAACTCATATTTTTAACAAGGTCAAAATAACTATAGCAGATTCAAAATGATTTACGAACTCAGAATTCTAGGTTAATACAAGAATATAGTTTTAAAACCACCCAAATCTAGATTGTTAGATCCCTAAGTAACCTAGGATAATTATAAAGTCTGGTCAGAGTTCCGGGTTAAATTTTGGGTTTATAATGAAACTTTAATCAAATAGAGAAGAATAGCTCTGCCTTCATAAATTTGTAAAGCTCCAAAGAAATTTACTACTTGACCCAGACCATACTTTAGTCTTCGGATTCCATGCTAAACAGTTCTACCACATAAAAAGACTCACATTTTACAATAAAGGAAATAGCGGAAAAAGTAAAACTCTCTTTTGAAAACAAGTAAAAATTAAGACCAGTTACTGTTGTAGACACACGAGAGTCAAAGATGTACTCAATACTTAATTTGTCAGTAGCTATGTCTTATAAAATATCAAAGAATGACACTCTGTCTCCTTCGGTAATACTTAAGTACGATCTGCGTTTGACTATACCAGATATAATTTACACAGCGTATAGCATAATCTAGAATTTATCTTCATCTATCTTTGAATTTGGAATATATATATATATATATATTAGACCTCGGATATCAAAAGAAATGAACCTTCAGAAATCCATCTATTAATTTAATAAACCAGACATAAGGCACTCTTTAAATTTAGAGAAACAGAAGAGAATCAACACTACAAAAAACCTAGATTATATGGTCCGAATGTAGTAGGAACAACTACGTTCCACCCCCGAACTAGATTATGCATGTAAAAAACAGGGACAGTCAACCTCAGTTCCAGATCTCATTCACGCTTTCAGAAAAACAACTTGCCTAACACAATGTGCTCACATAGCAAAAGTTTCTACTCCCGCATACTAAGTAGCGTCTTGCCTCCCCCATATGCTTTCTTTATAGTTTCATTTTTTCCTAGGACTTACCATTAGCAGCCAATTCCTCATCGAATTTTCGCAGCTAACTAAATCCCTAATTTTCGGGGTGTGTCTAGTGTCATAATTACACTTGTGACACTTGTTTCGATCTCCCTGAGGTTAACTCCAACTTGTCCCTTACTTTTCCATGCATGATCTCCTCATTTAACTTGGTTGTTCCTCTTCATTCCTTTATTAAAATAATTTAATCAAAATGTTCATTACATTAGTCCTTCTAGGACTTATTGGGCAGATTTCGCATCTAGCCCTTTATTGAAAATCAATTTCGACAATAATTAAAATAATAAAATTTAACATAATGTTTCATTCTTTGGGGATGTCACAGGATGGAAAGATATACGGCCTACAAAATCAGCTGGAAGGAGCCCTTTCCTCCGTGGAGAGATTAACATATCAGAAAGTAGAACTGTTGCTATTGTTACTACTGTTTCATTGATCATAAGAGGTATGAATAGGCTTTCATAAGTATTGATACCCATTAATTGCCGCTTATACCCCATGAAATCATACATGTTGCTACTGTTACTTCAAAAAGATTACCCATAATTATTTAGAGTATGCTCAAAAGTGCTATTGATGACTGTTGCTCACAACCCATAATGATTTATCATGGTTGTAGGTGGTAATTCAGTGCCCACAAGTGCTCTTCACCTTCATCAACATGATTTAGATCCAAGTCAGCATTGCCACCTAGAACTCCTTTTCCTATGAGTTGACACCCATGCAAAATGGGTGGTAACACTACTCTTTGTTAGTTTAGTTTGCCATATGTTATTGTGATTCAGAGGGGAGTTTTAATTATTGAGCAGTAACTTTGTACAATTGTAGTGGGATTACCATAGTTGGCAGTCAGTACTAATTATGCATTTCATATGTTAGTCCTTTTAAATGCAATGAGTTGAACCATAGGAGCCTCTCCCTAGTTTGAACTTTACAGTACTTAGCATGGTAATTAGAATATTTTAGTCATGGATCCAACATCATGGAATTTGTCCTTGAATAGTGTCTCTCAGTGAAATGAGATAGAGAAAACTAAGTTGGAGAGTTCCATTACTAGTATTTTTATAATATTTCCCGTATGACAAACATATGAGTTTTTAGTTTGCTTATTGTCCCGTCTGATCCCAATGGGGCATTCAGTGCTAGTTGAGTAGTCATTTTACATTCATTGAAACAGGTTTGTAAATGTAATAGTGTATCCATTGGTTGTTTTCTCTATTATTATGTGTGTTCTTCTCAATAGCTTAAATGCAAGCAATGATTATGTACAGTCTACTTAAGTTTTTTGGACAGTGTGATGAAGAAGATACGGTCGAATGGGTTCGAACTGCACCTACTGAGTTTCGAGAGTATTACATTCAAATGCAAGCTTCCAAATGAAGTCAAGCTCCTCTTCTTTGACAGGTGACCAACATTATTGTACTTCACTTTAACTGCATTGATCAATCATTTGGTGATTTATATATAATTAAGTTAATCATGATCCTCAACTTCATAGATGGTGTATTGTCCTTTTGTGGTGTGATAGATGAAAGATGATATGTTTCTTCTTGATACAACAATTGTTGATAGAATAACCAATTTGAAGTATAGTTGAGGATTGCTTGATGAATTCACAGCAGAGCATGTATGCTCAGGAACAACGTGCACCTACTCACAAATTGGTGATGCCTTCCTATGTGAAAAGACAAGAAGAGTGCATGGTATGACATCATATGGATTGTTGTTATGTCAAGGGGCTTGTGATGTTTCAATGGAGTATTTTGCATATCTTTAAAAATAAAATAAACGAAGTGTTCTTGTTGATCAATCATCCGATTATACTGTTTTATTGTGATTTCCTTTACTTGGCACTGGTGATTGATGAGAAATCCACAAGTTCTACCTTATGAAATGAATACATTTATATGGGTGCAACACACATGTAGCATGTGAATATACACACGGGGAAATTGTTTTAGATACATCTAGTGGAATTCTAGTGTGTACAGTCTCTAGGAGATGTTTTGATAGATGGATTTCACCTTCAAAAGAGGAACAATATATGGTATTTAAGATTCTATTTCCTTTTGTTTTATGTAACAAGATGAGTTGAATCGGAATGATGTTGTTCATCTTCTAAATAACATCAATAGAATAAATTTTCTTTTAAGTTGTTGTGTAAATGCACATTGATAGTAGCTGAATTCCCATCACTTTAGTGCATTTGGAAGCCTTAAAGGTTTTTGACCAGAGCAGTGTACTACTGCTAGGTTCAATCCTTATTTTAGAGTGCTAGTGTAGGGTAAAAGAAATTTGTTTTTTTCATTGTGTTAATTACAATGGAGTATTGATGCCATTATAGGGAAACCCATAAGGTGATGCCAACAATGCAGCAAATGAAGTCGAGCCATCCTTGGGGTCAGGTCACTTTGGTAAGATTTTGTCTTGTGATGAATAATCTGTTTATGTTTCCATTTAATGTTTTTGCATGATATTTTAATGTCATGTAATGTTGTATTGCTATTGAAGTAATTGTTCTATTCAAAATGGTTCCATTTGGTGGTTGTTGATACTTTTATTTCAAATGGAATTATTCACAATCAATTGAGATTGTTCATGATCGAGTGATTACCACTTCAAAATACTTGCTTTTGGAAATGTATTTCTATAACATAATTACATGTTTTTTTCCCATGAAAAAGGTGTTATATGTGATTTTTCAAAGGTGAAATGAAAATATAAATAGGCTAGCCATTATCACTAAAAAAGAAGAGACCTTTTTTTTTTTGTACAGTGCTTTGAGTAATTAATAGTCATTCAAATATGAAAATCCTCCAGAATTTCATAACACCTATCTCATACAAAATGAAAATTTATCAGATTGAGACCATCAGAAAAAACTTGCTCCAGCTAGAACTGATAGAAAAATGTAAAAGGATCTAAACCAGGAATTAGAAGAGAGACTTCACAGTCTCTAAAATTCGAGCACTATCCCTGAACAGTTGCTCAGGAAGACCGCCTCTTGCAAATATGATGCATCCTTAGATACTTGATCTTCTTGAATGTTTAATTCTCTAAAAAAACAGAATTGCATGCTTATGAATATTATTTTTTCCTATTTTTGCATTGTGAATTATTAAATGCATATCATGTGAAGATCCATGAATTTCTCCATATATCGAAAAAATAGCTCCTATTTTTGTGACCTCTGTTCGTAACATACCTTGCTTGGAATATTGCTCCTATGGCAAAGGTTTTAGTAGTTATGATGGCCCAGTTTCTTTTTCCTTTACTTACTCGCATCAACAGGTTTGAGTCAAAATTCATTAACAATATCAACAGGTTTTGAGGGATCACTTTATGGTGGACTTTCGTAACATATTTTCTCTGGAGGTTTGGGTGCAATATTGAGTACTTAAATGCTATTCTGAAAACAAAAGGATCAGGGATCATAGATATTTGCAGAAATGCTTTCAACACCAATTCTTTTGATTGTTCTTTGAGTGGAGTTCAAGTTGGCTTCTGCCTGAAAGGGCAGAGTACTTGTTCATTACTAGTGGAATAGCTTAAGGTCAAGGAAAAATTGTTCCAGTATGATACTAGATTTCATCAAGAATTAGGAAACACTTGGAATCCTACTCCAAAAATCAAACTTCGCCAACTACGGGTATACTCTTTTGTTAAATTAGAATAGGAATAGGTAGAAATTGGACTATAAGTGATTATGGTTCTGAGTCTTGAAATATTAGTTGAGATGAGTAAAATGACAAATTTGGTTTTTCATTGACACCTCTAATCCTATGCCTTTGCTACAGGCACGTGAAAAGCTTGTCATTGAGAAAAAGTACAAGGATGGACATTGTTTTAGAAACAAAAGAGGTAAGTATGGCATATTGTGATCATGAGATTAAGTAGGAATGATCACAAAAGGTTATGCATTACTGATGTGTTCTCTAGTTTATAGATTGTGCTCAACTTTGAATGCAGGATTTGTGCAATGCAAGGGCAGCATTTGAACATGCCCGCTCAATCTAGTATGTATGACTTCACTCGCCTGTCATGTTGATTCCCACATAACTTGTACCATTGTTTAGAATCGTAGATAGTCTTATTTGCCACAAAATGTAATGTTGCTACATCTAGTTAAATTGTTCACCTTTGAGTTCATATAAGTAAACTGTATTTCAAAAGTGCAGGTGACTACTCTTTCAAACATTGAGGCTAAGAAAAAATTTGAATTCTTGGAAGCTGTGAGTGGAACAATGGATTCCCATCGACGCTATTTTAAGTAGGTAACTCTGAAAAAGTGATAATGCAGTTTCCAGGATGATTTATATTCAAAACATGACACTGTACTTGCCTGAATATCGACTGCTTCTGTTGAATGTGTCCACTGATTGCAATATTTGTCTCTGGCATATTTGTAGGGGTACGAGTTACTGCATCAAATGGAACCATACATTCACAAGGTCGATACATTGGACACATGGTTTCATAAAGTTGTATGAAATTCAAATTATAATAAGATATATCCGTGCTCAAAATGAATTTGCTACATCAAGTGCTTCCAAATGCTTTATTTATACTTCATTATCCTCGAAGTATAGTTTGCGCTGATTATTGGAGCATACAAAATTCAACATTTTCTAATCCACCCATTTTGATTCCGTAGAAAAACTTATCTGATTAAATCAGTGAGTTTTATAAAGCTTTCCTTCTGAAAAAGTGCGACAATACTAATTGAATCACACCAAATTAAGTCCCTGAAATGCCAATGTTGCATTGAAGGGAACACCATTACAGCATCAGATGGCACTGCCAGAGCAACTGTGATATGGATTCACTTTCTTCGAGTCCTAATTAAGACACTGCTAAGAGAAGAGTGGCCAACTTCTCACGACTAGTTATAGCTTGTCAATAGGAGCAGGATTATGACCGATATCGCCAGGATGAAAGGCTCTGTTCCATAAATTTTTGTTGGGCTACTTGTAATTGTTCAGTATCATGGTTCTATGCCCAAAACAGTATCCTTTGATTTGCCGTATCATGTATCCATGTTAATCATTTGAAGGAAATGGGCACAAAATACAAATTTCCATATATGAATTGTAGCTAGTTGCAGACTTGCAGTTTATTATTTAGATTAGAATTTGATCATATGTAAGCTATGATTTGCCTGTGATCACTGCTGCATATGGGCTGCTTATCTCCTTTCATCATTTCTGGTAGATATTTTTTTTGTTAACGATACTTTTGAATCAAAAAGTTTATAGCAGTGCTGAGGCATAATGTGTAACTCTTCTTCCATGTTTATGGTCTTCAGGTTTTGACATATGCACAGTAGTCCATGGAAAGGACGAATTATGAGCAAGCTTCTCTTGCAGAAAGGATGCAGGAGTTTAGAAGGCAGATAGAACAAGAAAGTTAGCGCTCATTTAATGATGTGGAGACTTCTACTTCTGGGGATGGTATTCAGGCCATTGGCAGGAGTTCTCATAAAATGATTGAAGCAGTTATGCAATCTACTGCAAAAGAGAAGGTACATATTCTGTTACAGCTTTGTTGATCTTATTTTAGGATTGGCATATCACCATCTTTGCATAGAACAAAGAATACTGGTTATGTATTGCAGTTGTTACTACAAAACTTTTTATCGTAGATATTAGATTAGAGGAGTGGTATTCTAATTAAAAATTTAAAGGTCATTATAGCTGTGTGCGTGTCTTAGTGTCTTTGTAAATACTTTAGATCTCGCAATGCTTAATGATTCAGGTGCAAACAATAGAACATAGATACTTGTTGAAACGATCTTCAAATTTGAGGGGTGATTGGAAGAGGAGTTTTTTTGTACTTGATAGCCATGGATTGCTGTATTATTACCGCAAACAGTGGGGCAAGCTAGTGGTAGGTCATCATTGTTGTTGTCAAGAGGGAGTATATGCTCATGAAAGTTTCCCAGTCTGCTTTAATAATTTCAAAAATATTTTTCTAGCATAGCTAGCATTCATAATGTTGTTAGGATATTTAGACACTTAGGAGTTAGTTAAGATCAACTTGTGTAATATATCCGTTAGGAAAAGTTTGTTTCTTTAGTATGCATTGGTATGCATTTGTAAATACTTAATCCGACGATCACGATATGTTCTCGACATAGAGTGATCCGACGACTCAACTTCTCTTAGATCATACCTATCCTTGATCCATGGCTTAACACCCGATTGGTCCATGGTCTCTATTTAAAGAGCATAGAGGGTCATTGGAAAGTTGATCGATTATGAGAAGCTCATTTGTAACTTTCTTTCTTTACATAATAAATTGTCCTATAGAAGCTATTTGGCTAGGGTCGTGGAGTGTTTCCCTCGCGAGGGTTTAAACCACGTCAAAACATCGGTGTATCGATCTGTGATCTATTTGTGTGAAGTGGTTTCTCTAGTTGTTCAGTCTTTTGGGAGTACCCTATGTACCCGAGGATTGGTATCAGAGTTTTTATGAAGAGCTGCTTTTGGTTATGATCTAGATCTTGAACTGTTGTTGCCGAAACTTGAAAGGGTTTCTGGTTCTAGTATTTATGTACCTTTTTGGGCTGTGGGAGGCGTTCCATTGCGCCTGGAGCACCGTTTCCATTGGGAAATAGTTTTCGTTTGATCGAAAACGGTTCCCGGTTGCTTCAGAAACGCGTATTTCATCAGATCTGAAAATATGATGTTATAGTGATGTATTTTTTATTTTCTGTTTTAAAAGAAAAAATCTCATATTTTATCAGTTTTTACTATTAGATTTTTTTTTTGGATTTTGGATTGTTGCTTTCCCTGTTTGCCTATGCTCTTTGCCATGCATCTTGAGCGATCTCGGCAAATCATAAACAGAAAGGGAAAGGGTTTTTCTCGGCTACGTATGCTCTTTGCCGTGCACCTTGCGCGATCTCGACAAATCAGAAATATAGAGAAAACGTAGACTTTCCGGGCAAGCTAATGAGATTTAACTACACAAGTGTGGAAAAATTCTTTTTGTTTCGGTTTGTGGTGTGATTTGCAGGAAAAAAGACAAACACGGAACTCAAGCAAGAAGAGTTAAAAAAATAAAAAAATAAAAAAGGTCTTCTTCCTCATTCTCATATTTTACATACCTTTTAATCTAGCTCACTTGGTTCAAAGTTGCTTTATTCCTTATTAGGTCTTGAGTTCAAGTCTTAGGAAGTTATTTTTAAAAGGCAAAGTGTACGCAATTTCTATTTTCAAGTTACTTTATTGTAAAAGTGCATCTTACTTAAATAATAAAAAATACAAATACAAAGTGAATCACTTAAGTTCTTTTTTTTTGTTGCACTATTTAAAGTATCATTGTAAAAGTGAAATCAATTATTGTATAAAAGTGATTCACTTAAAGAAACTTTCTTGTAAAGTGATTGTCAAAAGTTCATCTTGGGAACATGAGGGGTCCTTTTTTTTTTAGCTGATCATTTTCTATGTGCCACGTCACTATTGGGGAAATCTTCAGCATTTTCTTTATTCAAGCATAACTTCATCATCCAAAGTCAGTTTTCAGTGCCATTTTTTTTAAACCGCTTATTTTTTCGAGCTCTTCATATCGAGACTATTGGTTTCTGCCTCTATAGCCATTAATTTACAAATATGGCCACCCCTTGTGATATTCTACTTACTAGTTCCAACTATTTCTTATGGAAATCTTGTATGGAGGATGTTCTACGAAGTAGGGGATTTTTCAGAATTACCTCAAGGAAAGAAACATAACTCACTGATGATGATAAGAAAATAAAATGGGCAAATAGATGTGATGAAACTCGTGGATTGATTGGGATATCAGTCTCTACTGATTTACGATTCCACATATCTGGAATTGATGAACCTGATGTTGCTTGGGACAAGTTGGAATCTGTGTTTGGTAAACACAATGAAATTCGAGGTCACCGACTCGAAAATGAGTTGATTTCTTTAAATCCAAATGATTTTTCATGCATACAAGATTATTTATCTAAATACAAAACTCTTAAATTGTTATGTGAAGAATGCAAGATTAAGAGGGAAGACAAACAATGCATTTATCATATTCTTTCCAAACTTGGACCTGCATATTCTGTTTTTATATCTACATTTTACTCCATGAAAGAATCCTTGAATGCAACTAGCTATCAAGAGCCTAGTCTTGAATCTTTTTGTGATTCCTTAATTAAAGAGCAAGATAAGCTCATCCATCTTGGAATAATTAACAATGCAGATACATCTAGGAAAGTCTTATTGTCCCAACAAAAAGAAAAGTACAAGCTTCCCAAGAAACAAAATTTTCACAATAATAAGTCAAACAAGGGTCCCAAACCCTCTCAGTCATCTCCTTCTTTAAAAAATGACAAAGGATCCAAGCCAAAAGGCAAGAAGACTGAGTGTCATTGCAACTATTGCGGGAAAGATAATCATGATGAATTTAAGCGTTTCAAGAAGATGGCAGCCTTGGAAGCAGCAATGAAGAAGCACCACATCAGCCTAGATTCGTCTTCAGAATCTACCTCTCATGGACATGCACTTTGTGCTTCTGTTTATTCTTATAATGCATTTTCTTCTTCTACTTCAAATGAATGGCTCATTGATTCTGGAGCATCTTATCATATGGCTAAGGATCAAGCCATCTTTTCTACTATGCATGCATGTAACACCAAACAAATATTTGTTGGTGATGATAGATCTCTAAGTGTTGTAGGAGCTGGAATAGTTCTAGTAGATAATGGTCATTTCAGTGATGTACTATGTGTTCCAAGAATTTTCTACAATTTGTTATCAGTCTATCAGATCACTCATTCTGGTGAAGGTAAAACTGTTACGTTTACACCTCACCAAGTTGTAATCAAGGATTTTAAAGATCCTCAACATGTCCTAGCTACTGGGATTGTTGATGATATTACCAGGTTGTACAAATTTAACAACTTTGGGTCATCACCTTTTCCTTCAGTTTTTGTTTCTCGTAGTGATAATTTGAGCAAACTTTGGCATGAGCGATTTGGTCACTTAAATTATCGCTCATTGCAACAACTATGTAAAGACGATATGGTGACAGGTCTTCCGATGGTATCTTGCAGGGATGGTGTTTGTTCCGGTTGTGTACTCGGAAAACATCATTGGGACAGTTTTGACAAACATGCCTCTTACCACACCTCGGTTCCCTTGGAGCTTGTGCATAGTGACTTGTGTGGTCCTCTTCCATCTGCTTCCTTTTCTGGTTTCAAATATTTCTTAACTTTCATTGATGATTACACCAGATGCACTTGGGTTTATTTCCTAAAACTTAAGAGCGAATTATTTAACATGTTCTTAGCCTACAAGGCCCTTGTTGAAAAACAATCTGGTCATCAAATTATTAAGTTAAGATTTGACAATCGAGGAGAATATGTTAACAAAATGTTCACTACTTTATGCATTGAACAAAGAATCCAACTACAACACACTGTTCCATATACACCACAACAAAATGATGTAGCTGAACGGAAGAACCGCACTTTAAAAGAAATAACTAATTGTATGATCCAATCTAAGGGACTAAGTCTTCAATTTTGGGTTGAAGCCATTAATTGTGCAAATTACATAGTTAATCGCACCCCCACTAAAGCATTACAAGGTATCACATCGGAAAAAGCATGGAGTAAAATTAAACCAGATGTAAGTCACTTCCGTGTGTTTGGTAGTGAAGTATGGACTCACATTCTGGATGAAAAACGGAAAGCATTGCAACCTAAAAGTGAAAAGTGCATATTTGTTGGATATTCTGAAGATGTAAAAGGTTATAGACTTCTTCAACCACATTGTCATGATGTAATCATTAGAAGAGATGTTAAATTTGATGAAAATCTTTTGGCCTGCGAGCCTAACTCGAAGATTATGCCATCTTTGGCCTGGGAGCCCGTTATATGCAAACACCTCATGAAAGTCACTGGAAAGCAGCTAAAAGAATACTTCAAAATATTCGAGGTACAATTCAGTTCGGGATTCATTATAGTATAGGGGGGAAACCTTTGTTGGTTGGTTTCACTGATTCAGATTGGGCCGACGATCCTGATGATCGAAAGTCTACTACAGGTTATATTTGCAGTCTGGGATCTGGACCTATTACTTGGGCTTATAAGAAACAACAAGATCTTACTCTTTCTTCAGTAGAGACAGAATATCGAGCTGCAGTTAATGCCAGTCAGGAATCTGTATGGCTTCGACAGATCCTTTCAGAGTTTGGATTCGAACAGCAGCAACTTACTCCACTTTGGTGCGACAATCAAAGTACCATCAAGCTTGCCAAAGATACAGTCTTACATCAACGCAGCAAACACATTGAGCTTCATATGCACTTCATCATAAATCTTGTTCATGATCATGTTCTTGAAGTACTCTTTTGTCCTACAGATGATCAAGTTGCAGACATCTTCACCAAGTCTCTTACAGAAGCGAAGTTTTCTAAACTTTTCTCTATGTTAGGAGTTCAGGAACTTGTCATTAAGGGGGGATAGGCTCTAATGCGTCATTCCTTCTCCTAATAGTGTGACTTTTGTAAATCCTTCAATCCTATCCCAAGTTGTTCTTAAGGGGGGATAGTATGATATTTAGACACTTAGGAGTTAGTTAAGATCAACTTGTGTAATATATCCGTTAGGAAAAGTGTGTTTCTTTAGTATGCATTTGTAAATACTTAATCCGACGATCACGATATGTTTCCGACATAGAGTGATCTGACGGCTCAACTTCTCTTAGATCATACCTACCCTTGATCCGTGGCTTAACACCCGATTGGTCCATGATCTCTATTTAAAGAGCATAGAGGGTCATTAGAAAGTTGATTGATTATGAGAAGCTCATTTGTAACTTTCTTTCTTTGCATAATAAATTGTCGCGTAGAAGCTATTTGGCCGGGGCCGTGGAGTGTTTCCCTCACGAGGGTTTAAACCACGTCAAAACATCGGTGTATCGATTGGTGATCTGTTTGTGAGAAGTGGTTGCTCTGGGTGTTCGGTCTTTTGGGAGTACCCTATGTACCCGAACAAATGCAAGTTCTTTGTGTTAATTATTTGCCAGGGAGCTGCAAACTAGTTGGCAATTCAGAAAGCTTCATGTTTGTCCTAAAGTTTGTACTGACTGCTTAGCACAAAGTTTAGGCACCTCCAATTGAATGAATCTGGATTTTTAATAGCAAAAGAGGAAATTGAAGGTGTCGATGAATGATAAGCCTAAAACAAAGACCTATAAGCATATGGAATAAAATGGTAAGCCAGGATGATATAAAAACATGTGTCTACAAACAGTAGCAATGTATGAACCAACTGAACAACAAGTTATGTAATCACAAACAGTTGACCATACAACCAATAAACATTCTTCAGACATAAAGACTCTCTGTAGAAAGAATTATAAACATTGGCAATCTGTAATAAGAAACTAGGACAGAGACACTATCCATCATAAAAATTACTATAGTCAAAAACAATATTTGCTTGAAAGAAAGACAACAATTGCTCTTAAAATATCTTTCATCCTCAATACATTTCCAAAATACACTAACAGGATGAAAGAAACTCAGACTGGTAATTTCACCCTTTACAATGACACACACAGCCTCCTAGGCTGGAACCTCTCCCCTCTTTTCTTGACAATTATATATTTTATAGAAAAATACAATGAATAAGTTGTTGCAGGCTTTTGGGAAATAAAATCTATCTACAAACTAAAACAAAAGAATGTTGATAGAAAAGATCTGGAGTGTTTGGATTTAATTTGCCAAAATTAAATCGGACAACAATTAAGATGTTGATCTCTTTCTTGAAATCTGGGATATAGATTTGCTATTGACTGGTGTTCTACCTTTAAACCTAGAAGTGCTCGATCCATTTGACCTCAATATATATTTGAAATGTGCTCTGCCACTTGTATCATTAAATTCTCAAATGATGCCTAGAAATCCGGGATCAATAGCTTTTAAATCTGGAATGTAGATGCAAATAAGCCTGCTGCAAAAATGAATTAATGCATCGAACTTGACTGAGAATAAGCAAGTGGAACTAATCGACACCTGTAAATAATGATCTATTTATGATACTCTGCCACTTGTTCACTAATTGAATCCCTCAAAACTGATGCCCTTAATTGTAGCTATCAATGTATATTGCTTCTATATGCATGCAATGATCCTTTGCAAGGTTTAAAAGTCACAACCAGTGCAATGTTTTGATTTCTTCCCCCCTAACATTCTTCTTTCTAAACTATGGTTGCATCCAAAGCAACCTTTCTTCGCTTTGATTTTGATCTTGTTTGTTGAAAACCTGCACAAGAAAAAAACAATTAGCTTGAAACTCATTCATTTTAACACCTGCTGTAGTGAAGATCAACGCCATTTCATTTGACATCCTCTCTGTTCTCTGAAATCTTCGGACAGAGTAGCAACATACTTATGGTCGACCTTTCACAAATTGATGAAATTCTTTCTAACTTTCTGCATGATCTTGAGTTTTGGTTTTGAATATATGACAAATTATGAGCTTTTATAACACCTGGGAACACTATTCTTCTGTCATAGCTTACAAAATCATCTGATGGATTCCATTCATGCTGTCATTAACAAAACTCCTCGATAAATTAGTTGGCAGCAATCAGTGGTTCTTGAACCAGCCATTATCATGGGTAACTATAAGAAGTTGGCCGCCATATTTTTGGACCATTTGAGTTCCTAATCCGAATTGGATCAGTAGCCTATGTTCTCGCACTACCTCCTTTGATTAAAGTGATTAATGTTTTTCATGTTTCATTATTGAAAAAGTATGTTTATGATTCTAATCACATACTTGATTGGCCTATGCTACAAGTGGAACCTGAAGGGGAAATCCAAGTGCAGCCAGTTTGCATATTAGATAGAAGAATTGAGACACTTAGGAATGGGGTCATAGGATAGGTAAAAGTCCAATGAACCCATTACAGTCCTGAATAAGTGACTTGGGAAATGGAAGATGTTATATGGAAAGAATACCCGTATTTATTTTAAAATACTTGTATATATGTAATGTAAATAACTTTTTGAAATTTTGTTCATATGTTTTTGGACAATGAAATACCAAGGATGGTGTATACATTAAGGGTGAGGGGAATGCAACACCCCTGGTTGAAACCCCTATTCTGGTGATGTCAAGATGTAACTATGGTCTATGAATGCCTAAAAGGATGACCATATTGTATTTTTGCAAATATTAATATTAAAAATCCACAGCTCGCCATGGTTGAAGCAGAACACTGAAGAGATAGGGGAATCATGTATTCACCGGAGATGGTAAGGGGGTTAAAAGTGTCTTTAGAGGAAAACTATGCTATGAATATATTAAATCTTTAAGTCCCTAAAATTACCTTATGTCATGAATTGAGCCAAAATTCCTTTTAATTAACTTAAACATGTTTTATGGCATGATTGGGATTAAGTCTGATTAAGGGGATGGTTTAGAAGAAAATCAAAAGAGATAAATGTAGCTCATGGGAGAGACCATGTGGGGAGTGAGATTTCAAAGCAAAATCAAAGATTCAAAATTGACTCAGGTCCATAGAGAGATTCTAGGGGGGAATGAAGAGAAGCTTTTTTTCGGTAGAAAGAAAATATGGTATTGAATTCTGAGCCCAAGAGTCAAATTTTGGAGATTTGCTACTGAAATTGTGTCCATTTTTATTTTTCCTCTAGTCATTCCACTGAAATGGAAAATGGTGTATGGAGCTAACTTGGTGGAATTCTGAGCACTATGAATAGTGATGTATCCCACTATTGTGTTAGAAGGAAACTAGGGAGGAAAAACACACTGTTTTGCATGAAATTGGATATAATCCAACTTCTTGTTTGCCAAGTGTAAAATTTTGAAATTATGGGATTGGTGAGTTGTGTGATTCGTGAATGTATGAGTCTCATCTCGGGGGTGGCGGTTTTATAATAGATTAACGATAGAAACAACATATGGTTGGGTGGAGTGTGCCTAACACACATCCAGTTGCCCATTTCAAGTATTTATAGATAAGTTTTAATTAATGGAAATGGTTGTTGGGTCATGGATTTGTCCATATTTTCATCCCTCTTCTTCATATTATTATCCATTTATCATTCCATTTTCCATCCATTTGCTATAACTGCCCGTAAAATACCATAATACCTCCATTGATGCTTTAGTGGTTAATAATGATTATTTTCCTTTATCTTTGATGAATTGAAGATTATTTTGCATAATTTTACTGATGATGGTTTGTGGAGTGATTTTTCATATTAACAGTAGCAACACTTATGGTTCAAGCCTCAAAAGTTGGCATGCTAGCACATGCCCACATGGAGATTCACAACATGGTTTCATTGCTAGTATTGATTATGTGGAATTGTGATTTCAATTCATGCTCAAGTCCAACATGGCAGCCTCCAACTCATGATCAAATGACCTTAACCAAAAACATGTGCCAAATAAGAAAACATTGATTTGCGTCGTGATTTTCGGGCAGATGAAGAAGAACCTCGAAAATATGGGACATGGGTTTTGTGCGTAATGGCCTCAGTTACCTTATGTATGAGCAAATCGCCAAACAAAGCTACGATTTGGGATATACAGCTGGTTCTATAAACGTGTAATTCCCAGATTTACTGTTGCGGTCGGTTTTATAAATTAGCAATTTGTTGAAACAAATCACAAGTTGGGATTCCGTTTCTCATTCTCCGGAGAGAATTTTATGTATAAATATGCAATCATTGTCATGTATTTTGGGGGAGAGGAGTGAAAACAATGTTATGCTGTAGGATTTGATCCATAATCTATTGTAATACTTTCATTTTGATAATACATGCTGGTAGTTTCTTAATTATGGAGTTGCAGACTTTCATTATGGAGATCTAGGTCTACTCAGTGGAGGAAGGGCCCTCTTCCCCAAGCAGATGCTGGTAGTGTTGATTGTAAGTATGTTACTATGTAGATTTGATTATTATTTAGTTCATGCTTTCATTCATTAGATTTATCATAGTTGTATTCTTTCATTCATTTAGATTTATCATTAGTTGGTTCCTGTTAATTTCGTTTTGATAGATCGTTGGCCAACATAGCATTGCTTTCAGATTTATGCAATTAGATCTTTCTTCATAAGGGTTGATTTTGTTGTAAGTTAGATTTACAGTATTATTTTATGAATAGGTTTGAGGTTTTATTTATTTTCAAGAAGGTGTGATCTAGTTTACAAAGAGTTTCGATTTTACACCAATAGATAAACAATGTCAGGTAGAAATTGTGCTTGCATAGACCTTGCACGATAGCTTTGAAATAAAAGACTTCATCGGGTTGATAATTTATGTTCTGGTAGAATCAGTTGTTTAATTAATTAAACAATTAATCCAACCAACATTTTGGCACCGTTGTCGGGGAAGTTATCAATGGTGCAAAAGTACATATGGAATTGTTTTGTAGATGCACTGTTAAAGTAGAGAATGTAGGATGCATGATTTTTCTGTTTTTCAGTTTATTGAATTTTCTTTTAAGGGTGGTGTGATTTCTATTTTTGCAAGTGTGTTATCTCTTTTTTGCAAGAGTGATTTTATTTCCGCAACTAGTTTAATTCATTTTGCAGATTGTAGTTAAATTTTGGGTGTTGTAAGAACTCCCCCTTCTACTAATCTAGTTATGAAGACATGATTACTAGCAAGATGGATTCAAGGATGAACATAAGTTTGGAAGAACTCTCTCAAATCCTACCAGCAGCTGGGATTTATTCTTCTCAGGAAGAACACTTATTGAAAGCAGTAAAAAACTTATCCACCTCTCCAGAAGTGAAAGAAGAACCAAAAGTCCATGAGCCACATATATCTAATGGGGAGCAATCATTCAAACCTGAGATCGAGGAGGCCAAAGAGGAGATGCAATGTGATCTAAACCAAGAAGAGAATCAAGAATATCATAGTTATATTGAAATGTGGTTCGAAATAGTTACTAGGTCACGTCATTCTTTCATTCTTCCTTCCTTATTTGTATCATATTATTTTCTCGCAGCTGGTCTCTCACACTCTCATATGCTTTAAATTACATTTTTCAAACTTGAGTGTGAATATGTTTATAATCCTGTTACCCATGTGGTTACATTGGAAATATGCATACACTTGAACAATTTTTATATTTCCAAGTAGAATAGGGTAGGATCGAATTTTTTTTTTTAGTTTTTATTTTCAATAAGTATGCTCTCTTTCCATGCCTTGTTGCGATCTGGAAGATCAGAAAGTAGAAAGATTAGGAATTGCTATGAGATGTTTTCAGGAATGCTTTGGAATTGTTAACTATTTGAACAAAATGCTTAAACCATTTTTGTCTTCAATTTTCAAAATTTAATTTGTCTCTATTTGTTACAAAAATCCTTCCTGAAAACAAAATTACAGTAATTAGGGAAGGCGGTAAGAGGAAGGAAGCATTGGTGAATGAAAACTCCACGGGAAAAGGAGCCAACGATTATGGAAACATTCAAGCTTGAAATTTGAGAGATCATCATGGTATGTGTTTAGTTTTCATTTCTATATAACACATCCATAAAAATACACTGGCTTTATTTCAAACATCATATCATTTTTAAGAGTTGCAGTTGCTGCTGCAACACACTGTGTAATTCAATCTAGGTACCCAATGCTTGAAATTTTTTGGTATGGGCATGTGTTCTATTGAAATTTACATCATTACAAAAATTCACACCTATTCCGGTGTTACACCCAAAATCTGCTCATCATAAGATTTAGTGTATACATCCCTAAAGATATCTTGACTAAGTAATCAACCAGGGAGGATTTGTACCCAATTGTGCTAGGTTTTGAAGGGTCGTCGCAGGTTGCACATGAGCAACATGCGACGTTGCACCTTGCTCCATTACAGGGTGCGATGAAGTCAGTTAGATGGAAAAAATAGCTTCTTCGAGGTCCTTCTCGAAGCTTGCTGACTTGGGACCCTATCCTTGACCTCTTGGAGGAGCTGGAACTCAGTTCCTAATACTTTGGAGAGATCCCTTAAGCCTCTCCTACCATCTCTCAACCTATCCTATCCATACCCTATCCACTTTGTCCTATATGAATGAAGCTCACTACCATCCCAAAGGGAGGAAGTCTATGGCATCTACATGCTAGTGAAATCACCCTTGGAACATCTCCACTCACCTATTGGAGAACTCATACTTCTTTGGAAGGATATGGCAATTGGCTTTATCGGAGAAGGGTTGTAGCATTAAGCCTTGGTTGTAGTTCTATATCTCTATTATGTACTTCCCCTCTTTTTACAGTAATGCAAATGATTTCCACCAATATTGTTCATGTGCGTAATGATATTGAGTAGTTTACGTACTTAACTGTTTACTTATATCTCTTATTGTATAGATGCTTTTTACTTGTTTCTCTTGTTTCTTGTCTTGATAGGTCTTGCAGGTCGGATCTGACGACTGTGAGACGCGGAGTAGCATTCAGGAGAAAGGATTGCGAAGTTAAAGGTAAGACATCTAATACTCGATCCTTAAGTAGATCTAGGAAATGCATTAGTAGACTGTCTCATTTTTTCTAGACTCACTTTGAGCTAGGGAAATCACGCCTTAGATCCGTCTTTGGTAGATTGTCCGATAACAAATCTGGCGACCATATTGGGGAGAATACAGTCTTATTCAGTAGTTGTCAATCTGAGAATCATTTTCAGTTGATTGCTTGACACAAGCCTTTTCATTTTTGCCATTTACTTGAAGTTGATTTCACTATCAGATCTTCGTATTGAAAACTCTAATCTACTTCCCCTGAGTTTGTAAGACTCATTCCCAAACCATTCCATGGTTCATTGCTGAGAGATCTGATTCATTTTTAAATTTAGACTTCTCCTATCGCACCTGAGCAATGGGAACAGAGTGACGCTGTGTCATTTTTGGTCTCTGTTCTTTACTTGTTAGTCACTCGTCAGAT
Source organism: Larix kaempferi (assembly GCA_027924585.1). Taxonomy (NCBI): domain Eukaryota; kingdom Viridiplantae; phylum Streptophyta; class Pinopsida; order Pinales; family Pinaceae; genus Larix; species Larix kaempferi. The sequence continues at coordinate 10,379,998 of BSBM01001152.1, forward strand.
CTTTTTCATTGGTAAACTGCGACGTCGTCGCACTTTCCGCATTGGTGAACTGCGACATCGCACTGTGTACAAGCACAGAGTGCACGGATTTGTCAAAATTTGGCATGTAGGCATCTCCTTTCCATTTGACAGTCTAGATTTTGGTTTGCTCTATGAACTCCCTCTGTGCTGCAAGATCCATCCAGGGATCCCACCTATGGTTTGTGTTTTGAGTGTTTGGTTTTGTTTGGATTTATTTTGGGTTCCGTTTTGGACAAGTTTGAAGACCAGTAGTGGTGGATACTCTTGTCTCCTCCACCTTCATCCGCTCACCCTTGCATTCCCTTCCTTCCATCCCTCATCTGATCATTATATTAGATCATCTTCCAGACCTCGTTTTCATCATTGTTTGAGCTTTGCTTGCTTGGTTTGCTTGTTGCTGCTTGATTTTGAGTTAAGTGTGTCCTTCAGCCTTATCAAGTGCTTGTCTTTTCTCGAGTTTTCTGAGTGTACTGAGTGTTGCAAGTAGTGTTATCTTTTCAATCATTTAGATCTGAAAGCTCAATTGTTATCAAGTTTATTCTTTGATACATCCATTGAAAAGTTAAAAAGTGCTTCTTTCCCATCATTTCTTGAGCATTATCGAAGAAAATTGTTGTGCATTGGAACGTTTTCGTTTATGTTTGGGAAAATTGAATGAATGTATTGTCTATTGTGTTTTTCTCGAACTATGAATCACTCATTTTCTTGAAAGACTCAAAGTATGCTTCGATTTTTGCAAAATTGATTCCATGCTAAGGAAATATAGATGCATTTTTAATTTTTCTTGCTTTTAGACCATTGAAAGTGAAATTGAAAAACTTGCATATTCCATTTCAGAATCCTCTCTTTTCATTACCTAGTGTCATTTTTCTTTGAAAAGAAAAAGAAAAGGAAAAATGTTTTGATTTGGATAGTAGTGTTGTGATTTTTTATGTTTCGTTGAAAAAGGAAAAGAATGTTCTCATTGTCAGATTTGTTTGAAATGGGATTTAGGTTGCATTGATTTTGTTTTGGCAATACTTGTAAAATCTCAAGCACAGTTGAATCTAGCTACTGTGGATTCCTCACTGGTGAAAGATTGCACAACATTTGCAAGAATTAGCATAAAAAATTTAAATGAATGAAGAACAATACTCATGAATTGGTGAATAATATCAATATTATTAACTGTCCAACCTTAACAAAGGTTAAGAACACCCATATATACAAATCTGGAAGAATTTGATTCCATCTGGAGTGTTCACACTGATCTAGCTTAGAAAAAGCTCAAACCCCCCTAGGTTGACCAAAATATCCCAAACCATCCCAAACTGGTTTGAATCTGCAGTGTGAATGCTGGGAATGACTGGAGAGGCCCATGTGACCTCACACATGTGAAGAAACTGGTTGGTTAGAGGTTTGGAGTCTAAAATTGGTCAAAAATGTGACAAAACAAGGCAAGATTGTCCACAAAGAGAGCAAATGCGCCCTAGGTAGAAGAGAAGCATGCTGAGTGCATTAAATGACCTGAGGAGGGCGCTCTAGGCATGCTGAGTGCATTAATTGCCCTGGGGAGCGCTCCACTTAGCTGGTTTGACTCAGCACTTGTTCACATTTGCCATCTAGTTCATGATAATTGACCATTTAGTAGCTAATCAACTTAGGGATGTAATCATTAATCACTTGGGCTAATTAATCATCATTAATAAATGATTAATGTACATAGGTGGAAAAAATGTTCTAACACCCCTCCTTAAGCTAGACTTAGTGAAATATCAAAAATTAAGGCCTTGGCAACTAGGCTCAAGTCACCTTTTACATCATAAAATTTATTTGTCCATGTAACCAAGGTAAGGAGGAAAACCACATGGGAAATAAAACCTCCCCTCTAAAATGGACATGTGGCATATATCAAAATACACCAATCATCACCATGCATCACTCACCCCAAGCAAAGATCTAAGGTGAGTGAAGGTCTTCTCGGTAAAACACTTGGTGAAGATATCAGCAGTTTGCTCACTGGATGGGCAATACTGCAATGCTATGATCCGGTCATGCACCAAACCCCGAATGTAATGCATGTGTATCTCTATGTGCTTGGTCCTCTGCCTCTGTACTGGATCGGTAGAAATCTTGATTGTACTTTGATTATCACACCAAAGAATAGTGGGTGAATCAAAGACAATCCCGAACTCTGCAAGAATACCTTGCAACCAAACACATTGTGTGGCTGCATTGACTGCTCCCCTGTACTCGGCCTCAGCTGAAGATAAGGAAATAGTGCTTTGTTTCTTGCTTGACCAGCATATAGGTCCATGTGCAAGCATAAAGACATAACCGGAAGTTGACTTCCGATCAATACAATCACCGGCCCAATCAGAATCTGTAAATCCTACTAGTTCAAGGGATGAACCAGCAGCATAATGGATACCAAAGGACTTAGTACCCTGAACATAATGAAGGATCCTCTTGGCTGCCTTCCAATGGATCTCATGAGGCTCTTGCATGTGCCTTGCAACAGCCCCAACAGCATAAGACAAATCTGGTCGAGAGTGTGTAAGATACAACAAACTCCCAACTAGTTGTCTATACAACGAACTGTCAACTAGTGGTGAAGAACCCCATTCTGTAAGCTTAACTCCTGAAAGAAATGGAAATTTTGCAGACTTACATTCAGCCATCTTAAATTTCTGCAGCAAATCTGAAGCATACCTTGACTGACATACAGAAATTCCATTCACAGATTGATCAATCTCCAAACCCAGAAATTGTTTTAGCAATCCTAGATCGGTCATGGAGAATGCACTGTGCAATGCTCTCTTAACTGAGTCAAGTTCTTTGGTGCAGCTACCAGTGATCAAAAGATCATCAACATACAGTACAATAATCAATATCAGATCACTAACATGCTGCATATACACATTTGGATCAGACTTACACCTCTCAAACCCCAAAGATAGCAGAAAATTGTCCATTTTTGCATACCATGCTCTAGGAGCTTGCTTGAGCCCATAGAGTGATTTGTTCAACCTGCAAACAAGTGTATGATCAGAAATAAAACCTTCAGGCTGCTTCATATAAATCTCCTCATTCAGATCCCCATGAAGAAAGGCACTCTTTACATCCATGTGATGAATCTCCCATCGCTTGGAAGCCCCAATTGCCAAAACTAGTCTTATGGAGTCCATCTTTGCCACCGGTGCAAATGTCTCTGTATAGTCCACTCCTTGGACCTGAGAGTAACCCTTAGCTACCAATCTGGCCTTATACTTCAGATCAGAGCAATCAGATCCAATTTTGGTTCTATAAATCCACTTGCATTGCACTAGTTTCCTCTTGGGAGGAAGAGGGACCAAATCCCAAGTTTTGTTCTCATGGAGTGAGTTCATCTCCTCTTGCATGGCTGATTGCCACCTTGGGTCTGTACATGCTTCTGAATATGACATTGGATCAGATCCAACCATCAAATAACATGCCTCACTCAGATCAGAATTATTATATGCAAAGGAATTGTGAAATTGAGATCTAGTTTTCCTAGCATCTTGGGGATCTCCCACTAGCTCTCCGGCACTTTGAATTGTTTTCTCTGCCCACTTGGGCCTTGAAGGGGGGATATGTTCAGAATCCATATCAACATCATCTTCAGCAATCTCAGAATCAGAAATATCAGAGAATGAATCACTACTTACTTCATCATCAAGACGAGGGAATGAGCATTCCCCATCACCTTGTTCACTAGCTTGCAAAAATTCTTTCTCTTCGAATTTGACACTTCTTTCAATGAAAGTTTTGTGAGTGGATGGATCAAAGAGCTTGTAGCCCTTTGAATCCTCTGCATACCCAACCATGATTGACTCCTTGCTTTGGGGCTGCAATGCCTTTCTCTTCTCCGGTGGAATTCTGGCCCAAGCCCTTGAGCCAAAAATTCTGAAATGTGAGACATTTGGCTTGTGGCCCATCCAAGCTTCAAATGGAGTGATTCCTTGCAATGCTTTGTGTGGTGCCCTGTTCTGAACATATGCTGCACAATTCATAGCTTCAGCCCATAATTTAGGAGACAAATCCCTTGCTTGCAACATGCAAGTTGCCATCTCTTTCAGTGCTCTATTTTTGCGCTCTGCAACACCATTTTGCTGAGGTGTGTAGGGCACTGAGTGTTGCATCTGAATGCCATGCTCTTGACAGAGCTGCTGCAAATTGTTGTTGACATACTCTCTACCATTATCAGTCCTCAAAATCTTCATGGCCTTCCCACTGAAGTTCTCAACCATGCTCTTAAAAATCTTGAAACAATCAAAGACTTCAGATTTTTGCTTAAGGAAAAATAACCAGCAGTACCTTGAGTAGTCATCGATGAAGGTGAGCACATATTTGCTGCAACCATAGGAGGGTGTGGGGAGTGGCCCTATGAGATCAGAATGTACTATCCCAAGAGGTTGATCAGCCCTCCTAGCCTTCCCTTTATCATACTTCCTTTCAGGATGTTTCCCAATCATGCAACCCTTGCATGTTCCACTCGAAAATCTGATTTGGGGCAGCCCTTCTACCATATTTTCTTTGCTTAAAACTTGAAGATATCTGTAGTTTAGGTGCCCATACCTTTGATGCCATAGCTTGCTGGTCTCATTCCCATGTGACAGCAGCACACTTGGTGAAGAAAATTCGAGGAAGTGGGAGAACATGTACATCTTCATGTCATGGTCTGCAACACCCTTTGCAACAATTTTCCCGGTGGAAACTTCTGATATCTCCACTTCATCCTGAGTGAAGACCACCTTCTTTGCTGCTCCAGTATGTGTCATTTGATACACAGAGAGCAAGTTTGCTGCAAGATTTGTCACATACAGCACATTGGAGAAGAAGCCATTCTCCTTAGATATTTTCCCAATGCCATGAGCAGGGATTTCTGAGTCATCTCCCATTCGAATTGAGAGACCACTGTAGGGAGCAAGTTCAGAAAACGATTCTCTTGAGGAAGCCATGTGCCTTGAGGCACCTGAATCAATGATAAACAAAGGTGAATGAGATGAGCTAGCCACCAAAGCATGGCAGCTCTCCTTGTCTTCAGAAACGCACTCCTTCTTCTTGGAACTTTCAGGAAGAGGAATATTATTTTTCTGTAGGAGATGTGTCATGGTGTCTATGGTTTTCTTCATGCATGAGCTCTCTGGATGAAAACCTCTTTGACAGTAGCTACATTTTGTCTTCTCAGCCTTCTTTCCCTTGTTCTTGACAGGATTCGAAACCCCCTCAGAGGATTTGGGCCTCTCATCCTTTCTCTTCTTCTCTTGAGGTTTCGAACCCTTGGGTTTTTGCTTGCCTCTTCCACATTTCGAATCTCCAGCTGCAAGCACTTGATCTTTTTGCTTGATGGAGCCCATCAAGACCAGCTTGTCTTGCTCTTGAGTTAGCATCTCCATGAAGTCAGCCAAAGATGGCATCTTCCATCCTCTAACTGTGAGCCTTGTGGAGTTGAAGGAAGACACAAAAACTGAGTATTCAGAACCCAATTTGGAGAGAATGGACAACACCAACTGTTCTTCTTTCTTCTCTATGCCACATTGTCTGATCTGCAAGACCAAGTTCTTGAACTTGGTGAAGAAGTCCTGGATGGAATCGAAATTCCCTGGGCTCAGTGAGACAAGCTCATTTTCGAGCTGGTGGCCTCTCATCTCATCAGTCTTTCCAAACAGTGTCTCAAGCTTGAGCCACACTTCATTTGGAGTTGCTAGACTTTCTACATGAAACAGGAGGTCTCTCGAAATGCTGAGACAAAGGAGGCCAAATGCCTCATCCATTCTGTTAAAAAACTTGGATTTCTCCACAGCTGAGTTTGGCTCAACCTCAGTGCCCATCGTGATTCTGTAGAGACCCTTGGATCTCAGCAAAATCACCATTTCTGCCTTCCAATCGAAATAGTTGAAGGGAGTGAGCACGTTTGGGTGAGATGGCTCCATTCTCTCTGCTGCAATTCGTACTTGCTGACAATGCTGATCTTCAGTACCTGCAAACAACTCTCAAATCACTCTGGAGGGATCTACACTGACAGATTCGAACCCTGTATGGATAGTGGGTGCATTCGGGAGAGCATCACACCTGAGAGGAGCCACTAGATTTCTCCAGTAAGCTCAAGGCAATGGCCTCAGGAATTATGTGGTTTCTCCACTGCTTCTGGCAATCCACTACAACAGTCTGCTGGTTCGAATTCTAGCTCCAAGAGCTCTAATACCATGTAAAATCTCAAGCACAGTTGAATCTAGCTACTGTGGATTCCTCACTGGTGAAAGATTGCACAACATTTGCAAGAATTAGCATAAAAAATTTAAATGAATGAAGAACAATACTCATGAATTGGTGAATAATATCAATATTATTAACTGTCCAACCTTAACAAAGGTTAAGAACACCCATATATACAAATCTGGAAGAATTTGAATCCATCTGGAGTGTTCACACTGATCTAGCTTAGAAAAAGCTCAAACCCCCCTAGGTTGACCAAAATATCCCAAACCATCCCAAACTGGTTTGAATCTGCAGTGTGAATGCTGGGAATGACTGGAGAGGCCCATGTGACCTCACACATGTGAAGAAACTGGTTGGTTAGAGGTTTGGAGTCTAAAATTGGTCAAAAATGTGACAAAACAAGGCAAGATTGTCCACAAAGAGAGCAAATGCGCCCTAGGTAGAAGAGAAGCATGCTGAGTGCATTAAATGACCTGAGGAGGGCGCTCTAGGCATGCTGAGTGCATTAATTGCCCTGGGGAGCGCTCCACTTAGCTGGTTTGACTCAGCACTTGTTCACATTTGCCATCTAGTTCATGATAATTGACCATTTAGTAGCTAATCAACTTAGGGATGTAATCATTAATCACTTGGTCTAATTAATCATCATTAATAAATGATTAATGTACATAGGTGGAAAAAATGTTCTAACAATACTATTGGAAAAAGTTTTCTCCTTCCCATAGCTAGAATTCATTGAAAGAAAAGAATATTTCATGCATGGAGTTAGGACTTGCATTATGCTTCTGATTATGTACTCACCTCATGCATTCACCTAACTGTCCAAGATAAAATTAACGGTAGAACTAGGTAAAATTTTTAGCAACTTGTGTGTAAGTTAAAGACGTGTTCTGGCGTCATTAAGCATGGCAGCTGTCGTTATTTGCCAGCACTGTATCCCGGGGGTATTGTAGTCTTCCACGTACTTATCGGTATATCGAGCTCCTTCACGTACCCATCAAGTACCATAATTCATACTTGGCATATATCGAATGGTGTATCACGTACTCGGTAGTATATCGGAAGGTCTTTTGCCGAATGGTTGTGTATTAGACAGCACCACTACGGATTTGAGCTCCCACGTACCTTGCGTATATCGGGAGACACCACTATGATTCCTGAAACCAACTGAGTTAACCATTTGGCCATATTGGCAAAGCAATACATTGAGAACAACACTCTGGGAGATTAGCACACACGTAATGTTCAGGTAATCGGGTATGCAGGCAAGGGTATGGTCCCAATCCTCCTTGTCACGTCATATTGTTGGACCCTGCAGTATATCATGGTTTGCGATGCCTTGATAATTCCGTGAGGTTCCAAACTTTTGAATCCACTTTGTTACATAAGTTTGCTTGTTGCCTTAGTTTGAGTAGGTTTTCCTGGACTGCTTTTCTTTTAGCATACCCTTAGGATAAATGTTGTTTCAGCTTTCCTGGCTAATTTTCCTGACGCTCTGGCAGATTTTCCCTAGAGAAGATCTCGTAGGATCTTAAAGTTATCACCCGAATATCCTCTTAATCCGGAGGTTATTTTGAGGGTAAGAATGGATCAGCGTAACACGGTCGTAGTTACTGAAGTGGAAAACCCCACTCTAAATGTTGGAGGACTATTGTTTCCACAAACTCCTTCGGATTCACCTGCCTCTCTTCCCTCGCAGGATGAAGGAGCACAAATCCCCGCTTCACCAGACCTTTCTCTCTTCATCCTGAGAGAACCTGGATTGTTGGAATGGATAAACCAACCCCAGGACGACCCTATTGCAGCTGTTGGTCCTTCAACAGCTTACTGGACATCTTCTTTAGACCACCCAGTGGCTGATTTTGCCATCTCATCCCCACCCAGTGGGACTAATCCAGATGACTCTTTAGCCTACTTTCGTGGCCAATTAGCTCACTTTCATTCCATGGCTGAAGAGTTTCAGCAGTCAAGTCTCCAACGACGGGTTCAAGACCCATCGTTACCCCATTACCGACCCATCCCAGATCATCCGATATCTTTTGGATCACCGGGACAACCTTCTCACCACAAGACCATTAATAAGACTAGTCAACCCTCGCAAGAGTCCAATCCTGCACCTCAAGCGAACCAACCGGTGGAAGGACAACAGTCCAACACACCCGTCACTACCGCAGTTGCTTTACCAGTTCCTCCTCCACCTCAAAATTCAAATGGAGGATATTCCATTCCCCTGGTTTATCTTATTGGTAATGTTATTACTACGGTAGCTAGTCAACAACCTACATTGGTTCAACCTATGAATAGTGGTCAAGCTATTGTGTCTGGGGGGAAACCCCCGTTTCCTAACCAGAACATAGGCGGTGGAATCCCCAATGGACCTTCCGTTGGACCTTCCCAACTCGCTAGACCTTCCACCATGGGATTATCTCATGTTGGGGGCCCATCCAATGTAACTCAACCCTCATGGAGTCAAGTGTATCTAGGTTCCGTTAACCCTGCGCTAGGTCAATCTAATCCTGGAAACACACCATACATGATACCTTATCCTGGAAATCCACACACTCTATGGGGGCAACAGCCTGTGTTGCAACACAAACCCCAACCAACTATCCCTCAAGTACCACCACCCCCAATCGGTTCTCCCCTACCTCCTGCTAGAGGCGGCAGGCCCCCACCTAACCTTGGTGGAGGCCCACCTCATTTTACCAGCAATATCCCTCACCCTTCCGGTGGTGGCGGGAATGGTCCACCACCCCCTCTAGGCGGAGGCGGCGGGGGACCACCCTATTATGGTGGAGGAGGACACTTCCCTTCAGGTGGTGGAGGTGGTCCACCACCCCCTCCAGGCGGAGGCAGTGGAGGACCTAATTACTATGGTGGTGGTGGTGGTGGTGGAGACCCTCATCCTTCCGGCGGCAGCGGTGGTGGGGGCCCCCATCCTTCTGGCAGTGGAGGTGGTCCACCACCCCCTCTAGGTGGAGGTGGTGGTGGGCTGTGTTATTGTGGGTATGGACCCCCACCTCCTCTCGGTGGTGGCGGAGGACCTCCACCCCCTCCCAGTGGTGGAGGTGGACCCCCACCTTATTTGAATGGAACACCTTATGGTGGCGGACCCCCTTATGGTCTGGGTGGCACACCCCCCTATGGCCAATTTCCTCTTGGTACACCTTACGGTCAGTTTGGTCCGTACATGCCTTATCCATATTAACAATATGCGTAGTCTAAACCATAGCTGCCCTTCCTGGCTACTTTGGACCTGCCCGACCTATCTTGTTTAACCAACGATCCTATTTACCATGGATCTTATTGGCCACCAATTCCGGTGAAACTTCCGTCTGATATCCCCAAATTTGACGGCAAGCCGGGTGAAGACCCTGAAACTCACGTGATGACATACCACTTATGGTGTTCATCTAATTCCTTAATGGACGATTCAATTCGTCTGAGATTGTTTCAAAGGACTCTCATTGGTTCGGCTGCTAAGTGGTACATTGAGTTGCCACCCCACTCTTTTCTTGATTTTGGTTCTCTTGCCATGAACTTTTTGACACATTTCCAGCTGCCCATACGGTATGAAACTGGTACCGAGCTTTTAACCTCGCTCCGTCAGAATACCGCCACTCATATTTCGGATCATATCTACGAGTGGTGAAGGAGACGACATCTCCTTAAAGCTCCTATTCCAGATCAGCTCCTAGTAGACTGGTTTACAAAATCCCTCATCCCTACTATAGCAAAATATGTTGCCATGCGAAGTGCTGTCACCAAAGAACAAGCCATCGCAAGTGCCCATGTACTAGACCTAGTCTACACTCAATCTGGCACTTTGTTTGATATTCTACCTGACACACCCCGTGACATTAATGACCCTGCAAAACCACATAAAGGACTCCAAACTGATGGAATCATTGGATCCCTTAACACCCAGCCTGCTTCTAGCACTGTTGGATCATTCAACCTCCATGGTTCTTCCCCATTACCGACTCAGGCTGGCCATAGCACCACCAAATCCACCACTCCTGCTCTAACTGAAGAGGTGAATTCTGTCCAATCAGCTTCATCTCAGAAGTCTGGCGGCAAAAATAAGAATAAGGGGAAACCCAAAAAGTCTTCTGCCCAGCAGGAACAAAAGAGCACTCCTGATGATACCAAGCAGAAATGGAACCTAAAGTATCCTTGTTTATTATGTGGAGATGACCACTTCTCCAAAGAATGTCCCCACAGAAATGAAGTACAAAAATTTCTTAGGGGTAAACCAATTCCTGCAGTCCTCAATGATCTGTTTCCTACTTAGAACCAACAGATGATTGCTCCACCCCGCCAGCCTAGGGGGAACCATCCAATACCGCGCATGTTCTCATGGTGCATAACGAGATGATCAATTTGAACACTCGCTCGCGATCTTACGAACCAGTCCCTTCGAAGGAATCCACCGGAAGTAATACTGAAAAAGATTTCGACTCCTTAACTGGTGTCACTATACCATCAACTTCTCTCACCATTGAGAAGCCATCCTTAGACTCGATATTGTGACCGCCCAAGAGTATGATTCGAAAAGTTGTTTTCAATCCTGATGCTCGGGCGGCACAAAATTACAATATTGTAGAAGACTTGGCACAAGCTCCTTGCGCCATGTCTACCCTAGAAGTTTTGCAGAATTATCCTAATCAACGCAAAACTCTCCTTGTAGCCATCAGTGCAGTCGACCCCGATTCCTTGAATACCATCATGTTCTGACTTGACCACTTCAAGCCGAGGTTCTCCCACCAGCTCACATTCCAAGTTTCTGCAAACTTGCTGGGAAGATTGTCCATCATACCCTTTTAGACAAAGGCGCCTCCACTTCTGTCATGTCAATCGCCTATTGGAGAGCCATTGGCTCCCCCGAATTGAATCGTTCTCCCACCACATTGAAAGCATTCGACCAGCGTGGCTTTCAAACTCATGGGCTCTTATAAGCTCTTGCCGTTGAGTTGGGCAGAAAGACCGTAACCGTTAATGTGGAAGTGGTCTTGGCCCCAATAGATTATAATCTATTGCTTGGTCGCAATTGGTTTTACACCATGCAGGCAGTAGCCTATTTAGTCTTCCGCATAGTACAATTCCCCCACCAAGGACGAATTGTTACTATTGACCAATTAGATTTTTGCGCACCAGATGTGACTACTCATCCTGGTGACCATGTTCCTTCCATTGGAAAAATGTCAAAACAGTATGAGAGTATAGGGGTTGGCCTCTTGAAAGATTCATCTCTCATGGGCGTTTTTTCGGCGACATACCCCCCTAATCATGTCGCTACGGTGAACATGATCTCCACAGAGATTTTATCTCACTCTACTGATACTTGGCTTGTACCGGATGAAGCCACAACACACCTGCTTGGAGATATAATGCCTCCTTCACCCACTGAACGTATTTATGAGGCTATCTAATCAGCACCAGAGGGCCATTTAACCATGGCCTCTCCATCTTGTTGTCTACAACGGACGTCATCTCTACCTGATCTCTTACTTCAGACTTTTCATTCATACGAGTCCATCATGAAAGTTATGAATGTTGACGACGGTCTGTGGGATGATCTCCACCATAGGTCATCTTTTCTTCCTCCTCTGGAGTACATAGAGGACAACATCCACACCCTCTTCTCACTAGAAATCTACCTGTTCCCTCATTCCCCCATCCCTACATGTCTTATGGACACGGAGGGCAACTTGGCCAACATTGAGCCAACCACCCTGGTAGACATCTCGGTGAAACCTGGTATAGTGGAACACATTCGCATAGGCCAGAAGTGTTCCCTTGAAGAAATAGCTACTGGCACGACCTTATTTAAGCAATTTCGAGATGTATTTGCTTGGTCCTATGAGGAGATGCCTGGGATAGACCCCGCGATTATTTCTCATGAAATAAAAACCTATCCCGATGTCAATCCTGTACGCCAAAAATTGCGACTGGTACACCTCCGAAAGACGGCAGCAATCAAGGCAGAGATTGAAAAGCTCATAAAGGCTGGTTTTATTTATCCTGTCCCATTGATGGATTGGGTCTCAAACATTGTCCCTGTGAACAAAAAGCAGGGTACCATTCGCGTCTGTGGTGATTATAAGGACCTTAACCGGGCTTGTTCGAAAGACAACTACCCGACCCCCTTCATCGACCGGATTATCGACAATTGTGCCGAAAGCATCATCTTCTCATTTATGGATGGCTTTTTTGGTTACAACCAGATTGAGATCAACCCCGCCGACCAACACAAGATGACTTTCATCTGCCCGTGGGGTACATTTGCATACCGCAAACTCCCGTTTGGCCTTAAAAATGCTAGCACCACGTTTCAACGGGCTATGTCGTATGCTTCCATGACATTAAGGACTTTGTGGAACCTTACCTGGACAATCTCACTACTCACTCATAGCAGCGCGAGTTACACATTAATCATCTGACGGCCATTTTCCTTAGATGTAGACGGTACAATATCCTTCTGAAACCTCATAAGTGTATCTTTTGTGTTGAGTCCAGACGCCACTTAGGATTTATCGTTTTGAAGGATGGGATCCACATTGATACCTTAAAGGTGGAGGCCATCATCAACCTTCCACCCCTGACTGATGTGACGGAACTTCAAAGTCTCCAAGGGAAGATGACTTATTTAAGACATTTTGTTTGCAATTTCACGGAGAAGACTGAGGGGTATATGAGACTGCTCAAGAAGGATGTCCCATTCATTTGGGACGACCAAGCTCAAAAATCCTTCAACAGTATCAAACATGCCATCACGCATGCCCCCGTGCTCCAACCACCCAATTATTGTCTAGATTATATCTTATATCTCATCGCTTCTGCTACCATTATCGCCATGGTTTTGGTACAGGAGGATCAAAATTCCCAGGAACATGTAATATACTATGCAAGTAAGGGTCTCACCAACACTAAAACTAGATATTCACATGTCGAAAAACTCGCATTCGTGAGGGTCATCGCCGTCCAAAAGTTCTGGCACTATATCTTGCTCCGCACCACCACCATCATTGCAGACTCGAACCCCATGTACCATGTCCTGACGCGACAGGTTCTTGGGGGTAAGTATTCACGCTGGATCGTGATACTGCAAGAATTTGGTCTTCTCGTCGAGAAATCCAAGTAAAAAAAGTCTTTGGTGTTTGCTGAGTAGATCTGTGACCTTCCCCGTCCTGATGCAGAAATTGAGCACAATGACTCTTTTCCGAATGAATCATTGTTTCTCATCAGTACGACTGATCCATGGTATGGAGATATCTCATTATATATTCAAACCCAATGCTTCAACCTTCAACTGTCTCCCGATGACCGTCGTAAGATACGTCACCATGCGAAGTATTATTTAATCATCAATGATACTTTGTATCGTCGTGGCATTGATTCAATTCTTCAATGTTGTCTCACTCATGATGAAGCTGAACACATTCTGAATGACTGTCACACTGGGGCATGTGGCGGTCACCTCTCTGGGATGGCTACAACCCAGAAGATTTTGTGCGTAGGATATTATTGGGCTACTATCTTCAAAGATTGTATTGACACCATAAAAAAATGTCCTCCTTGCCAACACTTCCATATGAAGAAGCGCACCCACCCCGCCCCATTACATCCGGTTATTGCGGTAGGCCCCTTCGCAAAATGGGGCATTGACTTTATGCATTGTAAGTCCACCTCAGCCAGGGGGAATAGTTACATCATTGTAGCTGTGGATTACTTTACAAAGTGGGCAGAGGCTATGCCTACATACCAGAATGATGGCAAAACTACTGCACTCTTCATGTTCAATCATGTAATAGCGCGGTTCGGAGTTCTTTAGGAAGTTGTTACCGATCATGGTTCCCATTTTCATAACCATATGGTTGATGAACTGAGCGATAGGTTGGGTTTTCGCCATGAAAATTCAACACCCTACTACCTGCAGTCCAATGGACAAGTTGAGGCCATTAACAAAGTCTTGAAAACCATGGTCCAAAGGATGGTAGGTACGCAAAAATCCAATTGGCATAACATGCTCTTTTTAGCGTTATGGGCCTACAGAACCTCTGTTAAAACCACCACAGGTTACACTCCTTTACAACTACTCTATGGAGTGGAGGCTGTCCTACCTATAAAGTGCGAAATTCTGTCTCTACAACTCACTATCAAACTTCTTCCTAATACTACTGCCGAAGAAGAACATCTCTTGTACTTAGCAAAACTTGACGAGTCCCGTCGAGATGCCGCTCTTGCTAATGAAGCACACAAGAAATGCATCAAATCCCAATACAACAAGTCAGTTGAACCTCGTATATTTAACGAGGGTGACCTGGTCCTCACTTATGACCAGAAGCATGACAAACTAGGAGCAGGAAAGTTTCAATCCATGTGGCATGGACCTTACATTGTCAAACGTGTTTTGGAAAAGGAAGCTTACGAGCTTGAAGACTATGACAGAATCTCTTTGGGTGAACCCCACAATGGGATTTACCTGAAGAGATACTATGCCTAAACTCGTCGCGCTTAGAATTTCTTGTATGTACTGTACATGGCGTGTTTTTTGTGTGTTGTGATGCTTTTATTTTTTGAGTGTCTTTAGATCTTGTTTCTGTTCCTTATACCATGTTCTGTCTGCATGTGCAAATGGCAACGTGCTATGGATTCATGGACGGTGCTAGCTGGCATACCCGTAACCTTACTTCGGCAGCCTGGGTACTATATTCCCCAACAGGTGAGCTCATTAGCTCAGGAGAAGGTTGCCTAGGGTTTGCGACCAACAACGCCGCAGAATATCAGGCAGTAATCAGAACCCTAGCTAGCAAAATTTTCGTGGGTATGAACCACATTGTCATCCACATGGATTCTCAATTAGTGGTTTCCCATCTTAACTGGGTTTACGCCATCTGTGATCCCACCTTACTCCATCTCTTCAGACGAGTACGTCTCCTAGAAAGGTCATTTGAATCCATTCAGTACCTACACATTCCATGAGAGTTAAACACAGTTGCTGACTCGATGGCCAACTTCATTTTGGATTGGTACATGACACACACATAATATTCATAATATGTAAAAGCATTCACAACATGTAAATAATGTGATGTATAAAAGCAAACATGTAAACAAGATCACATCACTCATCATTTTAAAACACATAATGTATAAATCTCCAGGAATGTCTGTATATATATATCATTCAAAAGTAGTTCTAGTACAAAATCTGAAGCACGATGGCTTTCAGTGAGTCTCTACAAAATCTGAAGCCTCGTAGCTTTCAATAGTACAAAATCTGAGGCCTCTAAGCTCTCAGTACAAGTATAATAGTGTCATCAGGCCTGACGCCTGACCCGTACACCACCCCTAGCACGGAAAACCCACTGTCGTTGAGTAAGGAAGCAATCCACGGTCCTCACTACCTTGCAGAGTAGGGAATTGAAGCATATAGACACTCCAACCCCAAACTTCTGCATAGGTCTCTACAGGTCATCTATCACTGGCTCAGGAACCTCTACTATCAACTGGGACAAGTTCCTGTATACCTCCTCCATCTCCTCGATGGTAGCATGAGGACCTGGGGGCACAACTGCTTCCCCACCTCTGTCTCTCCTCGCCAGAAGGGAAAGTCCTACTGGTCGTACGGGCCCCACATCTGCACACACATGTTACATACTTGTCAGTACTGCATAAAAAAATGATAAATATGCAAAACTAAAATTACAAGGGTTTTTGTTCTCACATATGTCACCCCATGCTGCACCCTCAGGCAACACTAAGTCAGGATCCTCTCTGAAATCCATACCGTCGTACGGGAAGTCCTCAACCATGAGTAATTGGCCTTCCAGCTAGCTGAAGAGCTTAGGACCGAAGTTGATGATAGGTCCTCCACCATGATGGGTCATCACCTCAGCCCATCTGAGCATGTGGGGATCTCTAGGCTCCCTGTCATCTAGTACCAGCTGTGGACGCAAGAGAGGGATCCGCTCCAAGAGGAACGATACCACAATCGATCCATAACCAAACTGCTTGAGCTCTCCCCGCCAACACTTGGTCAGTTGAGCTCAGAGGATTGCTGTTAGTTTTTTAGAATTTACTTCAATCTGATCTAGGATCTTAACTGAGAGAACAACATGTACAACATATCTACAGCATATCAATCATGGACACAATAATGCAAGCACACAAGAGACAGAGTTTACTTGGGGAAAACCATAAAGGTGAAAAACCCCAATAACTTCCTTAGAGATAGATAGAGCAATGATACAACCCAAGCATAAGAGATAGACATCTCCTAGTAGCAGATTCTCCTCCTCCACAAGTGCGCCACTTTCTCAAGAGTGTGAGAGAGAATAGAATGATCAAATAGAGTACCTCCCGCACTCTATTTATACTTGACTTGACTTGCCTAATAACCTTTACTAGGTCGGCCTCGACTTAACCACATAACACAATGCTGACTGGGCCGACACCCAATAGGGTGGTCTAATAACCCTTTGACCCACATGGCCAACCCCCAATAGGGTGGTCTAATAACCCTTCGACCCACATGACTTATACAGAGCCGACCCCGACAAGGTGGTCTAATAACCCATTAAGTATAAGTTACGACACTTCCGTATAGAGGAATAATAACATCTCTATAGGAATACAAACACTTTCGTATAGAGGAATAATACATCTCTATTGGAGTACAATAAATATATATATGAAATACATTCCGAAGTTACATATACATCAACACTCCCTCTTAACTAGGAAGGTATTTCTCGACACAGATCATCTAGCACAAGTCTTCTTCTCTGGATTATCGTCATCAATGCATCGTCCTCGAATCATCGTCATCATCACTGCTGCTGCTATCTCAATCAATCTCTGAATATACTCGTCATAGGAAGTTCTACAGAGCCAGTCCTTTTTCATACTGGATGTAGGCCCACCACCTGTAGGGCTTCATCATCACTGGCCATACTGTGGAATCCTCAGGAATTATTACGTGCGTCACAAAACCTTAAAAGAGTCTCTTGACTAGCAATAACCCTAAAGAGCATCTGAGGCCTTTTTCATCATGTCCAGATCTCCAGAACTTGTTACATGTGACTGTCACAAAACCTTAAAAGAGTCTCTTGACTAGCAAGAACCCTAAAGAGCATCTGAGGCCTTTTTCATCCTATCCAGATCTCCAGGACTTATTACATGTGACCCCCACCACAAAACCTTAAAAGAGTGTCTTGCCAAGCAAGAACCCTAAAGAGCATCTGAGGCCTTTTTCATCCTGTCCAGATCTCCAAGACTTATTACATGTGGTCACCACAAAACCTTAAAAGAGTGTCTTGCCAAGCAAGAACCCTAAAGAGCATCTGAGGCCTTTTTCATCCTATCCAAATCTCCAGGACTTATTACATGTGGTCATGGAAATGCCTCGAAAGAGCATCTGAGGCCTTTTTCATCCTGTCCAGATCTCCCAGGTCTACTTACATGCTCATATGTACAACCTGTCCATGGCCATAGAGTATCAACCTGATACTCACCATACATCATCTTGATGTACACATGATCATCAACACTGCATCGTTCTGATGCATGTCATCTGGAGCAATATCCTGAAGCTCATCATCCATGATCATCCTGATCATACAATGCATCTACCTGATGCATACACAGTATATGCCTGATACATATCATCATACATGATCTACTTGATCATACAATGTATCCACCTGATACACATACAAATACATGATCCACCTGATCATACCTGATACATATCAACACACATGATCCACCTTATCATACAATGTGTCCACCTGATACATATATAGATACATACACATGATCCAACTAATCATATCCATCATCAACATGATGCATACATACATAACTGATCCAACTGATCATATCCAACATCCAACATGATGCATACATACATAAATGATCCAACTGATCATATCCAACATCCAACATGATGCATACAAATACAGAGCAGTAACTGGAGCATCGTCCCAATGCTCATCATCTAGCGCTTATATCCACAGCCATGGAAGGATCCTCCTCTCACCATGCTCAAAATGGCTTCAACAAATGTCTCTATCACTTCTTCCTTGAAGTGCCATTGATCTGAAGGACACCAAGTCTCTCTCTGAAGTACTCGAACTTCACTCTGGCTAGTGGCTTCGTCAGCACAGCTGCAATCTGCTCATCTGTCACAACATACAGGAGCTTCACTGCTCCTCTCTGCACCATATCCCTGATATAGTGATATTTGATCTCAATGTGTTTCAACCTGTCGTGGAACACCGAGTTCTCAGACAACTTCACACAACTCTAGTTGTCACAAAAGATACCAGTAGCCTCCAGCGAGAGATCAAATAGCTCAGACAGTAGCTTCTGGAGCCATACTGCCTCACAACTAGCCAAACAAGCTACAACATACTCTACTTCGACTGTACTCAGTGCTACGCAGGATTGCTTCCTACTAAACCAAGAGATCACACCTGATCCCATACTGAAGTAGCACCCATAAGTGCTCTTCCTATCTACAACACTGCCTGTCCAATCTGAATCAACATAACTCTGGAGGTTAAACTTTTGATTCACATCATACTTGAGCCCATAATCAACTGTACCCTTCAAGTACCTAATCAACTATACCCTTCAAGTACCTCAGAATATGCTTTACATCAACTAGGTGAACACTCCTCGGATCCGTCAGGAACTAGCTCAATGTGTTCACCATGAAGCAAATATTTTGTCTCATGTTCATCAGGTACATCAAGGACCCAATCATCTGACGATACATAGTGACATCAACCCGCTCAGATGAAGCGTCACACAGAAGATTCAGGTTCGATGCCATAGGTGTGGCCATGGCCTTGCATTCTGTCATCCCGAACCTCTTCAGGATCTCTACTGCATACTTCCCTTGTCCAAGGAAGATCCCATCTGCACTCTACCACCCTCCTGCCTAGAAAATAGTGCATCATCCCCAAGTCCTTCATCTCGAACTCTGCAGCAAGCTTCCTCTTGGTATCAGCAATCAAACTATCATTACCTGTAACAAACAGGTCATCCACCTACAGGAGTAGTATCACAGAATCCTTTCTCAACCTTGTAGTAAAGGTTGGAATCCGCTTTACTCTTGGTAAATACCAAACTAGATAGGAAACTGTCCATCCTACCATACAAAATTCTAGGAGCTTGCTTCAAGCCATACAAGGATTTCTTCAATCTGTACACATAATATGACTTCCTGTCATGTGTTTCAAAACTGAGTGGCTACTCCACATACACTTCCTCTTCAACTACACCATTCAAGAAAGCAGTCTTGACATCCATCTGGTGTATCTTCCATTTCATCACTGCAGCCAGAGCAAGTACTGATCTGATGGAAGTGTGCCTGGCTATAGGTGTAGAAGTCTCTTCATACTCAATCCCTTTTTCTGGGAGAAGCCACGAGCTACAAACCTCATTTTGTATTTCTCCATGCTACCATTTGCAGCATGCTTGATCTTATAGATCCATTTGGAAGTCAAAGCAGACTTCCCTTCAGGTCTTGGGACTGCATCCCAAACATCATTCTTCATGATCGACTGGTACTCCTCGATCATGGCATTCTTCCCAAATCTTGGGAACTTTAATATCTTCAATATTTTCAATAAATAACTTTGTTGCTGAACAAATGTTGTAGTCCTTCTTTTGTAGGTCATGGTATACGATCTTTCCTACAAAACAAGTTAAATTGCATGATTAGAAACATCTCATAGTTTTCAGAACAAATTCTTACACATAAAGAAATATGTCATACAGTCATGCAATTATTTTAGCCAATGCTTCAATACAACATTTATCCATATCCTGTAACTTTCTAAATGCCTTCCAATCTCTACCAGAACATTGTTAAGAGTGTGCACAACTCCCAATATGTCACCAAAGAGGTTTCATTCTAGATAAGTAGCAACAGAATGTTGTACAGTGCCATAGGTCACTTACCCATTTATATTAGTAGTATACTGTTCATCAATGTAACTATGCATAATGCACAACCTAATTCTAGGAACATCAGTATATACATTATTGAATAGTATTAAACAATCAAATATGCAAGAAATGATAATTCAGATACTTATCTTTGTTTTTTTGTTGGGTTGACTCCCTCTCAATCTTTGCTTCCTTTCTGCAACTCCATTCTGATGTGGAATGTGAGAAGTGGTCAACTCCCTTTGAATATCTGCATCCTTGCAGAAACTACTAAAGTGTGCTCCCTCTTGATCTTTGCTTCCTGGATTACCTGCCTTTGAACTTATATCCATCCTTAATCACTATGCATGCTTATTAGTATCATCATTGTGTTATCCTCGAGGTCTCATACATAATCACACATTCATTAGTATAATATTAATACTATCAAAACACAATAATCTTAAACATGTATAGTCATGATTATTTCAAACACAGATGATAAACATTAGTATTCAAGGTTTCAAGGAAGACTTCTTTTACTCATGCATATTCGTATTTGATCATAGGACTCTTCTGACTAGTCAAATCATCAATCAAGATAAGAGACATAATATGTATAAACCCTTGATTACTTACATTTCTAACTTTATGAATAAACATAACCAATCATACCAAGTATACTTATATAAGGGATCCTAACACAAGGTAAGATTATAACTTGATATAGGAAAAACATACCTGGATTACTATGTTAGCTAGTTATGTCTAACATACCCGCATGATGTCTTCTGGTTCTCTCCAATGACTTGTGCTAGTAACCTGTATGTCTCATAAGTTAACCATTGTAGAACCAAGTTATATATACCTCGTAAGTAGATGATCCATGATAATGGATGAATATTTGTCTTCATGTCACCATGATCATATGTTCTTGAAGTAGAACATTATTTGTCTTTCTTGGTGTACCTTTCATGTTAGCGAACAACATAAACCTCATACAACACCATAATGCATTAGTACAATCATAAGTATCAGAACCTTAATCAATGAATATCTTTTATCATGTATTCATAATTTTATTAAGGTGATACGACAAGTCTAAATTTAATCAAGATTGTACTAATCATAATAATATGAAGACAAACATACCATAAATTTAATCATGAACAAATATCGAAACATACCTGGATAAGTCATACCTGTCGAGATTGCTTGTAATCTTCTTATGTAAGGCCCTAGCCTCATCTCCCTCTGAAATAGGAACTTCTTCACTTATGCAGGTGACCAATCCATTCTCTTCTAGGATTAACCCAATCCACTTGATTTGCAGAAACTGGATTTGGATCTGGATTAGGGTTTGTCAGGAAAACCCTAAAAATTCAAACTTTGAATTTCAAACTTATGAAAGGATAGAAATATGCGCATTGATGAACTGATCAAGCCGGTATACTTAGAATTTGAAAACTGCAAAGTTTCACCCCTAAAATTTGCCTTTGAAACTTCCGGATTCACTGGACATGACCCCGAACTAGGGTTTGATAAAGCCCACACTTCTTCCCAATCAAAAGGTTCGATCCAAAGCTCTAAGCTTCTATTTTTATGAGGAGCTTCCAGCGATGGTCACAGATTTCAAAAATTCCCATTTTTGCAGAAGCCCTAATTTTCCACTTTTTCGATCAAAGTCCCGAACTAGGGTCTGATCAAGCCCAACCTTCTTCCCAACCAAAAAATCTGATCTTGGTCTCTAAATTTTGATTTTGATGAGTAGCATTCAGTCGTGGTATCTGATTAAAAATTCCAACTTTCTCCGAAACCCTAATTCTCGGAGCCATGAATGAAGGTAGTCAAAATCCAATTCTGTTTTAACAGAAATATGCATCTGATTGTTTCTGGTGTAACTCTGAAATTATGAATCCATAGGGTCTGAAACTTCTACCTGTGGTATCCTGACCTGTCATCTTTCCAACCCCACAGTTCTTTCCTCAATTTGATTCTCTGAGAGAGATTTATGCCAAGTGTCGCAACGTGACCTGTTTATGAGATAAAATAGGAGAGTGAACTTGTACGACATGCCACGTGTCACTGGTTTAGTTTCTGCCTCTGAAAACATTACTTGAGAACTTACATTCCATGCACTACTTGTCCTTTTTTATGAAATTTCATTTGGAGCTTCCTAGCCCAAGTTATGACCTTTTTTCCTAGGTCATGTGTTTATGACTCAGATCTGGAAGAGGCAGAAACCCTAGATTGTACAGATCATAAAACACAAAGTACAATGAATTAGAAGTTGTCCTTTGGACAAAAGGTACATGGGGATCTAATATTCGACCTGTAAAAGTTTTAGAATCGAAATTTTTTCCAAAATAGATTTATAGTGAAAGTTCTACGATGACTGGTTTTTGCTATATCAAGCCCTAGCATCGTAAGTGCAACAAGTGTCACACATGCCATACCATGCCTTCTTTCAGGCTAGCTCTGATACCATGTTAGTTTTTCAGAATTTACTTCAATCTGATCTAGGATCTTAATTGAGAGAACAACATGTACAACATGTCTACAGCATATCAATCATGGACACAATAATGCAAGCACACAAGAGACACAGAGTTTACTTGGGGAAAACCATAAAGGTGAAAAACCCCAATAACTTCCTCAGAGATAGATAGAGCAATGATACAACCCAAGCATAAGAGATAGACATCTCCTAGCAGCAGCTTCTCCTCCTCCACAAGTGCGCCGCTCTCCCAAGAGTGTGAGAGAGAATAGAATGCCTCCCGCACTCTATTTATACTTGACTTGACTTGCCTAATAAACTTTACTAGGTCGGCCTCAACTTAACCACATAACACAATGCTGACTAGGCCGACACCCAATAGGGTGGTCTAATAACCCTTTGACCCACATGGTCAACCCCCAATAGGGTGGTCTAATAACCCTTCAACCCACATGAGTTATACAGGGCCGACCCCAACAAGGTGGTCTAATAACCCATCAAGTATAAGTTACGACACTTCCATATAGATGAATAATAACATCTCTATAGGAATACAAGCACTTCCGTATAGAGGAATAATACATCTCTATAGGAGCACAATAAATATATATATGAAATACATTCTGAAGTTACATAGACATCAACATTTGCGAGGAGACCCTCGCACCAGTTGAAAACCCTGGGGGACATGCAGTCCTCCGCATAAAGCATCTAAGCCCGAGTAGCCATGTGTGAGGCTTGGCTTCCCGACACTCTAGTAATAGTAAACAGTATGGTATGCAGTGGGCGACTCACCACATCCCTAATAGGAATCTTCCCACTAGAAGATCGAGCAAGATCGGTACAATGCTGTGACACCATGTCATCGACTGTGCGGTCACTGGCCCGTGTTCTAGTAAGAGATATGGGGTCCCCTCTCCAGGACAAACCTGTGAGAAAATAGATGTCCTCAACATCTATTGTGAGGATGTGCTCACCTATCACAAAATGTTGTTGGGCTGCATCCCAACTTTGGAGCATGTGTGATAGCAACGGTATTTGGGATCTCATCCCCTGAATCTCAAAGAACTTGAGTAAACCACAGTTCCTAAAGGCATCCACGCATTGTGGATCATTGGCAGCTTGTACATATTCTACTTCGTGTTCTCTTTCCCACCACTCTAAAACCATGTTGGATTTTTAGCAACCTACCAAAAGAGACATTTAAACACTGTTAGATCCTACTTCAACCACAGCAAGTTATTTTTTTGAGTTTATTTTTATGTTTTGGAAATGCATCTCTGCCGTCGCACTGTACTTTTGCATACAGTGCGATGTCATCGCACTTCACTCATTTGGGACTTGCGCTGAGTCGGTCTCGTCGTAGTTCCCGAAAGGGCCAACTGCGATGAGCCGAGAGCACAATAGCCCTCCATGAATTCATAAAAAATCCAAAAAATTGAACCTAAAAACAAAATCTAATCCACTGGAAAGTTGTTGGATGAAGTTTAGGCTTACCTGCTCTTGATGGTGGGTGAAATGGCGAATCGTAGCTCCTAGAATCGACAAAGGAAATTTTAGCTCCAAATTGGTACTTCTCCTCCCAAATTGGAAAATGAAACAATGAAAACTATGTTGGCCCATTTTTCTATTTATAAATAGAATAGAATATTCCTTTTCAAATATTTTGATGCTCTTAGGCCATTTATCATAGTTTTCGACCATTTTTGTCGTATTTGGGGCTATTTGACACATTTTCTAGTGTGTAGGAGTTGTAATTAGTCTTTTGTGTCATTTATCGTATCACAACAGTCATCACAGGTATGAACACTCCCTTGAACGTTTTGTTGTTATTTTTGCAACGGTTAGTTTGTAATTATTGCGTGATGATGAGTTTACTCTTCGTTTGTTCTTGTACTCATGAAACTATGAGAACAAGTACCAAGTTATGATTAATCACTTTTCCAGGCTCGTTAAACTCCCACGGAAAAGGACACCCCCCAAAGTCTACCATTAAGCTCTTTTCAGGCTCTCAAAAAATGAAAAGATTGCCAAGCGAACTTGTCGCGTTCACGTTTGTTAAAGTATTTGAATGGTCATCTTCTTGGTGATAGTTTACGAAAAATGTATACTCCAGCCAATCATGACTAGAAGAGTCCTCTCCCGCATTGTTTTACCCTTTTTCGGGCGATGAGGCTAACTTTAGGAAAAAGGACCGTTGGAGTCTTCTTTAGTTCTTTTCAGACTCTCTAAACATGAAATGACGACCGAGTTTACCTTCTATGGACTCATTAAAATTCTCACATTGAAGGGCCCGTCATGGGATGAACCCCTCCTATCCCAGGTTCAGAAAATATTTGGGATTGGACTCATCTATGAGATGAGCTATACCGAGTATCTGGTTACTCTCATCATGCTCATAAAAAACACATGAGGCACTCATCATTCATGATGGGGAAAAAGGAAAGCATTTGTGTTACATACCTTGTTAGTGGTAGTATGTAGTCATTCTTGAACATGGCACTCATCTGCATTTGCATACAGCGCTTGGATCATCTGTTTGTCCTCGAGTTCCACTTATTTCCTAAGTCTTGTTACTCCTTTGAATCATTCAAAGAAAATATTCCATCATCAGTTGCTTTGAGAATTTGTGTCGCACTCGTCGTGTCAATACTGCCAAGTCATGCCATGCCCATGTTCAAGAATATGTCTATCATTTATCATCTGTAGTCAGTACACCCGCCATCACGTCGGTCTACTTTGAGTCAGTCTTGCATGTTACTATACCATCCGATCTACCCTATACATTTTTGTCGTGTTTTGTGTCGATTGATGGGGGATTAATCATGCCCTCCTTCGACGGATTCATCCTTGTCAACTTCAACACATCATCTGAGGATTGAATCTAGAAACCAATCAAGTACCTTGGGCCTGCATGCCTCAATGGCAGGGTACCTCGCTTTCATCATGAGTTTACATCATTGACTCTTGATTGAAAGATTTCATCTTGCGTTCGACTTCAACTCATTTATTCATGCTTGATGATATGTACTGTGATACCTTGGGAATCATTGACATCAATGGTGATCTCCCTCGCACTTGTTAACGGTTTACATCAATGGTCGGTAATCAAGTGGTTTCTACCATGTTCAACGTCCAGACATTTGTAATCACATGGATAGATTCGTATCATTGCGGGTTCAGCTTGAATACCCTAGGGAGTCATGTTTTACCCACGTTGGCATGGAGTTTGTATTGAGTTATATCACACGGATCCACATTTGTAATTGTCATAACTATGTTATGATCTCATCATGGATCTACGCTTGTGTCTAGTAGCCATGATTGTGTTCAATCGGTCATTACTACCATGGATCTGCACTGTATTGGTCAGCATCCATGTTGCACTTTATATGAGATTGTCAGTTCAGAGTCAGTTGTACTATAGCAGTGTCCTTCATCTGACAAGTCTATTGCTGTTACTTCTATCAAAGCACTTCACCTGTCTATTTTCAACAACTTCATGCTTTGGGGGGCATTCTATTACACCCAAAATCTGCTCATCATAAGATTCCTTGTATACACCCCTAAAGATATCTTGACTAAGTAATCAACCAGGGAGGATTTGTACCCAATTGTGCTAGGTTTTGAAGGGTCGTCGCAGGCTGCACATGAGAAACATGCAACGTCGCACCTTGCTCCATTACAGGGTGCGATGAAGTCAGTTAGATGGCAAAAATATCTTCTTCGAGGTCCTTCTCGAAGCTTGCTGACTTGGGACCTTATCCCTGACCTCTTGGAGGAGATGGCACTCGGTTCCTAATACTTTGGAGAGATCCCTTAAGCCTCTCCTACCATCTCTCAACCTATCATATCCATACCCTATCCACTTTGTCCTATATGAATGAAGCTCACTCCCATCCCAAAGGGAGGAAGTCTATGGTATCTACATGCTGGTGAAATCACCCTTGGAACATCTCCACTCACCTATTGGAGAACTCATACTTCCTTGGAAGGATATGGCAATTGGCTTTGTCGGAGAAGGGCTGCAACGTTAAGCCTTGGTTGTAGTTCTATATCTCTATTATGTACTTCCCCTCTTTTTACAGTAATGCAAATGCTTTCCACCAATATTGTTCATGTGCGTAATGATATTGAGTAGTTTACCTGCTTAACTGTTTCCTTAGATCTCTTATTGTATAGATGCTTTTTACTTGTTTCTCTTGTTTCTTTTCTTGATAGGTCTTGCAGCTTGGATCTGACGACCATGAGACACGGAGTAGCATTCAGGAGAAAGGATTGCGAAGTGAAAGGCAAGACATCTAATACTCGATCCTTAAGTAGATCTAGGAAATGCATTAGTAGCCTGTCTCATTTGTTCTAGACTCACTTTGAGTTAGGGAGATCATGCCTTAGATCCATCTTGGGTAGATTGTCTGATAACACCAGTCACTTTTTGGGAGCCATATTTAATTTATTGGATTTCTGTGGCATTTTGGCTTGAAATTTTTGCTGAAACATAGTAAGGACAGTCCATTTTTGGAAGACCAAATGGAATTATTTTTAAAAACCTATTTCATTTCTAAGTATCCCTTTGAATCTAGTTTCCAAAAAAATTTGTATTTTTGACATTGAGCATCAAACGAAAAATTTATGGTCAAAATACTAATGGGGTGTCAAGTAGGCAGCTTAGGAACAAAGCTGGGATAGTCACTTTTTGGATGCCTTATTGGATAGATATTGAAAACGTGTTTCATTGGTAAATTACCCTGTGAATATAGTTTACAAATCAATTTTTTATCACTCAATTCCGATATCGTACGAAAATTTTATGACCAAAATACTGACTGCCTATCACAAATCAGCATTTTTAAAACTCGGTTTCCTAGACTATTCATTGGCATAGTTGACCCATCAATTCTTTTTGTATTCAAAACCTGTTTCACATGGAGACACCTATATGAATCTAATTTCATCTCCAATTTGAATCACATCAATCCATTATCAAATGAAAAAGTTATTCCTAAAACCGTGACTGTTGGTCTAGTCCAGAATTCGAAAAACACCTTGTCATGCAGGCTGTTACTGAGCAAATTTGGAATATCATCACATAGAATTTTTAAAACCTATTTCTAATGGACATATACCTATGAATGTAATTTCATTTGGATTTTGAATCACACAAATTAGACAAGGAATTAAGAAGTTATGATCGGAATACTGTTGGTGAGTCTAGATGGCCATTGCTCTCTCACAGGTATAAAGTGTATTTCGCTTCGTTCATTTTTCTTTGGATTTATTTTATAAGTAGTTGCTAGTTTTTTTTTTTCATAAGTGTTGGGTGAAGAGAGACCAATCACTTCTCTTCTTCTATCATCTAATGTTTTATTGCAGGCAAGTGCTAGGTTTTCGCAGGTCCTTGGAAGAAGAAGGTCAATACATGCACGAGTGACTCTTGAAGACTTTTTCTTAATTTGAAAATAGATTAAGCACATAAAAAATGGAGAGATTGATGTACAACCATAAAAAAGAAAAATTTTCTGAAGTCAAGTCCCATTGCTACATGCCAAGAATCCTTTCATAACAATTGTTGTCAAAAAAAAAGAAAAAAAAAAGAAAAATCTCTCAAGAAGCCAATTGTGCTATATTCATTCACCCTCCTCCTTTCAAAGCTCTAAAAAGCCATTCATGTCGAAGTCTCATTTTCCACTGCTTATGCAATCAACCTTAACATTTTATTTGCTACCAGTACTACATCATGACTTCACATATACTTTCCACTTCTGAGTTTCATGGTGGTTCTATTTTTCACTTTAATTCTTCACAATCATTTATTGTGTACTTGTATTGGATGATGTGGAATTCAGTAAGGTCTGTCTTCCAATGGTCTTGTCCCATCGACTCCAACACATCATTTGGGATCGAGATTGGAGTTTTATAGTGCCCTGGGATCTGCATGAATCAATGGAATATTTCCTTGTTGTTAATCATGGGGATTCATCAATGCCTTTTGATTGAAAAATCTTGCAGGTGACTCGACTCCAGCACATTCATTCATACCTGTCAAGATGCACTAAGCTACTTTAGAGCTCACTGTCATCAAAGGTGAGTTTCTTCGTATTGGTTAACGACATACATTAATGGCCGGTAATCCAATGATTTCTTTCCATGCTCGACTTCAACACATTCATTCACATGGTAAGAATTGTACCTTGGTTTTGTAGCAGCTGAAGATTATGTGATCTAATGGTTTCAACAGTTACTTGCAACATCATTTGTTCCAACAGTTGTGCAGTTTTTTTCATTTTCTTCCAGTAGTTAGCAGTCTTACATGCAGTGAGCACAGCACAGTTTGGATCAAATTCAACCTCATTTAGTTTCAGCTCTCATATACATCTGACTAAGCAGCAAATTGGCCTACATAGCTCCGGCATACATCAGTCCATCCATGCCAATCAAAGATTTCACGGAGGTAAAACTTGAGGTAAAATAACATGAGTTTTTATTTATTAAATATTTAGGAAGATGTCATGAAAACCACTATGCATTATTGACTTCTATTTTCAATTTCTATACATTCTTCATTACCTATCATAACCATACCATCTTTTATCCATTCACTTCCATCATTTCCCACTCAATTCTAAGCCCTCACCTAATTTGAACCAAATCATCATTTTATTCCTCTCCATCCCTAGCATCCAAAGCATGAGAAGATGCCTTGTTTCTGCCACACATGAACCAACAATAGGTAGAAAATATATGTTGCTATTAGAAGCATCCCATTCAACATATGTAAGAGCCCACAAATTTATGGAAGAAAAAGAGATGGCTTCCCACAAGAGCCGACAATGAGAAAAGATGCTCTGCTACCACATAAGAACTAGCAGTAAGAAATTGATCAAAAATTTTATTGAAGAATTAGGGTAAAATGAAGGCATGCTCTGCATTCAGTTTATTGCATTCAGGGTTCATTAATGCATGCATTGGTTCACTTCTACATAATTGTTGCAAGTTTCCAAGTTACCTTCAATTGGAAATCAAGTTGCATCCATTGACATAGCATTTGATATCTATAATGGAGTATTTAAAGGACACTTATTGTTGTTGTCAAGATGATGTAAGATGTTGTTTATAACACTTTGATGGCAATACTATAGCAGAGTTCATGTCAATCAGTTGGTTCAGGCATGAAAC
The DNA here is from genome assembly GCA_027924585.1 of Larix kaempferi. Classification (NCBI taxonomy): domain Eukaryota; kingdom Viridiplantae; phylum Streptophyta; class Pinopsida; order Pinales; family Pinaceae; genus Larix; species Larix kaempferi. Next base: position 10,409,858 of record BSBM01001152.1, read on the forward strand.
AAGTTGGAAGGTGATTCATTGTTGTGTCTTGCTTTCCATTGTTTGGTTATTGTCTGTTTACATTTCTGAGAATAGTTTCAAGATTTTTATAACAATGGTTAACCATATTTTTCAAGACTTGATAGATACTTGGATGTGGGAAGGATTTCATGGTGTTTTGTTGACATCCCTTGTTTTGATCACACACATGGATTCATTGAAGAACAAAACATATGTTGTATATGGATTGTAGTCATAAAGATTTGATGGGTTGTGAATTTCATAGATATTTCAAGAAAGAATGATTACAATGCTTTTCCCTCCCATATGAACATTGTGGGTTTTTTTTTTTTGGTTTCTGTCTGGACATTATTTTCATGCTTGCTGATACACATCATTTTTTGAAAATGGTTTATGTGCTCAAAATATTTACCAATGGAGCATGATAATCATTTCTTGGGTAGTAGCATGGTGATTTTTTGGCAGCCTCTGTTGAAATTATGAAAATGCTTTTATAGCTGATTACACCGATGCTAATAGAAGGGATTCATTATTAAAAGGAAATTGAAACAATGTCTACCCAAAATTAAAAAAAAAAATTGTAGTGGCTTGTTTCAGAGGCACTTTTCCCATAGTTATTGCAAGCAACAGAAGAAGCCTATGCTGCTATACAACAGGGAGAATTGCTCTTGCTATCAAGATGTTTTCTTCATGAATGATTGGGGTTTGTTATTATTTGGCAATGGTGTTTATGATCATAAAATCCGCGGGGATGTATGATACTATTTATGTTTGTTGAAGGCATGGAAATTTGATGGCAATGAGTTGAGATGGATCAACAAGTATCTTATTCTCGTGAGTTGTCCTATAACAGTATATTGAAACAAAGCTGGAATACAACAGCCTGTAGCAACCCTGATACATTTAGACCAACAAATTGAAGGCATTTTTGGCAGCTAGGGACAAGGTTGATTATGCCATGTTTGGTTGATATTTGAGCTCTAATAGTCATTGCAAACTTTCAGTGAGCATAAATTATGTAGAGTTTGCAAGAGATTATAACAGAAAAAATGCCACCACAAATATTTCAAGTTTCAACCCTGTGCACAAATATTGCTTTACCCGAGGGCAGGTAAAATCTTCAGCTTGGGGGGGAAGGAGTGGTTGCTACATTCCATGTTATGGCAAAAATGAATCCTACAAAAATCACATTTTTTGTCATTATTGTGTTTTTAGAAGAAAATGAAGGCATCCTTGTTATGAAGAGGGTTAAATCAATGCTTCACAATTAAATGACTGTTTCCAACATTAAGATTCATTTTTACAAAGCATTATTACTCTCTTCATTTATAGAATTGGAGCATTTCTATGGCAACTTTGAAAACTACAAAAGTGCAAAAATTGAAGTGACCATATCTTGCAATTTGTATATTGGATCTTCATGAAACTTGGATAGGGAATGCATAACATCAAGAAGAATAGATCTGGTAAGTTTCAGCCCAATCCAATGCACGGTTTTCAATAAAATGGCCACCATCACCTATAGCCATTTTGCCTATATCTCGATATCCATGCATCAAATGAATTTAATATTTGGGGAGCAGAAGCATTATGTTGAGAGGAAGATACTCACCAATTTAAAAAAAAAAAACTTCACGGATTGAGAAAAAATGGCCATCATTACCTACAACCAATTTGAATTTTTCTCGAAATCCACGATGTGGGTATCTCTGATTTTCTGTGTGGAGATGCATTGGACTTGCAGAAACCTTCTTGCAAAATTTCAGCCAAACCCAGTTTGTATTTTGTGAGATATTAGCTCGGGAAGTTTGATGAAACACCAGCCACGACTCTGCAAATTTTGTCCATTTCCCTATTCTCGCAGCTGCGACTCCGCCAAATCTTCCACTAAAGCAGCTGCAACATCGCTAAATTCTTCGCTAAATCCTCCGCTAAGCAGCTTCAACACCGCTCAATTATCCGCTAGATTTGCCTTATACACCAACTGCGACTCCGCCAAATCCTTCGCTAAAGCAGTTCAACACCGCTAAATTCTTCGCTAAATCCTCCACTAAGCAGCTGCAACACCGCTAAATTTTTAGCTAGATTTGCCTTATACACCAGCTGCAACTCTGCCAATTTTTTGGCTGCAACTCTTCTAGCTTTGGTCACTATGCATGGTAAAATGAAAGCAACAGTCAAATGAGTTCTTCTAGTTTGGATGTTACACAGGTATTGGGTTGCATGAGGACATGCAACAAGTTCAGTTTGGGGGAGATGTCGGGTCACATATTTGTCCATATTTTCATCACCTATCGACACATATTTCATCCCTCTTCTTCATATTATTACCCATTTATCATTCCATTTTCCATACATTTGCTATAACTGCCCGTAAAATACCATATTACTTCCATTGATGCTTTAGTGGTTAATAATGATTATTTTCTTTTATCTTTGATGAATTGAAGACTATTATGCATAATTTTACTGATGATGGTTTTTGGAGTGATTTTTCATATTAACAGTAGCAACACTCATGGTTCAAGCCTCCAAAGTTGGCATCCTAGCACACGTCCACATGGATATTCACAGCATGGTTTCATTCCTAGTATTGATTATGTGGATTTTTTATTTCAATTCGTGCTCAAGTCCAACATGGCAGCCTTCAGCTCATGATCAAACGGCCTTAACCAAAAACATGCGCCAGATAAGAACACATTTATTTGCGTCGCGATTTTCGAGCAAATGAAAAAGAATCTTGAAAATATGGGACATGGGTTTTGTGCATAACAACCTTAGTTACCTGGCACGTGAGGAAATCACCAAACAAAGCTACAGTTTGGGATATACAACTGCTTCTCTAAACACGTAATTCCCAGATTTATTGTTGCGACCGGTTTTATATATTAGCAATTTTTTGAAACAAATCACACGTTGGGGATTCAGTTTCTCATTCTCCTAAGAGAATTTTATGTATAAATATGTAATCATTCTCATGTATTTGGGGGGAGAGGAGAGAAAACAATGTTATGCTGTAGGATTTGATCCAGACTCCGTTGTAATACTTTCATTCTGTTAATACATGCTGGCAGTTTCTTAGTTCTAGAGTTGTAGACTTTCATTGTGGAGATATAGCTCTACTTAGTGGAGGAAGGGCCCTCTTCCCTGAGCAAATGCTGGTAGTGTTGATTGTAATTGTGTTATTATGTAAATTTGCTTATTATTTAGTTCATGCTTTCATTCATTAGATTTATCATAGTTGCATTTTTTCATTCATTTAGATTTATCATAGTTGTTTCAAGTTAATTTCTTTTTGATAGATCATTGGCCAACATAGCATTTCTTTTAGATTTATGCAATTAGATCTTGCTTCATAAGAGTTGATTTTGTTTTAAGTTAGATTTACAGTGTTATTTTATGAATAGGTTTGAGGTTTTATTTATTTTCAAGAAGGTGTGATCTAGTTTACAAAGAGTTTCGATTTCATACCAATAGATAAATAGTGTCAGGTAGAAATTGTGCTTGCATAGATCTTGCACGATAGCTTTGAAATAAAAGACTTCCTCAGGTTGATAATTTATGTTCTGGTAGTATCAGTTGTTTAATTAATTAGACAATTAATCCAACCAACAATGGTGTTTTAATTTCTCAATGTTATTTAATTGATTAATGGTAAAAAAATACATGGTTTCTTCTTTAATTTCTGAGTTTGGATATAAAGAATGAATTCATGTGTTTCTTGGTTGAATTCCTGTATATGGAATGGGTACAAATTTAATTCTACAGTATGTTTGTTAAAAATTCATAATTGTAGGGAGGAAGCTATATGAATGGACAAACAATTCCTTTTCTATTCATTTTATAACTGACATGATTACTATTTTCTTTGTAAATTGGATGCTTATTTCCCAATAGTTATTTATCATTACAATTTCCTATAGTAATCATGATTTGTAAATGAAATGTTTGTTAAAATACTTCAAAGAGTTCTAATTGGGAGAGAATTGATGACTGATATGTTTGTAGAAAAAAAAGTTCTTAAAGTGTTTAAACGAAATGTTTGTAATATTTGTTCAAAGAAGTTCAAACATTAATGTAGAAGATGGGAACGAACCAATCTTGCTTAATAGGTAATTTGCAAATAGAACAAGTAATTACATATGCTATGCATTTCATTGGTTGGTGAAGGCATAATTACTAGGTTTTGCATTGAATGGTATTTATCATTTATAAACCATAGGATGAATTTGCTTGTTATTTACAAATACGATGGGATAGGCATGAGTGGTATTTGCATTAATATTTCATGAATTGGAAATGTATGGTTTGCATGTAAATACCATGGGTTGGAATATCTGAGGAATTTTCCATTAAACTCTATGCATTAGAAATATTGGTAATAGTTAACATAAATAATCTATGTGTTGGTTGTTGGAGTTTTAAGAGAGTATGAATATGCTGGAATGTTATTTCCAGGTTTTAATAAAATGGAATTTACATAGGAAATTTATGTAGCTTAAGTTTTCAATCATAAGAAAATTATACTAAAAGGCTAGAAGTGTTGCATTCCAAGCCTTAGTTATAATTGAGAAATTTATGTGTGTTAATTTCCAAGTTTAGGCCAAAAATCAAAGTTGGCTATAGAAATACATTGACATGTTCAATGATTTACAAAATGAAAATGTGTTGCGATTTGGTGCCTAAGTCATATGCCAAAATAGATACTCAATGTCATTCCTTGTTTAACATGATTATAGATGATTCCAGCCTTTAACTGTTGTTACTTGTGAAGTAACAACAATCCTTAGCAACTATTGTTACTTGTGAAGCAACAATAGTACTGGAGCAACTACTGTTACTTGTGAAGTAATAGCACTTTTATTGTTGTAACTTGTGCACTGATGTAACAACAAATAATTGTTTCTACTTGCACTACAACAACACTTTTGTAATAATTAAAAGTGACGGTATGGTCTTGTACAATGAATGTGTGATGAATATCTATTACTCATATAGAAATTGTGCAAATTCATATGTAGTGAATATGTGAAAGTTATGTTTCCGCAAGAATGCATATAACCATTATGCATAAGATTTAAAAAAAAAAATAGTGTGTTTTTAAGTTCATTGTAATGTAAGGGTGTGTTACAAGAAGGAAGGCCAAGAAGAGCTATCATTCAAGACTTATACAAATCTCAAGAATAAAAAGAGGACAAATGGATATTAGAATGGGGGAAGGCCATGCAATCCAAATGTGAAACTCTAATGAAAATATATACATGGATTCTTACATAGCTATCGTTGGGGAAGAAACCCATTAGTTGCAAATAGGTGTATATAGTCAAGTGAAAAGAATATGGGACAATTGACAAGCATAATGCAAGATTGATTGCAAGGATTTTCCCACATAAATAAGGATATCATTAGGAAGAGATATTTTCTCCCACAACAAATATGAGCATGATCTATTTAGTTCTAGCCATGACAAACCAATTAGGATGGAAACTATACTAGATTTATGTGAAGAGTGGCTTCCTGAAAGGATATTTGGAGGAAGGAGTATACATGTACCAACCATGGGGTTTTTAGTTTATGGGGAAATAAAGATGTTTTGATGATTGAAGAAAGATATCTATGGATTGAAGTAGGAACCCAGAGCATGGTACATCAAAATTGGCAAGTATTTGGGTGAATAAGGGTTCCAAGAGAGTCCTTCATATTCTAATCTTTACATCAAAAGCATTGTATATGATTTAATTTTTATGGTGATACATGTACATGACATCATCATCACTGGTAGTGAGGAAAGGGAAATATCATAAGTAATATCCAATTTATATGCATATTTTAACATGACTAAGTTAGGCCTCTTACATTATGTATAGGTTTGACAAATAGATACAGATATTTTTGTTTCACAAACAAAGTATGTCGAATTTTCTTAGACAATTTCAAGATGGTAGATTGCAAAACATAATCTACACCTATGGAATGATGGTTGAAACTTTTAGCCAATAATGATTAGTGGATGACAGGAAATTCACATCAGTCTATGTTATTATTCTTGGTCCTAGAGTAGTTACATGGACCAACTAGAAGCAACATGTTGTCTCCCTTTCTTCAAGTGATGTAAAATGTCGAAAAGTAGTGAAAGGAGCATGTGAAGTAGTTTGGATCAAATGGATGCTTGTATATATAAAGATTCAAAAAAATGAGCCTACCCTATTGTACTATGATATTCAAGGATTTCTTAAGTGGTAAAGAATCCAATCTTCCACGAGTGTACCAAATATCGATATTAATTGTCTCTTCATTCGATATATTGTAGAAGATGGAACAATTGAGTTGCAATACTATCTTATAGAGGATCAAGTTGCAAAACTTCTCACCAAGTCTTTGGATCCAGAAAAAATTGTAAAATTGAGGGACAAATTGGTGTAGTTTCTAGATTGATCATTAAGGGTAGGTATTAGAATATGAAGGTCATCTAGACTAAATACTTAAGCATGTTAGTGACTTTAGGTTACTTTATGTTAAATTATTTGATTAAAGTACACATAATTCATTTTAAGGTTTGTGCAGTTAGGGTTTGAGTATTTAGAGATTATGTCATCTCATTATTATAAAGATAAGTTTATTCTCTTCATTTGATAATATAGAAGAACCATTTTCTCTCTTTCAATTCTCTCTTTGTGTTCTTGGTTTCTTTGTGTGTTTGTTTTCATGACTAGGAGTTTCTAGATACTCATCCTCAGAATTATCCCCACCTTCAGGTGTAGTTTGTACAAGCATCCTACCTAATCTACTAGTCAAAACTTCCTAATCATTATCAGAAATTTTCAGATCCAAATTCATCTAAAATAGCCATGCATTACCATCAACTACAGTTCATCTCAACTAAATATTACTTTGTTAGTATCAACATCAACTAATTTATATGCTTTGTGAGTGTCATTGTAGCTTGTGAGCATCAATTTATTGCTTTCGGGATCTAGTTTGGTTCGTTGTTATTTAGGGACCCATGCATATACAATTGAACCAAATTTTTTGAGATGACTTACTTGTGGTTTTTTTCTAGACCATGCTTACTCTAGAGTCTTCTTATGCACTACCTTTGTTGGAAATATATTAATAAAATACAATATGATGTGCACTGCTTCAACCAAATACATGTAAGGAACAATTTTTTTTTCTAACATACAACATACCATCTTAACATTAATGTGGTTATGCATGTCAACCACTCCATTTTACCATGGAGCATAGGGTGTCATGTATTGCCTCTGAATACCTTCTTGAGTACAAATTTTATTAAAATTTGTGAAGGGAAATTCTCCACCATTATCAGACATGATATATTTAATGTAACCCCCACACTATTTTTCCACCATTGCTTTAAACATTTTGAACTTAGTTAGTACTTCAGTTTTAACTTTAAAAAATACACCCACATTTTTCGAGTGAAGTCTTCTATGAATAAGAATAAATACCTACCACTAGAGACTAATGTTGTCTTTATAAGATGACAAATATATGCATGAATCAATTAAAAAATCTCATTTGGCTATTCAATCCCATTAAAATTGCTAGTCAAAACTTCCTCGTTCTCATACATTTTTAGATCCAAATTCATCTGAAATAATCCTCCTTTTAGTTCCACCATCTTAAAAAACTAAATACAACTAGATAAATAAAAATACAAAACAAACATACATATAATAAGTGTGAAATTATAAGTCACAGCAGATCTAAAGAGCTGAGGATACTTCACAAAGAATGAATGAGCAGAAAATTTGAATAAGAGTGAAAACTGCAGTAAAAAAGAGCAGAAGAATAAAAATGCAGCAAAACTCAGATAGGAGCAGAATAATTTCACATATTCCAATAATCAATATAATAAACAATGATTTTACAATGGAGATAATTTGAATCATGCAGGATAATTTGAACCTCAGTTGGTCTAGCATATGTATTATCACCATTGCAGTGCTCCGGAAGACTCAAAGTCAACTGAACTAAACCTAAACTCGGCTAACTAAAGTCACAATCAATTAACTGATTAAGGAGGGCACAATAGTGAGTTTGTCATGCATTCTAGTCAGAAAAGGGCGCACGAGGCCACAATCAGTGCAATATGGAGCTCTAACCCCTCACAAGAGTCAAATAACTCAGGTGGATTGCACTGGAACACTCAGTAGGTTCTTGTAAAATAGGGAACTGACTGAAGTGGCCCTAAAATGATGCATGCAAGGCTCAGAAGGTGGTAGATAGATCCTAGATGACATCTTCACACCACTAGGGGAAAAATGACATCATCAACAACTAGGAAAAATAAATAATGCTAGGTAGGACAAGGATGGAATATTGAAATATCCTAACACCCCCCCTTAATCCATGCTTTTCATCCTAGGCCCTAGTTACTAATACCAAAGGTCACCCATACAATCAAATAAATGATAAAAAATAAATAACTGTCCATGAACCAAGGAAATGGGGAAAAACCTCATGGGAAAAATACCCCCCCTCAAAAAATAAAAAAAGTAGGGAACTCAAAGAACCTTCCTGCTAAGCAGAGAAGGAAAAAAAATTCCTCAGTGAAATCCTTTGCAAAAATATTGGCAAGATGCTCCTATGTAGGATAACAATGCAGGTTCTAGATCTGGATCCGCTCCTTTGATGTGCATCCCACTATGTAGAAGTTTTATTTGACAAAACAAGTCTGTTAGGAACCCTTCTTGCTACTGGATTGAATGGCTCATTGTGCTCCAAACCATGAACCTTTGAGTACCTTTTTCTAGACAACCAATATTTGTACTTGGTTGTAGATCCCCCATCGAAAGTCTCCCCAAGAGATTGTGGATCAAACCCCACCATCATGTAGCACCTCTCTGAGAGAAGTGGATGTGCATGACATAGTGCAAGTTTTACATGATACTAAGATCTAGTGGTTCTATGTTCAATGGATCCCCAACTATGTTCCCAACAGCTACAAGGCCTTTGTGAGCCCATATTGGCCTTGGACATGGATTGGGAGCATGTGTTGGATCTAGATCTGAATATGAATATCCTTGAACTTTATTCTCAACATCAAGATCTTGATCATCATCTTCATTAGAAGAGGTATCACTCTGATCTTCATCAGATTCCGATGGGGTAGGCAGAGAGTATGGAAAAAATGTGAGAATTCATATTCCTTGGAGGCATGCTTTGCAAACCCTTTCACTATAATCTTCCCAGTAGAGATCTCTGCAATCTCAACTATGTCAGGACCAAAGACCACTTTCTTCAGTGAACCTGTGTGAGTCATCTGATATACAGACAACAAATTTGCCGACAAAGAAGGCATAAATAGAACATTCTTGAACTTGTCATGCTCCATATGTACAATTCCCTTCCCTTCAGCAGAGATATGAGAGTTATCTCCCATGTGAATAATCGGACCATCTTTGAGATCTAGAGAAGAAAATGATTCTTTGGAGGCAACCATGTGGTTGGAGGCTCCTGAATCTATGAGGAGGGATTGTGATTTTGAAAATCCATCCGTCAATGCATGGAATCTCTCATGACCATCAAACTCACTTCCAAAATCAGTCTCTCTTTCACCTTTTGGGAGGGCAATGTTGTGATGTTCAAGAAGCTTGGTCATTTGATCTATCTTCGTCTGCATGCAAGATCTCTTTGTGTGGTTTCCTTTCTTGCAATAAGAACACTTGGATTTCTCAACTCCCTTATGTTTGTCCTTCTTAGAGATGGAGGCTCCTTCGGATGGACTTGACTTGGCATTATGCTTAGGTTTAGATTGCCTCTTATCCTTTCCTTTGTGCTTCCCCTTCCCATTCGCACTTTTTGGTTCTCCAGCCATAAGAGCTTGATATTTGGAGGCCTTCAAGGCTCCCATCTGGATCATCTTATTTTATTCTTGGATGATAGTTTCAGTGAAAACATCTAAGGAGGGAATATTTCAATCAGGGATTGACATTCATCCAAAATGGAAGGTAGAGACAAATATAGAGAACTCATGACCTAGCTTGCTCATAATGGATAGCACTAGCTGCTCATCCTTCTTCTCGATTCCACATTGCTTGCATTGCATAACCATAGATTTGAATTTTGAAAAGAAGTACTGATGTCACATCCCTATCTTGACCCTATCACATTAAAATTGTAAATGATGTAATCTTGTTATATAATCGTGGTGAGAAGCTCAAGGCTAAGGCCCCGCCATCGATTTATTGATGCATATGGTTTACGTGCTAACCCGGCACAATGGAATTGTAAATATCATGTAAATATGCATTTAATAAAATACCCACAACTAGCTATGCAATGCAACAAGAGATGGGGGCATGATTTTATAAGGAATTGGGAGGGAAAACATTCAAACCCTTGGAGCCAATCAAGTCAAGCCAAGTGTCAATGAGAGAACCCATCAAACCCTCGACTACCCATGTTGACTTTTGTACCCAATCATTGGTTTCTCCCAAGAGTTGGTTGAGGTAGTTAATGCCTTGGGGAATGAGAAGTATGGCTATCCAATTTCGGGTATGGGCAAGCCACCCTGCATGGGAAATCGCGTTTTGCTTCTTGGGAAAGAAAAGAGCCATGAATTGCTCCCCAAGCCATTATCCATCAACCAATTTCTCTCCTTCACGAGTTTGGAGCTACCTGGGCATTTTCCAGCAATGTTTTCCTATGTTTTCCTTCATTCTTAGCTGGGAAAAGGGCGTTTTTGTGTTGTATACCAGTGGGGAATAAGAGGAATGGAATTGGGGTTCCATAGAGATCGTTTGGCTGCTGAATGCTCAGTTAGTTGGGGAAGAAATCGTTTTCCTCCCTGTGATTGTTTCTCCCCATCCCATAATCTGTTTTTGGCTGGAAACGAATTGGGGAAAACCCATGACCATCCTGTTGTAAATCCCATTGTTAAAAGTGTATCCCTGCCCAATGATTGTGCTTGTTGTGTGAGAAAAGAGTATGTTGGGGTATGGGTTATGGGTCTCCATTGTTTTGGCTTGATCTTGAGTGCAAGCATCCAGGGTTCTGATGTAGCCTGATAAACCCAACTATGGACTGGCTTGGCTCAAATGAAATGCTTAATTGGCTGCGTATGAGTTGAATGTCCACTTTTTCCTTGTAGGAATCCTGCCCAGCTCGGGGGTGGTAGTTGTGTTAAGAGATTGATGAACACAACTGGCCTATGGTTGGGTGGAACGTTGTAGCGACATAGCTAGTTGTTTGGGATAATTGCAAAATGGAGATAAGTGTTTTTCTGTCTATGTATTTACTTCTGCACTGTATTAGTTTGATGATTGTTGATATGTTGTATGCATGAGTAATGTGTGTGGATAGTTTAATTCCACTGTGCATAATTGATTTGTTTTACATCTGCACACAAATGATTTATTCATATGATTCTAATGAATGGGCTGTGATTATGTGAAATCTCCAGAGATTGGCATCATGTTCCCTCCCTTGTCTTGGATGGATGGGTGGGTACGTGACAGATGGTATCAGAGCTGCTGGTTGTAGCATTGGGCCTTCATGGGCTACCTATCACAGTTGCAGAGGTAAGTATGCTTCCTGCTTAACACTGATAATTAAGAAAATTTTCAAAATTTTCAAATTTTCAAAATTTTCAAATTTTCAAAATTTTTCTAAGTGTCTATGAGTTTTCTACCAAAAATTGTGCCGGCGAATATCGGTGAGTTGGCTCGAAATAGCGGCAGAACTCACTGAGTGGAGCCGAAACATTCGTAAAAATTGGCTGAGTTGCGTCGACAAAGTTGCGGAAGTACTGGGGAAAGGAAGAAAAATTTCAAAATTTTTGCAAGTGTTTTCGGTGGAAGAACTCGGCGAGTTGGCCCGAAACTACATAAGAACTCGGCAAGTTGGCCCAAAACTACAAAAGAACTTGGAAAGTCACCCCGCAATGATGGAAGAACTCGGAGCGTTGGTCCGCAACGGCGGAAGGACTCTACGAGTTAGCCTGAAATTTTTTCTAAGTGTCTTTCAGCGGAAGAACTTGGCGAGTTGGTCTGCAACGGCGGAAGAACTCAACGAGTTGGTCTGCAACAGCGGAAGAACTCGGCGAGTTGGTCCGCAACAGCGAAAGAACTTGGTGAGTTGGTCTGAAATGGTGAAAAAGACAGATGAGCCCGCCAACTGGCAGAACTCAGTGAGTTGATCTGCAATAGGTCGGAAGAACTTGGTGAGTTGCTCCGAAACAGGAAATTTTCAAGTGCCGAAAATGAAAAAATTGCCATGGAACTTATGCGCCAGATTGCGCGAAATCGAAGGATTTACACAAGGGGGAAATCCCCCAAGACCCCCGTCATCCCCCGGAGACAGTTGTTGAAAGTGTGAAATGCATTCTCTATGCTTGGAATGAGAATTAGGAATTGCATAGAAGGGGTTGTGAAATATCAATAAGAGTAATGGGTTGTAATACCCATTGTGGAGGATGAAAGGGAAATTCATCACCTTAAACTATTTATGTTTATAGCATAATAATTGCATATAGCAAGAATGAATATTATACACGTATGTATATGTTGAATTGCTAATTCATGAGAAGATCATAGCTAATCATTGCTTGTATGCTTGGTAGGGAAGCCAAGAAAAGGATCAACTATGATATGGAGGAGGAACTCCATGTCATGATGAGGAACTGGAAAGGGAGAATTCCTTAACTCCTCCATTGCTATTATATTTATATTTCCTAATTTATCTATACTAAAAATTATGGCATAGGTATGTTGGAAATGCAAGAGGATAGATAGATGAAGTGAATATGTACTATATGGCATATTGCACAGTGCATGTGAAAATGTTTTTTCGTGTATATGATATTGCATATTGGTAAAATAGTGAGGTTTTACATATGCAATGAGCCACTTAAGATAATGATTGTGGTTGCTAATAATTAGTTGTGTTCGCATTGGTTGTAGGACCAAAGACAACCGAAGCATGGCTAAGGATGTGGATGATGATTGTTGCATACAACCTTATGAAGAAAGGATGGTGCAACAAACCTGTGATCATGAGGTTGGAAAAAGGACTGTGAAGCCTTGGTAAGAGGCCAACTGATCAGGTAATATCAAGCGATGTTAACAGCAACCATGCAGGTAATGATTATTTATGCGTAAATTGCATGAATGTTGAAAGAGGATTTGGTGAGATCCCTTCAACTATGTTCAAACTATGATTGATTGGTTTGCATGTGGTATTGAGTGCCTAAATGTGAATTTTGACCCACCGAGTATGGTGAGGTGTGGGTAAGTAAAGGCAAGGAGCCTTGAACCCTATAGTTTCTTAGAAACCTCAATGCATTCATATGAATATTATATCATACCATTTGTGTATGTTGGTTGTGAGTTTAACAACCAAAGCAAGTGATGACTTATGGTCCTATTGTAGTGTATGCCATATGGGATAGGCATGGTTAGGCCATAATATGTTGGAATGCATAGTATTCATGGATTAATGCAAGGTTGTATTGAAAGATTATGTGAGTGATGTAAATGTTGGGAATATGCATTGTGTGAATGCATGGGTGTGACATATATATGTTTCAATGTAGTTAGATAATAAATGAAATGGACTATCGTTAATCTTGAGACCATTTCATGAGCTGCTATGAATGCAGGAGGAAGACTACATGAAGAAGGTAGACAGGTGATGAGCTACCAGAGCACTCTGCTTGAAGGATAGAATTGCATGGAATGTGAAGTAATGAGTATTTACAGTTATTTAAATTGCATGGATAGTGTGACTGTGTCTTGCAATTTTATTGTGATAATGATGCATATATAGAAATGTATATATTTCATTGCATTTCAAATGTTAACATCTGAAGGTGTTTGAATTATTGAGTGTTATAATTCTAAGATCACTTCAGTGACTGTTGTGGCAATGAAAGGATTATATGCATAGATACTCACAACATGTTTGGCTTATTGAAGTTTCAGTTCTCAGGTAGAAAAGTCCTACGTATGGCAATGAGGATAAGTCCATAGTAAAGACCGAGATCTACCATGTGCATAAGCCAAAGGTTATGAGAAGGTTCTCATGGTTGTAATTTATGCATGAAACAAATCTGAAAATTATCTGGTTTAAGTTTATGAGAATAGTCTCATGGTTGCAAATCTAATTTCTATAGGAAAACAGATTTACAAATTTCAGATTTGAGAATTTGCTTATAATTGCTAAAGACTGTTTGGCTTATATAGAATTGTGTCAGGAGGACATGTTGTAGGTGTATGTTCATGTATGGTAGAAAGGGTGAAACCATAATGGATAGAGTGATACCACTTACGAGAGCCAAACAATATGAGGATAGCCTCATTGCTAAGCAAATCAATTTCTGTAGGAGATAGAATTGTAAATTTATGTTGAATTTAATTATTAATGCCATTGATTGGTTATGAAGCAATCAGATTTGAAGTTATTGTTAAATGTTGCTGACTGTTTGGCTATTTGATAAGTGTTCCAGGATGACAAATTGCAGGAAGACCATGTGTGATGGCCTGCAAAAGCCAAACTAGATGGGAAGGATTCCATGCCTTGGAAATGGGTTTTGGGTGAAACGCCATTGTAAATTTTGATAACACCTCAGCTGCACTGCATGTGAGTGAGAGGGTGAAATTATGCCAAGAAGTCATGTGTGAGTTATGAAATGTGGAAATAATGGGGTGGCAAACCAAAGTACTGTTGACTCAGAGAAGGGAGCCCCATTCTTCACCAATCAAGGAAAGATACATATGTGAAATGAATGAGTATTCGGTAACCCGAACTGAGGATATACATGTCTGGTTATTAGATTTAATATGCAGATCCTGTTTTATTATTTCATTATTATTTCAGACTGCTTGAGTGGGACTAAGGCCTACATGGCTCACATCAGAAAGGGATGCATACCTTTCGGGTGATGGGTTATGTTAGGGTTTTCAATATTGACTACACCTTAAGCGAATAAACGAATTCCTGGTGTTTCAATACTTGACAGTGACTGTTATGAAATATGGTTACAATTTTGGAGCAGCAATATTGATGAGTCTGCTTATCCTTCTTGTGCTCTCAGCTTACACAGATGCAATTTGGTGTTGCACGTAAGAGGCAAAGTGAAGAAAGGGTTCTCAAGAGGACTGTATGGGCAGTAGTAACATTTCTACACTCACACTAAAGTACACTAGAAGAGATGGATAGGCCCGAGGAGCTGTGTTGTAGAAAAAGGGTATCATCCATTGTGTAGTGTGAGTGGGTATTGTGGGGCCATGCTAGCCTGCAGTCAAGTGAGTCACCTATGGAGTTCCTAGAGGGAACCACTGGTTGCATAAGAGAAGGAGCCACGTAATCATATTGTGTTTTTCATATTTCTTGATAAACCTAGTCGATGTACTGGCTTGGAAATGGTTGTTGTATGCCTGATAAACCCAGTCGATGTACTGGCTTGGCATGTTGTTAAATTGATGCCTGACAAACCCAATCGGTGTACTGGCGTGGCATTGGTTATTTGCATGTTGTGGAGGTACTGGTGAAGGGTGTTATTTCTTGACAAAACCAGTCCGAGAATTGGCTTGGAAATGGTTATTATATGCTTGATAAACCCAGTCGGTGTACTGGCTTAGCATACTGATTTTTGAAATGATTGATAAACCCAATCGGCGTATTGGATTAGCATACTGATTTTTGAAATGCTTGATAAACCCAGTCTGTGTACTGGCTTAGCATACTGATTTTAGGGATGCCTGATAAACCCAGTCGACATATTGGCTTGGCATTTCCTATTCGGATGATGTTGTGGAGCAGCAGGTGTGCTGGCCAAGCATCCACCCCACAGGTGATCCAAGGCTTGTAGAGAAGAGAAGGAAACCTGTGGAGTAGCAAAGAAACACACAATACAGATAAGTATTCGTTTCCATTTATTTCTTATTTGGAATAATGAATATTTCGGTTATAAGTATTCTAATAGCTAAGATGATACAATATTGTTTCCTTATTGGAAACCTTGGCCATTGTAGGAAGCAAGGACACTCAAAGAACTATAAATTCTTGGTAAAACCACGGGGGGTTCACTCAATGAACTTGTTACATAGCACCATCGTTCGCAGGATATTAAAGAATATCCCTAATTTCACTAAATATTGAAAAATGCCTCCTAAAATTGTATTGTTGAACCCCCCTCCCAATATACCTTTCCAATTAAGAAAACCCCTATTTTCACTAGATATTGTAGATATCCATTTTTATCAACCCATTTTTAATACCTCCTTTATATCATATTCTCAAGGTGTAACAAACAGGATCCCTAATGCATCTTAGTATAAGCAAACAAGATGCTAAATAAAGTAGTAGTATACTACTATCAATGATCCCACTAAGATTGCAGGGGCAACTGATCAATTTGTAGCATTGGATAGTGGAAGACCCAATGAAATAGTAATGGAGATGGTAAAATGAGCAGAGTCACAATTCACATTCATAATTCGAGAAATTTCAAAGAGTGAAATCGACACAAGTCATATGAATTTCTGGAAAATGTTTTTCTCTTTCTAACACAGAATATAGAAATCTTGGATTGATTATAAATTAGATCTTGAAGCTAACAGAAAAACGTCTTCGACTCTTTGACAACGGTGTGCAAGAATTTATAAGATTTGAAACAAATAATGAATGAAGTCATGAATGAATTTCTGGAAATCATTTTTGTTTCAATTTGCCCCAATAAACAGAGATCTTTAGATTGGTTACCAATCGATTTGAGGAATAACGCAGAGGATAAGAAATACAGAGGTCTCAGTAAATCGGCAACACTCAGAGGGGTAGATACAATCGTTTTAACTAGATCTGGATTGCTCATTCAAATTTCTGAATAGATTCACACAAAAGATTTATCTTATGCAGTGAACTTTTTATTCCATAACTCTGAAAATATCTAATAAATATCAAATAAGTATATAGACGAAATTTAAGATCAAGTGGTAATTCGCATTACCTTAATTGAAAACGCCAATCAGTGGTCGAAGATAGGTATTCAAGGAAATTCAAGGGCCAATTCATGATTGGGTTTCGAATTTAGGAAACACCAAAAGAGGGGAAATCAAACGAATTTTAAATAAATCAAAATAATATAATGAATTCATTTCATCATTGGATCGGACCCTGTAATCGAAGGTACAGATTCGATCCCTGTTTGATCAAATCGATTCCAAATTGGGTCAGTATTATAAATACAGATTGGTAGTGATAGATTTCAAATCGATCCCAATTGATAATGGAAACATTGTAACTGTGTATGAAATCCAACACCGGAAATAATGAAATCAATTCGTTTTATCATTGGATCGAACCCTGTAATCGATGATACAGAGTCGATCTCTATTTGATCAATTCGATTTCAAATTGGGCCAGTAATATAAACACTGATTGATGAAACTCGAATGATTCTATACAACTCTCTTGCCTATCCTTGAAATTGATATGCCACGTTTCACTATTTAAATCCTGCCCGATCAAAACTAGTTTTATTATGCCAAACATGGGGAATAAAATTAAATGAGATTTATGGCGATAAAACATTTTTTTTAACTTACCAATTAATTATCATAAAAAAAAATTACCTAAACCTACTGTAAAAACAATTCTACTTAATTTAATCTTTAAAAAGAAAACAAGAAAATCATATCTAATCCACGGGATCATCTCACAAATAATTTCATTTAGAATTCAACAAAATTGGAAAAAACCCTTCGGAAGGAGGATTACAAAATTTGAAGGTCAACGGTTGGGGTCAATGTGGAGGAACAGTAAAATCTTCTTTACTTTCCTTTGCCATATTAGCAAAGTTGAATCTCAAAAAAGAATTGTGTTTAGGTTATCCTTCAATTTCACCGTCCACCAAGTCTATGAATTAGAAGTAAAAATTATGGAATTCTCGGCCGCCGAAGACTCCTATCCAACTCTGTTGCACATTGTAAACATGTTGTATGAAAGCATGAAACATAAGATTGAACATAGCCACACTCTGGATGTAACCACTAAGGATTTGCATATATTATTAAGATTACATACTCGCGTGGGAAGTGGAGAAAGAGTAAGTATTGTATACATTATTAAAAATTAGCTGCAGTTTGGATGTGATGTAATAGCTAGTAATGGCCAATGATTTGCAGGTGTGCATTACACACCAATCTTCAATCATCAACAGCAGCTGATACGTCAGCCAACGGAAGGGAAGAAAAAATACGTATTGGATATACCTTCAGACAAGTATTAAAAACTATGACGGGAGATGTAATCTCGTGAATGTCAAATCTACGGTCTGAAATTTTTTATGCCCAAAGTAGAAGTTGTTCCATATTATCTATCTAAAATTATTATTCCTGACAACTAGCATCTTCCTGGAAGATTACTCTGCAACTAAAAAGAGACACTTGGTAACCAAAGACGTGTCCATTTTATGACCAACTGTCAAATACATAGAAAGGAAATAACGTTCTACAGGCCGTCAAATCATACCATTTTATAAGATGTTGACCCTAATTGCCGATCTCCCTAGTGAGTCAGGCATCCAGGTGGATATGTAATCCTTGTTAATATTATCTTGAATTTTAATATAATTATGTTACTGTCTATTATTTAACTAAAAAATAAAAAGAAAGAAAACTAAAATAGATGGAGTAATCTGCCACTAGGTATGATGGTCATCCTAATGCTTAGTAGCTACATCAACATATCCCTCCGCTTTTACGTAACTTCTAGGTGGCAGCATAGGTAGCAGAGACAATTATAGCTAGTACCACGAATGACCACGGTTCACCCCGCTAAATAAAATCAACGATCCACATCTTATAGTAGCAGTAGTGTCTATCGATGGGGTCCTAAGGATTAAGTTGCCATAAATGGTGGAGATTTCCCCCTATAAATTAATATACAACCAAGGATCTTTCATGGGAGGTAAGCAATGGCCAGGGCCCGAAAAATGCTAAAGACCATACATGATGAAGTTTTATCCCGCAAGATAAGGTCTCTATTGGGGCAGTCTCTGAGAATATGTCTAAGCTCACATTATAAACGTAATTAATCAACAATCAGCTCGTCAACTTCAGAAAAAGGTGCATCTGTCAGTAAGTATGGTCCGTTGTTTCAAAATATCCAACCAAGAAGGCATAGGCACCTTAAATGAGTGCCTCAACACTGGGATTGAACCTACCTAGCATTGCTACTTGGATCGATTAGTCCTTAAGATGGTAAATCTGGTAGGCAGGAAATGGGGTTACCACGCTGGAAACTCAATTGTGAATTTGATAAAGAACCCAACTTCACATCCAAAGTTACGCTTTACTTTAAAAATAATGGAATTTTAAAACATTTTCCACTAGTGATGCAAACAGTGTACACTATGGTACATTAAAGGCTGAGCTTATTTGATCAGCACGAACTAAATATCCAGCGAAATAACAAATTTACACATAAACTTATACCATAAGTGCCAGTTATTTTTGTTGAAGTAGGAAAAGAGTTCGCTACAGTGTTTCGTGACATACCCTTTAAAGCAGTAGTAAAATGGTCGAGCTTGAACGAAAAAACCTGGACGGGTAGATAGGCTAACCTCTGCAAATCCTGCGTATCAAAACATTCGTTATTCAAGTCAACCCTTAACCGGACTAGCGTAACAGACTGAAGATAAAATGGGTATAAGAAGCATACCGGAAGGAGAAATCCCAAATTGGTTCACGTCGAGTCAACCCAGGAGATGAGTAACCATTTTCATGCAACAAAGTCTCGCAGAGAAGGAACTCTCCAGGCTCATTGAACAAACCCTAGAAAATTCGAAGGAGTGAGTTCGAAAGAGTGAGTTGCATTCCAATCTTTCACCATAGTCGAGATTAAATTAATGTGAGTACGAATTCTAGGAGCTGGATATCTACCATGCCACGTGTAGGCTAGTAGGTCGAGGTTTCCATCAATTCTACTATCCATTTATTGTAGTAGTGTACATATATTAAAAGCTGAGATCCTCCAAGAAATCCAATGAGATCCTCCAAGAAATCCAATGAGTGGCAAAATTTATTTCAGACCACTTTTTTATACTTGCCGAAGGCACCATATATCGAAATCGTTTGATATCCAAAATTTCTTTGACATTAAAAACTATAATCAAATTACAAAAATGAAATTTGTATCTATATGTTTAACATTAGAATAAAAAATAAAAAATATTTTCACATTTACGAGCTCGTCCGGCTAGCTATATCGTCCAGCTTTGCCTCGGTTCTTCCACGCTTGTTCTGATTTGCAATTAAAACTGCACAATCATAATCTGTCCGGCTCGTTAGAGTTGCAATTATGTTTTACTAACCGAGTTAAAGATCCAAAAGGTTATTACATGGCTGAGATTTAAATGTATACTGTGACGAGATCTACAGGTGGAGTAAATACCTCATATGTACTTTGAGTACATTAAATTCCACCAACAGAAGTCTAAAACCTCCTTCGGTAAAAGTGTATAGTGTTTCAATATCCAGATTAGTTCATGATAAAAAATATTAAATTTAATTAAGTGTTCTATGTGGATCACCCACTAATACTATATTCGTACAACACTTTGTTGCCAAAATGATCAGACGATAGCTGGAGCACGAACAACTATTGTTGCAGCAGCTTAGTTTTTGGCGCACTCACATCCATATGACGAGAAAATGTAAAGGATTAGATTCTATAATAAGTAAAAAACAATGAATAATGAGTTTGGTTTTAATAACTAAGACTAATTTATTATCATAATAATGATAAAATAATAATCTATAGTTTTTGTTATTGTTTACTTGCTTTATTATTATATTAATTTATAATTTATTATATTAATAAAAAGTTAATAAAGAGAAATTTACTTTATTTATTAGAACTCTAATAAAGGAAACTTAAGCAGCAAATTGAAGTTTAGTTTGATATTTGTGACATTGTGAAAACACAATTTTTTCTTAAACAAGAAAACACATATATTTAATTATTTAATATATTTAAATTTAAATATTTAAAATTTAATAATAAAAAGAAAATAAGAAAATTGTGATTAGATAACATTGAAACAAATACTTCTTATATATTAAATAATTATAAACATAACAAATGTGATTTAATAATATTGAAATAAATAATGTTTATATATTAAATAAATTTTTATTTAGTTTAATATTTTAAAAAAATAAATACATTTAAATTCAAACCTTATATCAATAAATAAATAAATTGTTAATAATCCAAATATTATTTATTTGAAGTTTTCAAAATTTAATATTTATATTTATATTAAAAAAAAACAAAATAAAAACAACTATTCTATATTTTATTTAGAAAATATTAATGTATAAATGTATAACTATCTATAATAAATAAAAAAATAAAGAAAACTCCTCAAGGAATTGTTATCATCAAGACAATATTGAATTACAACCTTAGGGATTGGCACATTGAAGCCAATGAGGATTGGAATGACATGTTGTCAAAACTCCTCGGTATACAATATTTTGAGGGAGGTAAGCCAAATACACGCCAAATATGTGAATAGACCTTAGAACCATACATAATGATTAAATATACACAAGTAGGCGAAGAGATGGTGAGGTAACAACTAATGTGCTTGCTAATTTCATGATAGACATGGAAATGTGATTTTGATTTCGATAGTGTAAGGCATACCCTTAATGCCATCAATAGCTTATTGCTCAATTTCATTTTTTGGATAAGAATACATTGTTGTGACTCTAGATGATTTGATGGGAAAATATTTGAAATTTTTTAGCATGATTAATGTGTCACCTATACTTGCCCATATAAAATGTCAATATTTTTGTTGCAAGATGAAAAATGATGATCAAAAGACAATCAATATCTTGACGAGATCACATATCACTCATATGATAACGTGATGATAACGTGATGATAACATGAATGTATTTAATGATAACCTTTTGTAGGGTCATCATGGACTAATATAATCCATGTATTAAATGGATGCTTTGAAGATATTTCTTGAATTATAGATGATATTTTGGTAATAGTTGCTTATATATTCATGCATGATAGTGATTTTGCCAATGAATCATGATAATATAGTTCACAATTTAGAGAGAACAAGAAACCTATGTTCATGATATTGTATCGTTATGCATATGCTATATGTTGAGATGATTATCATATGTACCTATAAACATACAAGTAATGGCGATGAATAAATTGTAAAGTCAACAAATTAGCTTGGATTTTGTTCACAAGGTATTCTAGGGTGATTACATGGAAAATCCCTTGTTCCCTAATTTTCCCGCTACCTCCCCTCCACCGCTTCTGCACAAAATGTAATAAAATATACCCTAAATATTTGTATTTCCATATAACATAATTAAGCCCCCTTGGCCCCTTAATACAAGGCAATATATTTTCTCATTTTTGTATCATAGTTTATTCCCCAATATGAATGGACGTGATAGGATATTGCCTACCAACTGACCCCCCCGTGGGTAAACCCAGAGAGTAACTGGCTGGAGCTATAAATGCTTGGTAAAGCCAGAGAGTAACTGGTTGGGAACTATAAAATTCTTGGTAAAGCCAGAGAGTAACTGGTTGGGCACTATAAAATTCTTGGTAAATTCAGAGAATAGTTGGTGGGAACATTAACCACTTGATGTTGTGGGGCAGCCGACGTGCTAGCCCAACATTCCTTAATTAATTGATAAAAACCAGTCAGCGTACTGGCCTGGCATTGCCTATTCGAATGGTTGTGGAGTAGCATGCGTGTTGTCCCAACATTCATTATTGTATCCACGGGAAATCCAATGCTTGGAAAGCAAAGAAGGATCCTGTGGAATAAAGTGAAGAAATCCGATACAAATAAGTATTTGGTTATCTTGCAACTTCTTGCTTATGAATATATTTGTGTATATGATTTCATTATGATTTCTCAAACTCGTGTCTAGAGATAAACCCTATGAAAATACACTAAACATGTGAATTGATTCAATGTTTGAGTGTAGGTATTGCTGGAAGCAAGGACTATGAAAGCATCTGGAGGATGCATGTGGACATGTGACCATCCTAAAGAGAGCTCAGTATGAGCGGTAATGAAAGATGGTGCTAGTGGACATCTGTGGGTCCTAGCAACCAAAGGTTCTGTAAGTAACAATGGGGAAGGGTTCCCTAGCTGAAAAGCATTAGACAGACCATAGACACTAAGTCTCATTGCCAAAAAATGGCACGCCAAGCATTCACATTGAAGTGAAAGAGGCTAAGGAGCATGAAACCATAGTGATGGTGTGGCTTCGGATTGGAACAAGACTAAGAGGGGGAAACTCTTACTCTTCCCTTTCCTTTTGACTAATGCATCTTAGAAACAAAATATTGTTGAGTGCATGTCATAGATGAAGTTGATAGTGTTTATTGCTTGAAATGAATTGTGAATGCTGAATTAGTTATTTTCCTGTGAAAGGATGAACATGAATGAGTTCATGTGTATGTTGGGAAAGCATGAAATGTGTGGAAGTCTCATGAGTAAAGTATGAACGTTCCATGTCAATTGGGAAAATAATTGACTAATTTTAACAGTGTATTATGCTTGTCCTAACAGGAATTGGCATGATGAGTTTCACAGGTGAGAAATTGAAAGCCATTGATTGCATCTATTACTAGCCAAGTGTTGCTGGTGATAAAAGAGAGAGCCATTTGTGCACTAAGATCATGGCAGCAGACCAGAGGCTATTTGTTTTGGGTTGGAAATATTTCTCAATAATTTGCTAGGATGGTAAGAAAGATGGCATCCATGAAAATTCTAGACTTGTAGATCAACTGGAAGGTGAATAAAAGGAAGGGATTGTTTTGGAGCAATGCCCACTTGCAGAGATGGAAGATCAAAGCCAGCAAGAGCAGCTTGAGGAAGCCAAAAAACTTGATCCTGAAAGTTCAAATTCAAGAGATGAAACGCAGGACAGATTTTCCACCGGTTGTGAATTTTGAGGCATGTGTAAAGTGGGTATATACTTTGAAGTATTGGAACACCGAGGACGGTGTTATTCAAAGGGGAGCGGAATGTCACGTCCCCATCTTGACCCTATCACATTAAAAGTGTAAATGATGTAATCTTGTTATATCATCATGGTGAGGATCTAAAGGCCAAGGCCCCGCCATCGATTTATTGATGCATATGGTTTACGTGCTAGCCCGACACAATGGAATTGTAAATATCATGTAAATATGCATTTAATAAAATACCCACAAGTAGCTATGCAATGCAACAAGAGACGAGGGCATGATTTTACAAGGAATTGGGAGGGAAAACATTCAAACCCTTGGAGCCAATCAAGTCAATCCAAGTGTCAATGAGAGAACCCATCAAACCCTCAACTGCCCATGTTGACTTTTGTACCTAATCATTGATTTCTCCCAAGAGTTGGTTGAGGTAGTTAATGCCTTGGGGAATGAGAGGTATGGCTGTCCAATTTCGGGTATGGGCAAACCACCCTGCATGGGAAATCGTGTTTTGCTTCTTGGGCAAGAAAATATCCATGAATTGCTCCCCAAGCCATTATCCATCAACCAGTTTCTCTCCCTCACGAGTTTGGAGCTACCTGGGCATTTTCCAGCCATGTTTTCCTATGTTTTCCTTCATTCTTAGCTGGGAGAAGGGTGTTTTTGTGTTGTATACTAGTGGGGAATAAGGGGAATGGAATTGGGGTTCCATAGAGATTGTTTGGCTGCTGAATGCTCAGTTAGTTGGGGAAGAAATCGTTTTCCTCCCTGTGATTGTTTCTCCCCATCCCATAATCTGTTTTTGGCTGGAAATGAATTGGGGAAAACCCATGACCATCCTGTTGTAAATCCCATTGTTAAATGTGTATCCCTGCCCAATGATTGTGCTTGTTGTGTGAGAAAAGAGTATGTTGGGGTATGGGTTATGGGTCTCCATTGTTTTGGCTTGAGCTTGAGTGCAAGCATCCAGGGTTCTGATGTAGCCTGATAAACCCAGCTATGGACTAGCTTGGCTCAAATGAAATGCTTAATTGGTTGCGTATGAGTTGAATGTCCCCTTTTTCCTTATAGGAATCATGCCCAGCTCGGGGGTGGCAGTTGTGTTGAGAGATTGATGAACACAACTGGCCTATGGTTGGGTGGAACGTTGCAGTGACATAGCTAGTTGTTTGGGACAATTGCAAAATGGAGATAAGTGTTTTTTTGTCTATGTATTTACTTCTGCACTATATTAATTTGATGACTGTTGATATATTGTATGCATGAGTAATGTGTGTGGATAGTTTAATTCCGCTGTGCATAATTGATTTGTTTTACATCTGCACACAAATGATTTATTCATATGATTCTAATGAATGGGCTTAGATTATGTGAAATCCCCATAGATTGGCATCATGTTCCCTCCCTTACCTTGGATGGATGGGTGGGTACGTGACAACTGAATGGTCTAAAAAATGCTCGGTTGTAAAGTAATCAACTCATTTTCCATAATATGGCCTCTTAGCTCATATTGTTTGTTGAATAGGGTCTCTAAATTCAACCATAAATCTCTTGGAGTCTTCAATCCTTCGATGTGGAAGAGTAGATATATCGAAATATGAATACACAAGAAACCAAATGCTTCAACCAATCTATTCGGATAATTGGTTTTCTCCACAGTTGATGTTGGTTTGGGATCCTTCCCCATTGTCACCATGTACAATGATTTGTTTCGCAATACCATCTGCATATCATCCCTCCAATCAAGATAATTGAAAGGTTTCAGGATCCTGGGAGAGAGAGGAGAGTTTGAATTGTCCATTACAACTTTTGGAGCGAATACAAGGTGAAACTACTGCTACTATAGAAAAACCGTTGCAACTACAGAAAACTGATGTAACTACTGCAACTGCTGCTGCACTCAAAAAATTTGAATAACTTGCAAAAAAATCTCAATAAGGAGGTAGACTAATATTGAGCACTGATTTAGGACAACAGGCACTTTTATCTGGATCCTTCACACCTGGATAGACCTCATTGGATTTCTCCAATGAATTCAATGCAATGGCACCAGGATTTGTTCTGGAAATCTAGAGGCTTCCGATGCACTACTGAAAACAGTTTCTCAACCTATTCGATCTATGGCTCTGATACCATGTGAAATTCTAAGACACATCAGATCTAAAGAGATGAGGATACCACACAAACAAAGAATGACCATAAAATTTGAATAAGAGTGAAAACTGCAGTAAAAAAGAGTAGAAGAATAATAATGCAGCAGAACTCAGATAGGAGCAGAATACTTTCACATGTTCCAATAATCAGTATAATAAACAATGATGTTACAATGGAGAGAATTTGAATCATGCATGATAATTCAAACCTCAATTGG
Organism: Larix kaempferi; assembly: GCA_027924585.1. Lineage (NCBI taxonomy): Eukaryota > Viridiplantae > Streptophyta > Pinopsida > Pinales > Pinaceae > Larix > Larix kaempferi. Next base: position 10,436,229 of record BSBM01001152.1, read on the forward strand.
TCTAGCATAGGGATTATCACCACTAGAGTGCTCTGCAAGACTCAAAGTCAACTGAACTGAACCTAAACTCAACTAACTGAAGTTACAATAAGTTAATTGACTAAGGAGGGCACACTAGTGAGACTTTCATGCATGTCAGTCAGAAAAGGGTGCATGAGGCCACAATCAGTGGCATCTGGAGCTCTAACCCACCACAAGAGTTATATAACTCAGGTGGACTGCACTAGAACACTTAGTAGGTTCCTATAAAATAGGGAACTGAGTGAAGTGGTCCTAAAATGATGCATGCAGGGCTCAGAAGGTGGTATATGGATCCTGGATGACATCTGCACACCACTAGGGGGGAAATGACATCATCAACAACTAGGAAAAATAAATAGTGCTAGGTAGGACAAGGATGGAGTATTAAAATATCCTAACAATAAGAACCGATATTTACCTTGAAAAATATTTATTGACAAAACTAGCCTTCAAAAGATACATGTCATGACCATTGTCCAATTCAAGCCAACATCAGGCACCTAAGGCTATTTAAAATAGAGTTCTCAAAGACTTTAAATAGGCTTCATCACATCAAATACAATGGGAAAACTCTATGGCTTACCCCATACCATGGGTTCATAAAGCACCAATAATAAACAAATTATTTACCAAATACACACTAATCTAATTAATTTTTTTCCAAATAAAAAATAACCCAACATTGTCCCCCTTAAACTTGACTTGGGTTAAACCCCTCCCCCCCTCAAATTATATTAACAAGGTATCTAGAAATATAACATGGCCCCTACCACCTAAGTCTATGTCTAGATGTACATCGATGAAGCATAAAACTAGGGGTACACTTTCCTAAATAGGTCATACAAGTGTATGCCCATTTACATATGCAATCAAATTACAACTCCATGAAAATGCTTACCACTATATGCAGAGCATTTGATGCTATGAAATATCAAATTATTCATTGCCAACATCCCTCGTGCTCCAAATACAATTACATAAACCAAGTGCTTATCTTACCATTGTATGTCCAAGCAAATGATGTTATAAAACATCAACTTCTTTCATTGCCCACATATTCCTTTGATTCAAATAGATTAATTCAAATCAAGCATTCCTTAACTAAGTACCTTTTTATCTACTATGCTCCATGTGCTTCCTCCCCATATGCTTCACATCAATTGATCTTCATCAAATTCATTGATCTAGGGATTCTCTCATGATAAATATTTATCCACACGGACATGGCTATGATACCATTTTAAAAAACCAAGCACAAAAAAGGAAATCAAAATACACAATAATCATGCACATAACAAGAGAAAATATTTCACCTGAAAACCCTTTATTAGGAAAACTACTTTATAGATATCTTTCATGACCTTAGGCTAATATGACAACCTAAGGATATTTATAATGGATTAATCTGAGGTTTTAAATAGGTTTCATCACATCAAACATCAAATGCCATGGATCCATAAAGCACCAATAGTGAACTCACTAATGACAAGATACAGTTACTATTTTACTATGTCAATATTAACCCAACATGAGATCCATGTGAAATTTTTTATCATGATGGAAAACAATGACAAAACACTAAATTCTTAAAGTGATTCCTCTTTTCGATTTTAAGATCTAATTCCATTGAACCAAATTTATCCTATTGGCAATTTATATTGCCTCATTTTTAGAGTTCCCTATCAAAGGGATCTTAAACTATTCATGACGTCTTCTATGAAATTTAGTGAGTCTTTGACTAAACTCATTTTTAGTCTCAAAGAATATAGAATTAGTCAAATTTAATCCTTGCAAAATGCATGCAGGCTTCCTCTTCTAGTTTTCACATCCAACATATACATTATTGATTGGAGGATTATAATTAACTTGTTTTTCTAGGGGAAAAAAATTGGTATTACGAATATATAGCATCTATGCCAACACTCTATCTGAGAACCATCTCCTTACAAAGGCCTTAAAGGGCCAAATTGACAATTTTTTATATGATTCACTAATACTTGTGCTACTTTTCTTAAGTCCCCATGCCAATCACTACTAAAGCATCCATTTTTTTTAGTTCCAAGAGTCTTGTATATGCAAGCATTTGATGTACATTTTTCATGGGTCCATCCCTAGATTTAGTACATACACATAATGATCTCTCTCGTTATATACTCTAGGAGATATTTCCAAAGTCTCTTCAACATGCTCAATTTCAATTTGTTGTACATTTTTAACTCAAGTGTGATGAAGGATTTGAGTGGGTAGAATTCTTTTATGCAAAATGCATAACCCTTCTTTGTTCCTTGATATCAACTCACATGGTGGTGTCTCTTGCTAAAATTTCCATGCCTCATAAATTATTGATATCAACTCACATGGTGGAGTCTCTTGTTAAAATTTCCATGCCTCATAAATTATTGTAAATGGAGACTTCTTATAGCCATCCTTGTACCTTGAAATAATCCTTGACTCCTTAGCTTGGAAATATTTTATCAAAATTTATTTTTGAGCCTTCTTCAAAGAATAATGCACATGTGAAACACCAGAAATAAAGCATAACCATTTTTAGGAATTTGTGAATATTTCTATAAAAAAAATCATCAAATTTTCAAGGCATTACTAACCTCTTTTCTTCCTTCTCTTGGTTATGAAAAACCTACAAATGAAATAAGTCATTAACCTCTACTCATAAATTGAAGTAGAGACATGTAACAAAGGACACATCTACTCCAATGCAAAATGATATTCATATTAACTAGCTCTGAAATATATTTATAAACTACCATTGTATATCTCTAAAACGTATTTATATATCTCTATCTAAAAATAAAATTCACAAATTATGATGGTATTTTAAGACACATCATATATAGAATGATAGAAAAATAGATTAAATTCAATATATCATTTTATTCTGACTTTACAATAATACATTTGAGTGCACAATGTTCAACAATCCACCCCAAGCCAAGACTATCAACTTAAGCTTCTTTTTGGACATACTATAAAATAAAAGTAGCACTTAGCAACAAAGTAAGTTGTTGCAAGCATAATATATTTTCAATTAAGATATTTAGAATATTGATACAACTATTCCAAAAAAAAACATTAGCCTCATGTTTCTAGATCCTTTTGAGGTACCATAAAAGTGGGACAGTAATTTAAACCTCTCTTTGCTAAGCTACATAATACAAAAATTCTATGTAGAGGTTCACTTTGTTGCATGTGCCACAAATGATACAAGGAATTTAGTGTGTCATTGCTTGTAAAAGAAAGAAAGAAAGAAAGATCGATCGATCGATCCCTCTGATGGACTCTAATAATTTAATTTTAATTTGACTATAAATGTCAACTAATGATCAAACATGGCCAATAGGACTACAAAAAATGAAAGCACAATGACCAACTTCTAGAGTTTACATTAGAAGTGTCTAAAATATCTCAAATAAAGAAAAGTAGAGAAAGCAATGAGATTATCTAAAGTGCATTTTACAAGAAAAATAGAGAATTCAAACAATGGATGAACTATAGCAAGATTTACAAGAAATAAAATGAAGCACAAGAAATCCCAAATGGGTAAAAAGGGGTGAAAATCCAAAGTAGGGTGCCAACGAATAAGTCCTATAATAGTAACAAATAAAAAAGATTAACTAAATACATTATCACTTAGTAGCTCTCATAGCATCTGAGGCCAGAAGTCCAAACTACTTAACTAATCTCACAGTGTAACCTAACTAAGGTGTATCTCCCATTAGAGGAATTGTGGAACATAGTGTTGATTCTAGGACACAACAAACATTATTAACACAATAAAAACATATACCAGTAAATCAAACAATAAAATCATGCACAGCATAAACACCATGATTTATCGTGGAAATCCCTTAACCAAGGAAAAACTAGTAGAAGGTATCTTCATTATGCCCCTTGTCCAAATCCATCCAAGGCATTGTCAACCATGGATAAACCGCAATGGATATGCACACTCATATTATAATGGAGTCTGACTGGCCTCTTTATAGGCTTACATCACAAGAATACCATGGGAAGATCTCCCAACACCATGGGAATACCTCCCAATACCATGGGTCTATTACAACAATAACCAAAGTTGGTTAAATTGCTCTATGACTAAGTCAAGATTAACCCAACACATATAAAAAAAAACTATATGGGAGATAACCTCAAAAATGCCTTACAGGTTTCAAACTAGTTTTCTAAAAAAATTGTGCTATGGACTTGTATGTTCCTAAGAAAGAAATTGGTGCTTATATAATCCAAATCCCACCAGAAACATTTCTAACAATAGCTATTAAAAGGAACAAAGCACAACAATATGAAACCATAATATCAATATTAATTTTTTACTTACACATTTCTAAGTCTTTTGATTTATAAGGAAATATGGAGAAATATAACTTGGATGTCAAGCTTCATTCCCTCCACCACATCTAAGTCATTGTACAATGTTTTCTCATCTTTCATAATGATAATAAAGATGGAATCAACAAATTTCATTGATTACACATGTTACACTTAAAACAAGAACAATTATGCATATAGATAATTAAATTAGCTCATCACGGCAATCATGACTCCCTCTTTCCTAACCCTTTCCATAGCCTTAACAATTAATTCACCTTAGATAGTCCCTACCAGAGTCCAAAAAACATTTTATACTAAGCATATAATTTATCATATCTTTTTTCAAGCCACAAATGGTTGACTAAAAAATATCACAAGAAGTCCATCATTGCTAGTAGAGCATGATTATAGAGGAAAAAACTAAAGAAAATCCATTGAAAGTTAATATAATATGAAGTAGTGCGTGATATCCATTATGTTTGACAAAAAAGAGGTAAACTTAAAATGCATGCAAGCACAGTAGGGGATGATAGATTCATATAGATGTTATTGTAAAAAGATTAACAAAGACCTAAGTCCAAAACTATTTGAATGGGTGTAGATGAGGCTAACTTAGCAAAGACCTAAGTCCAAAACTATTTTAATGGGTTTAGATGAGGTTAACTGCAAGTCCTGGACGACTTTGACAACATACAAAGGCTCCTCATAGTGTGGAATCTTAGCCAAAAATATTCTATAATATGTATTTCTTAAAATAAAATAAAATAAAATATAAATGCTTAAGCCACTCTACAATCCATTTAACTATGATCTTGATTACTTACTAAGCCATGTTCAATTTCTTTAAACATATATAGGAAAGTAACACACAAATTTGTTAAATAATCTCAATGGTTATAGAGAATTTGATATCAATGTCATTTGTCTCAATCCAAGAACTATATTATAATAAGACAAAAGTAATGGCTCTTAGTTTGATTTTAGCTCCCCGAATTCAATACCTACATCACCAATATTCAATTAAAAAAAACAAGGCCCTTCATGTCATTCTTTGTGATTAATGCAAATATTTTCTTTATCCACTTAGGTGCCGTGTGGAATAAAGAAAATGCAACCTCCATTAAATACATACAACATGAAAAGTGGGTGCCTTGAATAAAGAAAATGAAACCTCCATTAAAAACATAGAACACGAAATTTAATGATGATAATATCTATAGAAAAAATATATTAACAAGGGACAATTAATTGCCAAAAAATAATTATATTGCTCATGATAGAAAGTTCCGAAAACTACTAGCTCAAAAGCAAAGGACCAAGGAAGAAAATATTCAATACACGCATGCATGCTCAAAAACTCCAACACAAGAATTGCCTTAGATTAAAAATACATAATAATATATTTAAGAAGGAAATGGAATGGTTTAGCACTACAAAAAAATTATAATATTGGCAACGAAAGAACTAAAACAATGCCAATAAGTAATCTAAGCATACAAATAATGTTTGTGTACGACAATAGTTTTATTTTTATTGTAAATCTCAACTAATCTACTTAATAAATTGTAATTAAAAGTTTGCATAAATACAAATTATACAAACATGATTTTAAATTAAACAATATATTTTAAAAATAAATCAAGCCAAATATCAAATATATTCTCAATCTTTTTTTTCTTTTAATTATGTTAAAAGATCACTAGAAATGTTGCAGAAACCATTGAAGCAAAGTGAGTGGAGAGAAGATGACCTCAAACCATTGATATAGTCGAAGAAAAATTCTAAGAGTCAACTTACCTCTAGCCAAAATTTTGACAAACTAAAAATGTAAAACATATTCAATTTAATGTTTGTCCCTCCATTTAATTAGTTAAGGTCCTCGTCTACTAATGTTTCCCTCCTAATTTTCACTATCTAATCTAATTTCAAATTTGCCTCATCCATATTAACTACATACATCAATACCCCATAATATGGCCTCCAATTTGTTTTATTAGAGAGAACATTGTAATGAATAAATATGAACACATTGATTTTTTTATTGACCTAGTTGAGGTCTCAATGTACCACTGTTATCTTTCTAGTCTCACATGATGTGTCTAACGAAATTTCAGAGTTGTCATTATTAAATGAAAATACTATTAGGTCTTAAGAGACTAAGCATCTTCATGGTGAAGGAGAAGACTAGAAATACTTAGAAAAGGACCACTCTCATTGTTTGTTGAAGAATTCATTTGTTGGAGATAATAGAGAAGTGAAATGCTTACTCAAAAAATCATTAACCATCATCACCAAGGATTACACACAAAATATTTTCATCGGGTTTTTAGGCACCATGTTTTCTTTAGTGCTCATTTTTTGTTTCTTTCAATAAGTCTATCTATCCTATCAACTCTTAAAATCCTCAAATTCAACTTAGAACATCAAAATCCCATCATAAACACTTGCCAAGTATCAATTTGTCAATCAGATAACCATTAAAATTTGGAGTAAAATAGAATATCATGCTCTAGGGGCGAATTTTCAATTTCATATCTCTATTAAGAAGCATATAGTACAAGTCTACACTTAGATCAAGATCAATAAAGAACCAATGTTTATGTGGGCACAGACTTTTAGGCTAAATACATTCAACAAAGGTGTAAATTATGGTCTAGTTCTTCACCCACACCTACCTAGATGTGCCTATGATATAGAGAGAATATTTTCAACTTAAAATCTCTAAACTTACCTACATTTTCATTATCTCCATTACATTAAATTTTTTTGCAAAGCTTACCTCTCAAATGCACCTTTATCACATGAATTTGCCGATGAATAAAGCCAATCCATATCATTCAAGTTTGATTTTAATACACTATCTTCTCTTCCTTGTTGATCACTCTTGTCACTGGATTGAGATTAATCCCCATTATAATGTCTAAATAAATTCCTATGAGTGGTTGAGGGAAAATTAAAAGTAAACATTGTTTAAAAGTGCGTTAATATTATTAAAAAATCAAGTTGCACAGTAAATAATTAATTAATAGAAGTAGTCAAAGATATATGTAGGCCTACAAGTCGACTAACTCTATTTTTTTATCATTAGTTAAGGCCATTATGAAATCATATACTTTCCTTTAGCGATTGTGTACCATATAATTAAGGAGGGAATCAATCATAATCCCACCATTAATGTCTATCTTTCATAAATTATGTTCATATAAAATTCTTATTTACCTACCCAAAAGAAACAAAGGAAGCCAAAAGTGTTATGACTACATAGGAACTATCCATAAATCAAAATAAGATACACCAAATGGAACAAGAAAGGAAAATTAACTTCCAAGTTTATTAAATTTGAAGCACCTTCTTGCTATCATAGATATGATTAGGCTATAGGCTAAAAAAAACCACCACTATGGCATGTGCTAACATATGGTTCTTGTCTTGATATAATAGTAACTCTCTTGGTTCCAGGGATAATTTTAAGGACCCATACTTATTTAAGAGTGTATAAACCTTGGCGAATCTTACCAATTCTTAAAATGTCAACTATAAAATATTTGGCGATATTTTTTTAAAATTATTTCAAGTTCTAAGGATTTTATATAGTTTATATAATAATTTGGCGATTTTTAAAGTGAAAAAAAGTTTACCCCATCAAAATTGGGTGAAATGGGGCTTCAAAATATGCAAATTGGCGAAACATTTTTTGGAAAAACACATGGAAAAATAGCCCATGGGCTAAATATTGCCCCTAAAACTATCCTTGCTTGGTTCCAAGATGTAACATGGATGTAACTCTTTTAATCCATGAATTATATATTGTGCATTTGTCAATAAAACAAAAAGAAGAAGAAGACTAAAGTCCTCTAGAGAAATTATTAGACATTATAACAATAAAACTTTGATTTCAAAACTAGTAGTTGCAATAAACATAAGATGATTTTGAAGACCTCATGTTAATTTATAGTGCAAACCTCGCCAATGATGGTACATGGCATTGTAGACTCACACGAGCAATTAAAGTCCCTACAATTTTTTTTAAGGAAACAAGAGTTGACAATATAGAACTTGTAGAAAACCTTCGAAGCAAAATACATTGAGTGAAGGCTTGAGCCTTGAGTTGCAATAGAAAGAACAAAAAAGGATAATAATTTATAATTACAACTTGAGCACCTAAAAGAAAGCTATCTACTAAATTTTGAAATAGTACAAACCCAAGATAGGGCTAAAGACCCCAATATGACTATTATCCATATGACTATGGAAGCATAGGAGCTGCAAATAATCATTCTAACTTAGGGTTACAAATTGGGCACCTAAAACCAAACTATGTAGTACTAGATTATAGAAATAGTACATAACTAAGATAGGCTAAAGGCGCCAACAAAGAAGAAATGAAACTCTTACTATTTCATCAAAAGATCCTAAGAGATATGTATAATGAAGAATGATAGAAGATTGCATCTATTTTCGGACAATATACTCGAGTGGACGCGAGCATGATCTCCCTAGTCCAAGCGGATCTAGAACAAATAAAGACAGAATATAAAACTATTTTCCTAGATCAATTAGAGATTAAGGTAAATAGATGCCTTACCTTCGGATTTGTAGATATTTCTCCCCTTTGTTTCTCCAAGCTTCGTAGTCGTCAGATCCGTAGCTGCAAAACCTATCAAAGCACATAGAGACAAACGAGTAGTGAAAGTGTATCTAAACACTAACTGATCTAAGTAAACAGTTAAGGAAGTGAACTCTAAATATCATCAATACACAGACATTTATGGAAAGAGATTATATTACTGTAAATGAGTGGGAAATACATAGAAGAGTGACGATTACAACTCAAGCCTTAACGCTGCAATCTTCCTCCAACAAGCCAAGCCAATGCCTCCAAAGGAAATGTATGCCTCCCAAGAGATGGATAGGGACCACCTAGGTTAATTCCACCAACATGTAAGTGTTATAGAATTCCTCCCTTTGGAATGTGGAGGAGCTTCATATTTATAAGACCAAGTGGATAGAGTAGGTTGAGGATCATGGGGAGAGGACTAAGGGATCCTCCCTTGAGGTTAGGGAACTATAGGACAAATCACCTACATGCTAGGGATAGAGATCCACCTCATCCAACTTCTAGAATTCTCTCTAATTATACCTTTATCCAATTTAACCAACACCAGTGCATGTTGTATGAGGGAAACTTGTGCCCGAGAGGGAAAGAGCAGGCTGCACAAAGGCAACCTGAGCCATCAGCGCAGTCTGCAAAATGGAAATCTATGCCTAACCTAGTTGGGTGCTCCTTGCTAGAAGACAGTCTGCGTCGGCCCAACTAGAAATTGTGGACAAAGACCAACAACTTGATCTAATTGAATTCTTGATCAGGGAGACTTCAGGGATTAAGGCACTGAGTTGAAATAGGTCTCATGATGACGAGATTTAGGTGTAATAGATTGCCCCCCAAAGCATGAAGCTGGCAGAATAAGACAAGTGAAATGCTTTGAAATATGGAAGGCAGAGACTCGTTGGTTGGAAGATGCTGCTACAGTACAACTAACTCTGAGATCTAAGTCTCACATGACTCAGACCATGGCTTCCGACCAATACAATGCAGATCCATGGTAGTAAGGACCGGCTGAACACAATCATGGCTACTAGACACAATTCTAGATCCATGATGACATGATAACACAGCCACGACCAATACAAAGTGGATCCGTGTAACATGACTCAAACAATCTCCATCGCAACCTAGGTAAGATATGATTTTCCCCAGGGTCTTCAGCCAAACCCGTAATGATACAAATCTATCCATGTGATTACAATGTCTTGGAGTCGAACATGGTAGAAACCACTTGATTATCGATCATTGATGTATGCCGTTAACCAGCACGAGGGAAATCACCATTAATGTCAATGATCCCCAAGGTATTATAGTACACATAACCGAGCATGAATCAATGATTTGAGGTCGAACGCTCAATGAAATCTTTCAATCAAGAGTCAATGTTGTAAATTCATGTTGAAAGCGAAGTAACTTGCCATTAAGGCATGCAGGCCCAAGGTACTTGATTGGTTTCTAGATCCAATCCTCGGATGATGTGTTGAAGTCGACAAGGATGAATCCATCGAAGGAGGGACATGATGAATCCCACATCATTGACACAAAACTAGATAAAAAAATTTTAAAGTAAATTAGACGGTAGAGTAATGTGCAAGACTGACTCAGGGTAGACCGACATGATGGAAGGTGTACTGATTGTAGATGACGAGTAACAAACATCTCTTGAACATGGGCATGGAATTACTCGGGAGTATTGACATGACGAGAATGATACGGACCCCCAATGCAACTGATGATGGAAACATTCTTTGGATGACCCAAAGGAGTGATATGAATCATGGAATTAGCAGGACTCGAGGACAAAAAGATTACCCAAGTACTGAATGTAAATGCAAATGAGTGCCATGCTCAAGAGTAACTATGTATTGCCATAAATTATAGTGTAACACAAAATATTTCCTTTTTCCCATCATGACTAATGAGTGCCTCTTTTGTTTTTTAACGAGCTTGAGGAGGGTATACAGATGCTCAATATAGCTCATCCCATGGATGAGTCCAATCCAAAATGTTTTACAAACCTAGGATAGGAGGGGTTCGTCCCATGACGGTCCCTTCGATGTTTAATTGTAACGAGTCCATAGAAGGTAAAATCAGCATCATTTCATATTTAGAGAGTTTGAAAAGAACTAAAGAAGAATCCAAAGGTCCTTTTTTCGTAAAGTTAGTCTCTTCGCCCGGAAAAGGGTAAAACAATGCGAGAGAGGACTCTTCCAGTCATGATTGGCTGGAGTATTCCTTTTTCGTAAATAGTGCCTCCTAGTCTGAAAAAGGGGTAAACTATCGCCAGGAAGACGACCATTCAAATACTTTTACAAGTGTGAACGCATCAAGTATGCTTAGTGATCTTTTTGTATTTTGAGAGCCTGAAAAGAGCTTAAAGAAAGAATCCGAGGGATTCATTTTTCATGGAATTTTAACGAGCCCGAAAAAGTGATAAACTATAACTTGGTGACTTATTCTCATTATTTTATGAGCATGAGAAATAACAAAGAGTTAGCTTGGCGTCATTAGTAATTAAATTCAATGAGCGAAATAATGACATAAAAATGCTCAATGAGTTGTTCATACCTGATAACATGTGCGAGATGACCACAATTGCAAAAAAATAGTACTAATAAGGTATTTAACTTCACCTCCAAGCTTCAAAACTAGGTCAAAATGATTAACCAGGTGTTCAAATATAGAAATAACTCCAATAATAAAAAAATAACACATATTGGAATAAATTAAAAAAGGAATATGCTCTTTTTAAATATAAAATGGGGTAAATAGTGAAAATCAATTACTATTTGTTTTTACCAAGTTGGAGAGGTGAAAAATACCGTTTGGAGCTGTTTTTCTGGTGCTGATTCTGGGAGCTATGATTGACCATTTTCCATGCCATCAGTTCCAGGTAACCCTAAACTTAGACTTCTTTCTTTCCAGTGGAATACGTTTTTGTTTTTCTTGCATTTTCTTGGGTTTTGAGTGTGCTTGGTGGGGGATATTGCACTCGCAGTCCAGTGCAATCTCCCCTTTCGGGAACTGCGCCGGCACAAAACCCGAACCAGTGTCTTGTGCTAGCGGCGCCCTATCCATAAGGATGGTCGAAACCGATGGAATTCCGTATTGTATGCTCAAAATCCAACCATACAAAAATAGTTTTGATCATTTGGAAAGTTTCTAATAGTGTTTTTGTGGGATATTGGATAGGGTTGGAGTGATAAAAAATGATCTAGTGGTGTGAAAAGGAACATGAGCTCGACGATTCCCAAGCGGAAAATGACCCTCAATGCATGGATGCATTGAGGAATTGCAGACTACTGAAGTACTTCCAGGTTCCGGGAATGAGGGTCCAAGTTGCACTGTTGGAGTACCTGATCCAATGCTGGGATCCGGTGTAACAACACTTTTAGATCGGTGTTCACACTCCAATGATAGATGTTGAGGACATCTATTTCTTGAGGGGGTTGTCCCGACAAAGGAATCTTGTATCACTATATGGATCACGAGGAGGTGTTCGTACTGTGGTTGATATCATAGATCAGTGGTTCCATACTGTTACACAGATGGTAGGTGGGAAAATTCCCATCAAAGAGGTGAGAGATTGACCTCTTCGAGCCATCCTATTCACCATTGTGAGAGTGGCCGACAGTAGATCCCCTCATCTGGTGAGTAAATCATAGATGATGTATGTCGAGGAGTGTATGGCCCCGACAGTGTTCAACTGGTGTGAGGGACTTCTTAACAGTTTATGAGATCAGTTGACCAAATGCCGGCATGGGGCACTGAAGCAATTTGGTTATGGTTCTGTGGTGGTATCATTTTTCTTGGAGTGGGTACCACACCTACGTCCACAGGTTGAGGTCAACGATTGAGATGCACGGGACCCTCACATGTTCTGATGGTCAGAGGTGATGGCCTTCCATGGAGGCGGCAGTCCCATTATCGGTTTCAGTACAGGCTTCTTCAGATGGTTGAGGGGCCAACTCCTCTTGGTGGAGGATTTCCCTTACGACGGGATTGACTTCAGAGGAGATCCTGACCTAGTGCTTCCCAAGGGAGCGTAGTGGGGTGATATCGGTAAGAAAAACAACTTGACTGTGTTTTTCATTTTATATGTATTAGATCTTTTTGGATTAGTGTTGATAATAGACACATGTTTTATGTAGATGTGGGCTTGGTGTGGCTGGTCGGAGTCTCTCCTATTGCATAAAGAGGAGCGGTGCTAGAGATAGGCCCTGCGGCACAGGATGTCGTTGAGGAGATGGAGGAGGTGGAGGAGAACCTCTGGAGGTTGACATTAGATATTGAGGAGCCAACAGTCCATGCCTTGCCTCGTCATTACCAATGACTTACTGTTGGCGTGTCTAAGCATTTTGGCTCACTGCTCAGGAGATTAGCGAGGGCCATTATCTATCACCATGAGCATCTTAGGGACTAGACTCATGTTATGTATATACTGAAAGACATGAGCTTCAGATTTTGTATCGTATGATTTCTACTAAAAGATTATATGCTTCAAACTTTTGTATTAGCACTATCATTTTTGTATTATGATATATACAGACTCTATTGGCGGATTTATGTACTGTGTTATAATGGTGATTGATGGGATCTTGTCTATGTGTTTTTCTTATACTATGGATGACTTACATGTTATGTATGTCTTTGTATTTTTGGATATTTTATGTGTGTGCAATGTACCAATCTAGGATAAAGTTGGCCATCGAGTCGGCAGCCGTGTTCATGTCTCGTGGAATGTGCAGGTATTGACCAGATTCAAAGAACCTCTCCAGGAGACAAACTTGTCGGAAAAGATAGAGTAGAGCGGGGTCGCAAATAGCATAGATCCAGTTGAGATGAGAAACCACTAGTTGTGAATCAATATGGATACCAATGTGGCTCATACCCAAGGAAAGAGCATCGGTTAAGGTTCCAATCACCGTATGATATTCCACAGTGTTATTGGTTGCGTATCCTAGACAATTTCCTCCTGATCTGATAAGCTCACCGGTAGCGGAATAAAGTACCTAGGCTGTCGAATCAAGGTTACAAGTATGGCAGCTGCGCCGGATGCGAATCTAAAATAGGTTTCCATCTGCACATGCAGACAGAACATGGTATAAGTATAAAAACAATATCCTGACACACTAAAACAAAGCGTCACACCACACAAAACACACGCCATGTATAGTATATACAAGATACTTATGCATGAAATACTTAGGCATAGTACCTCTTCAAGTAGAGCCCATTGCGAGGCTCTCCCAAATATATTCCATCATAATCCTCTAGCTCGTATGCTCCCTTCTCCAGGACATGCTTTACGATGTGTGGCCCATGCCACATGGACTCAAACTTACCTGCCCCTAGCTTATCGTGCTTTTGGTCATATGTAAGGACCAAATCACCCTCATTGAAGAAATGAGGTTTGACCAACTTATCATACTGAGCTTTGATGTGTTTCTTATGTGCCTCATTGGCAAGAGCAACATCGCGGCAGGTCTCATCGAGTTTTTCTAGGTGGAGGAAGCATTCTTCCTTGGCAGTGGTGTAGAGTTTGAGATATGGAATCTCGCACTCTATTGGTAAAACTGCCTCTAAACCATATACTAGTTCAAACAGTGTAAATCCGGTGGCAGTCTTGATGGAGGTCCGGTATGCCCATAGGGAATAAAAGAGCATGTTATGCTAGTTCAATTTGTGTGTACCCACCATGCGTTGAATCATGGTTTTCAAGACCTTATTGATGGCCTTTACTTTTTCGTCCTCATTGTACGTAGGCATATCCTCAACCCATTTAGTGAAATAATCGATGGCTACTATGATGTAACCATGCCCCCCAGTCGAGGTAGGATTAAAGTGCATGAAATATATGCCCCATTTAGAAAATGGTTCGACGACAATAACCAGATGTAGAGGGGCTATATGGCAGCGCTTTTTACATTAAAGTGTGAGCATGGGGGACACTTCTTAATAGACTCAATGTAGTCCTTGAAGATTGATGGCCAATAATATCCCGTGCGTAGTATTTTCTGGGCTGTAGCCATCCCATAAATATGACCCCCACAAGCCTCGGTGTGACAGTCATTCAACACATGTTCATGCTCCTCGTGTGTTAGAAAACGTCGAAGAATGGAATCAACACCACGACAGTAGAGAGTATCACCAACAATTAAGTAGTATTTGGCATGGTGGCGTATACGATGACGGTCGTCACGAGATAGTTGGGGGTTGAACCGTTGGGTTTCAATATATAAAGTGATATATTCATATCATGGATTTGACATGCTAATGAGAAACAATGACTCATCTGGAAGAGAATCATTGGACTCAGTTCCCAAATCAACACGGGGAAGATAAAAACTGAGTTCTGCAAAGACTAAATATTTCTTTGACTTGGCATTCTCGAAGAGGAGATCAAATTCCTGAAGTATCATGATCCAGCATGAATACTTTCCCATGAGAACCTAACATGCAAGGATGTGGTACATGGGGTTCGAGTCAGAAATGATGGTAGTAGTGCGAAGTAGTATGTAGTGCCAGAAATTTTGGATGGCAATGACTGCCGCGAGAGTGAGTTTATCGACATGTGAATAATGGGTTTTAGAGTCAATAAGACCCTTAATTAGGTAATAGATCACATGTTCCTAGGAGTTGTCATCTTCCTATATCAATACCATGGCGATCGTGGTGGTGGAAGCGGAAAGATAAAGGATATAATCCTTATAGTAATTGGGTGGTTGGAGTAGAGGGGTGTGGGTAATGGCATGTTTCAAGCTGTCAAAGGATTGTTGCGCTTGGTCGTCCCAGATGAAGGGGATGTCCTTCTTTAGTAATCACATATATCCCTGTTTCTTTTCAGCGAAATTACAAACAAAACGTCATAAGTAGTTTTCCTTCCCTTGCAAACTCTGTAGTTTCGGGATATCAGTGGGAGGTGGGAGAGAAAAAATGGCTTCCACCTTCAAGGGATCAATGTGGATCCCGTCTTTTGAAACGATGAATCCTAGGAGGCGTCCTGATTCGATGCAGAATATGCACTTGTGAGGATTCAGACGGATGTTATATGCCTGCATCTGAGGAACATTGTCTTCAGATGATCAATGTGGAACTCGCGATGCTGCGAATGAGCAGGGAGATCATCTAGGTAGGGATCCACAAATTCCTTCACGTCATGAAAAGCATACGACATAGCCCACTAGAATGTAGCACCAACATTTTTTAGGGAAAACGGGAGTTTATGATAAGAAAACGTACCCCAGGGGTAGATGAAAGTGGTCTTATGTTGGTCGGTTGGGTGGATCTCAATCTGGTTGTAACTCGCAAAGCCATCCATAAAGGAAAAATGACACTTCCGGCGCAATTGTCGATGAACTGATCAATGAAGGGAGTAGGGTAATTGTCCTTAGGACAAGCCTTGTTCAAGTCCCTATAATAGACACAGATGCGGATAGTTCCCTGCTTCTTGGCCACAGGGATGACATTGGAGACCCATTCTATTAAAGGAACAAGGTAGATAAAGCCGACTTTCAAGAGATTTTCAATCTCAACTTTATTTGCCTTTTCGAGGGTGTATTGGTCGTAACTTTTAGCGGACTAGTTTAGCGCTAGGATAGGTTTGGATCTCATGCACAACAATGGAAAGATCTATCCCAGGCATTTCCTCATAAGACCATGCGAACACGTTGCGAAATTGTTTGAATAAGGCCGTGTATGTGGTGATCTCTTCGAGAGAACAGTTCTGACCTAAACGAATGTGTTCCATGACACCAGGGGTAATCGAGATGTCAATCGAAATGGTGGGCTCAATGTTTTACAAGTTTCCTTTAGTGACCATATCGTAAGTGAGGATCGGTGACTGGGGGCAAGGATAGACATCCGGAGTAAAAATGGTTGTGATGTTATTCTCTACAGAGTGTAATGGAGGTAGGAAAGATGATCGATGGTGGAGGTATTCCCATGGGAGGTCATCCACACTCATAATATCCATAATGGACTCATTGGAGTGAAAAGTACGGATCTGAGGATCTGGATAGGATGACATCCGTTGTAGAGAACTAGATGTAGAGGCCACCGCCAAGTGATCCTTAAGGGCTGACTGGATAGCTACATAAGTAGCTTCAACTGGAAAGAGAGGCATGGTATCTCCAATCAAATGCATGGTAGCCTCATCGGGTACAATCCATGGATTTGGAGAGTTGGAAGATGATGGAATCATGGATGGGATCATGTTCACCGTGGCAACATGGTTAGGGGGATTCAGGGTTCGAAAGACTCCCATAAGTGATGATTCTTTTATGAGGTCGACCCGCATGCTCTCATATAGCTGCAAAGATTGTCCTAGCAAAGGGACATTATCGTCAGGATGAGTAGTGGTGTTTGGTGTACAGAAGTCCAACTAGTCGACGGTGACAATTCGGCCTTGATGGGGGAATTACACAATGCGGAAGATGGATGATGCGACCGCAGTCATGGCGTAAAACTAGTTACGACCAAGTAAGAGATTATAATCCAAAGGGGCAGTGATCACTTCCACGTTAATGGTTGCAGTCTTTCCCCCCAACTCTAATGCTAAGGCTTGTAAGATCCCATGAGGTTGTAATCCATGACCATCAAATGATTTCAAGGTGGTGGGAGAACAGTTTAACTCAAAAGAGAAGATGGCTCGCTAGCAGGATAATGACATGACCGAGGTGGAAGCACCTTCGTTTAACACCGTATGATGGATTGTCTTCCCTGCAACCTTCATGGAAACTTGGAAGGCCAGCTAATGGGAAAGCCTCAGTTTAAAGTACTCGAGTTTGAACATGATTTTGTTTTAGGAATCCAGGTCTACCACACCAATGGAAGCGAGGAGAGTCTTGCGTTGATTCAGAAAATTTTGCAAGACTTCTAGCGTCGACATGGCACAAGGAGCTTGTGCCAAGTCCTCTACAATGTTATAATTCTGAGTTGCTCGAGCATTAGGATTGAAAACTGCTTTTCAAATCATGCTCTTAGGCGGACACAACACTGACTCTAATGAAGGTTTCTCAATGGTGAGAGGACCTTATGGCACGGAAATATCTGGAGTAGAGGCGGAAGCTTTTTCGGTATTAATTTTGGCAGGTTACTTAGGAGGGACCGAGTCGTATGATCATGATCGTGTTTTCAGGTTAACTGTTTCACTATGCATCATGAGAACATGCATGGTGGAGGACGTTTCTCCTTGCGAAGGAGGCGATTGTGTGATCAATTGTTCATTCTGAGTGGGGAAGGGATCGTTGAGAACTGCGGGAGTGGAGTTTCCCTTGAGAAACCTTTGAATTTCATCCCTACATGGGCATTCCTTGGTGAAGTGATCATCACCACATAGTAAACAAGGATACTTGACCTTCCTTTTCTGCTTCATGTCTTCAAGAGATTTCTTGTGTTCCTACTGATTGGAAGACTTCTTGGGTTTACCTTTGGTCTTCTTCTTACCGCTGAATTTCTAAGGGGAAGCTGATTGAACAAAATTCACCTCTTTGGTGGAAGCAGGAGTAGTATATTCAGATGTATTGCATCCATCCTGTGGCGAGGGTGGAGAGGAACCATGATGTTTTGAGGATCCATCACTTTTTGGAGCAGGATGGGAGTTAAGGAAACTGATAATTCCATAGGCCTAAGATCCCTTGGGTGGCTTTGCAAGATCGTATGTAGGGTGGGGGGCTTCCGGAACAATGTCGTACAATGTGCCAGATTGAGAGTAGACAAGGTCTAAATACTAGGCACGAGCAATATCTTGTTCCTCTGTGACATCTCCACCCATTGCCACGTCTCAAGCTACGATGGGTAAAAGAGACTTCGTGAACCAGTCAACTAAGAGTTGGTCTGGAATGGGAGCCTTAATGAGACGTCGTCTCCTCCGCCACTCATGGATATGGTCAGAGATATGAATCATGGTGGTTTGGTGGAGAAAATTCAGTAGGTCTGTACTAGTTTTGTAGCGTATGGGTAACTGGAAATGAGTGAGGAAGGACCTACAAGAGAGAGGAAATAAGGAAATGAGTGCGGTGGTAATTCAATATAACACTTGGAAGCTATACTGGTGAGGGTTCATTGAAATAACCTTAGACAGATTGAATCATCCATCAAGGAATTGGATGAGCACCATAGATGGTAAGTCATCACGTGGTTCTTTGGGTCCTCACCGGGCTTGTCATCAAACTGTGGAATATCAGAAGGAAATTTGACCGGAATGGGTGGCCAATTATAATCATGTAAGATGGGATCGTTCATCAATCGAGATAGATCTGATAGATCCAAAGTAGCCAAAAAAGGTACTTGTTGGTTCAGTTGCGGATACTAGTAGTATTGGTATTGAATTTGCATACCAGTAAAACCTTGAATCAATTGATTATAGGGTCCTCCCATAGGGAATTGTCCATAAGGGGGTGGGACGCCTAGGTTGGGTGGTGGGCCTAATGGTGGCTCGTCGCTGGAAGGTGGGGGTCCTCCACCACTGGAATAAGGTGGGCCTCCACCAGAAAGTGGGGGTCCACCTCCGCCGCTAAAATAAGGGGGTCCACCACCACTGCCACTGGAATAGGGTGGTCCACTACCTCCGCTGCTGGAATAAGGGGGTCCACCACCTCCAGAGTAAGGTGGGCCTCCTCCAAAAGGTGGGGGTCCGCCGCTTCTAGAAGGTGGTGGTCCTCCACCTCTGGCATTAGAGTATGGTGGGCCTCCACCACCGGAATGAGGTGGGCCTCCACCTTCGCTAGAAGGTGGAGGTCCGTCCCCTCCCGAATGAGGTGGGGGTCCGCCACCTCCAAAAGGAGGTGGGGGTGGTGGGATATGAGGAAAATTTGGTGGGGGTCCAATTGGTGCCACATTATAATGTCCTCATGGAGCGTATGGATTTCCAGGATAAGGTATCCCGTGGAGTACATTTCTGGGATTGAATTGTCCCAACAAAGGGTTAAAATGACTTGGATATGTGTGAATCCATGATGGTTGAGTTGGGTTGGACGACCCCCCACCATGATGTAATCCCATGGTGGATCCCACAACGGGTAAGGAGCTACCAACAAATGACCGATTGGAAGTCCACTCGTATTATGGCTAGAGAACAGGAGTTTTGCCCTAGTAACAATGTTTTGACCACTAGTTGAAGGTTGACTCACGATATGTTGATGCTAACTTACTAGCGGAGGAACAGTACTTACTATGAAATTAGGAGGTAAAGAGTATCCTCCCCTCGAATTTTGGGGTGGGGGAGGAGGTAGTGTTCCAGTAGTAGTAAGTGGAGTGTTGTACAATTGTCCTTCAATGTTGTGAGTCATCTAAGGTATGGAACCAGTCTCCTGATTAAGAGGTGTACTCACAGGAAATGAGGGTTGACTAGGGTCATAAATGGTCATATTGGGTGTAGGTGTTTTCGATGAATAGTAAGATAAAGAACACAATGGGGTATGTATAAATATGGGTACCTTCAGGTCCTGATCCCTTCGTGAGAGGCTTTGTCTTCTAAGATCCTCGTCGGTTGTACGTAGCCAGTTCAAGAGATCACGGAAGGGTTCCAGAAGCTCCTCATGGGAATCCCAACTGGGAGGTGAGATGGAAAAATGAGCCCATTGTTGACGTAGAGTGGTTTCCCAAAAAGATGCGGATGGACCAAAAATTGTGGATACAGGTTCATCTTAGGGTTGGTTAAATCATTCTATAGTCCCACAATCTCCTTCCATCGAACGGTGGAAGGATGTGTCTTGTGAAGTAGATGGTTCCATGGTCGCAGACCTTGGAGGGTCAATGACTAGTGGGCTCAAAGGAAGTGAAAATTTCACTCCCGACTCCATGGTGGAGCTTTCTGCTTCAGGTGACATGACAGCAGTTGGTGGATCCATGCTTTCCCTCAAAAGTACCTCTGATTTAAGGGGATATTCGGGTGGTAAGTTTAAAATCCTACGGGACCTTCTCAAAGGTTTTTCGGCCAGAATGACTGAACCATAATTTCTCCTAAGTGTGTTCTATACAAAAGAAAAGCAATCCAGAAAATCTACACAAACTAAGGCCGCAAGAAAACTTATGTGATAGGCGTGGTTCAAAAGTCTGGAACCTCATAGGATTTTCAAGGCTTCGCAACTCGTGGTATACTCCAGGTTCCAATAGTTATACTCGGCCCAATATTTCAGATCACTAACCAGTGAGGATTAAGAACATTCCCCTGACCATATAACCCGACTACCTAATAGTACGTGTGTAGTAGCTCCTCGAGTGTTGTTCTCGGTGTATTGTTCTGCCAAGACACCCAAGTCGTTAGCTCGGTTGGTTTCAGGAATCCTAGGAGTGTCTCTTGATATACACAAGGTACATGGGAGCTCAAATCCATAGTGGTGTTTTCTAATGCACAACCATATGACAAGATCCTTCCGATATACTACTGAGTACATGAAGTACCTTTCGATATACCCTAAGGTACATGAAAGAGCCTTCAATATACCGGTTGGTACGTGGAAGAACTACAGTTCCCCCGGGATGAAGTGCAGGAAAATAACGTCAGCTGCCATGTTTTATGACGCCGGAACATGTCACTAACTTAACACACAAGTTACTAGTAAATTTTAACCTAGTTCTACTGGTAAATTTTATTTGGACGGTTAGGTGAATGCATGAGGTGAATACAAAAATTTAAACATAATGCATCCCTAACTACATGAAATGAACTCTTTCTTTCGATGAAATCTATGTAAGGGAAGGATAAATTCTTTATCCAATGACCTCAGTAAGACAAAAATCCCAAAAGTTCAAAATATTCCAAAGATGATGAAAGCACTCTTTTCCATTTTTCAAACAAAACACAAAAATCAACAACACATCAAATCAAAAACTTTTTATTTTTTGTCTTTTCCAACTAAAATAAAACTAAGTATTAACGAAAAAGGAGAACTTCTATCTAGGATGCACTAACTCTTAATTTTCGCAAAAATGAACTAAAAAGCATGAAAAGATCAAAAGTGCATAAAATGCTTCAAACTTGGAACCTCTTTGCAAAAGCTTGAATTCACTTGATTTTTTCAAAAAGATGGATAACTCATAGTTAAGAAAAAATACAATTAATCGATTTCCTTTCCAAACTTCTCAAAGATTGATAAATGATGAATTCCAATGCACGAGACAACCCTACCAAATTTCCAAATGATTTTGGAAATAGCGGAACGAGACACTTCCGATTTTTTCAATGTGTATATCAAAACAAGATCTGATAATAAGTATGCTTTTCAGACATAAATAGCAGAAAACAAGAGATTAATTGTAGCACCCTAGTAGCTCAGAAATTCTCAAAGAAAAATAACAAGCACTCAAATGAACCCAAAGACACTTAAGTCACTCAAAATCAATCAAATGCAAGAGAACCTAAATGTCTAAGTGCAAGAAGGGTTTGGAAATCAGATCTAGCATGCTGAATAGATCTGGCAAGTTGAATAAGGGAATGCAAGATCGAGTAGATGACCATAGGGGATTGAAATTTCCCGCCACCACTGAATCTCTCACTTGACCAAATGGAACCCAAAAATCAACACAAGCAAACCAAACACAACCAATGTTGAACAAAGAGCTCTCTGATTGGAAGGTACAACATAGAGAAGTCTGTGTATCAAACCAAAATCAAAATTTGGAGAGTGGATAGACCAAGCACCAAGCTTGAAAGACCGGTGTAGTCTGTGGTTAGGCGCAGAGCGCCCGATGCATAATGTATACAGGGGTAAAGCGTTGGTGACGTAAACTCTCAGATCGGTAAAGGCGGCGAAGGAACTGGATGCTCAAAGGAAGAATGCGCTTGAGATGGAAGGGCACACTAGATTCACTACCCAGGTGCATCGAGCGAATAACCCAATGTAAGAAGTGAAAATATCCAAACAATGATTAAGTAAATGGACTGATAATGATTCAAATAGACTCAGAGAAGGTCAGCAAACTCTTCAAGAAGAAAATATGATGGTGAAAAGAGGCTCAGGAGGCAAAGAAATGGCTCACTCAGAAATCAATGAAAAATACATTCAAATTGAAATCAAAACAAAGTATTCCCCCGTATGGTCGCCAGATTTGTTTTCGGACAATCTACTCAAGCGGACGTGATCATGATCTCCCTAGTCCAAGCGGATCTAGAAAAATAAAGACATAATATAAAACTATTTTCCTAGATCGAATAGAGATCAAGGTAAATATATGCCTTACCTTTGGATTCATAGATATTTCTCCCATTTGTTTCTCCAAGCTTCGTGGTCATCAGATCCGTAGCTAGAAAACTTGTCAAAGCACATACAGACAAACGATCAGTAAAAGTGCTTCTAAACACTAACTGATCTAAGTAAACAGTTAAGTAAGTGAACTCTAAATATCATCAATACACAAACATTTATGGAAAGATATTATGTTACTGTAAATGAGTGGGAAATACATAGAAGAGTGACAATTACAACCCAAGCCTTAACGTTGCAATCTTCCTCCAACAAGCCAATCCAATGCCTCCAACGGAAATGTATGCCTCCCAAGAGATGGATAGGGACCACCTAGGTTAATTCCACCAGCATATAAGTGCTATAGACTTCCTCCCTTTGGAATTGGGAGGAGCTTCATATTTATAAGACCAAGTGGATAGAGTAGGTTGAGGATCATGGGGAGAGGACTAAGGGATCCTCCCTTGAGGTTAGGGAACCATAGGATAGCTCACCTACATGTTAGGGATAGAGATCCACCTCATCCACCTTCTAGAATTCGCTCGAAAGCTACCTTTATCCAATTTCACCAACACCAACACATGTTGTATGAGGCAAACTTGCACTCGAGAGAGAAAGCACAGGCTGCACAAAGGAAACCTGAGCCACCGGCACAGTATGCCAGATGGCAATCTGCGCCTGAGCTAGTTGTGCGCTCCTTGCTAAAAGACAATCTATGCTGACTGAACTAGAAATTGTGGACAAAGGCCAACAACTTGCTCTAATTGACTCCTTGATCAGGGAGCCTTCAGGGATTAAGGCACTGAGTTGACATAGGTCTCATGATGATGAGATTTAGGTGTAACAACATCCTTTAAGAAATAAATTCAATGGGATAGGCCTAATTCTAGTACACATGCACAAAAGCATGCATGAATCCCTTAGACAATTTCTTTTTTTTCAACTTTTGGATGATGACAATAAGTGTGTTACCATGGTCCAAGTTTGACTTCATTTCTTCCTTAAAAACATGCATAGTTAAAATTGATCAAATGGTTTCAACCTCCAATCACCATGAACATTTCAATCTCCAATCACTAGAGTTATTGAGTTCCACATTGAACCTCCAGTTCTCACACTATCAACATAACATCTAACTCTTTCCTGGCTCTTGTTGGCTTATATAACTATCTTGAGGTTTTCTATAAAGACCCAGGTTCTTCGCAGTTCAAGGAACCAACAAAACCCCTTTTCACTAACCCTTTCGGAAACAATTTGCGAACAATCTGAGGTCTCACCCGAGGCGAAGGAATGGGAGGGTTGTGGAATCAAGTTTCCACAACTAGGTGATGAGTGATTGAACAGGTTGGCGAGCAGCGCACTATAGGACTCGCGCTCCGGGATTCGGACTACATGAAGTTCACCTTCTTTGCGACTGACACTTAGGCTATCATGCATCCAAGGACTGTGCGATGTCGGATGACCTTTCCACGACAGGACAACGCAACTGATAACTACGCTTCCTCTTTGATACTTAACTACTTAGGTGGATCTCACTTAGTACAATGACTACTTAACGATAGGACATCACCACATAGGTTGTACTTCCTCTTACAAACTTATGCAACATGATGGATCTTACTTAGTGTTTAAAAGGCGCATTCAACAAACATAGTAGACAAACCCTTTGTGAAATTTACTCACTATAACAAACATGATATCACGGCGCACTTCTGGTGTTGCGCTAAGTATTTATCCAACTACTTCATACATTCATCTACTATGAATTACTTGTGCAATTACTCATCCATTCATACATGTGGTCACTTAACATATTATTCCCATCTATATCTTTGTGATGAATACATATTAATGTTAAATTTTCAGAATTTACTTCAATCTGATCTAGGATCTTAACTGAGAGAACAACATGTACAACATATCTACAGCATATCAATCATGGAGACAATAATGCAAGCACACAAGAGACACAAAGATTTACTTGGGGAAAACCATAAAGGTGAAAAACCCCAATAACTTCCTCAGAGATAGATAGAGCAATGATACAACCAACCAAGAGAGATAGCCATAACCTAGCAGCATATCCTCCTCCTCCATAAGTGCGCCACTCCTCCTTGAGTGCATGTGTGAGAAGTGAGTGAGTAAATAGAGTGCCTCCCGCACTCTATTTATACTTGACTTGACTTGCCTTTTTACCTAACTCATGTAGGCTCGAACTTAACCACATAACATAACGCTGAGTGGGCCGACCCCCAATAGGGTGGTCTAATAACCCTTTGACCCACATGGCCGACCCCCAATAGGGTGGTCTAATAACCCTTTGACCCACATGACTTATACAGGGACGACCCCAAATAAGGTGGTCTAATAACCCATCAAGTATAAGTTACGACACTTACAATATAAATGACGACACTTCCTTATAGAGGAATAATACCATCTTTATAGGAATACAATATACATATATGTGAAATACATTACGAAGTTACATATACATCAACACTCCCTCTTAACTAGGAAGGTATTTCTCAGCACAGTTCTTCTAGCACAAGTCATCTTCTCTGGATCATCGTCACTGGATAATCGTCATCGAGTCATCATCATCATAGTCACTGCTGCTGCTATCTCAATCAATCTCTAAATCTACTCGTCATAGGAAGTTCTACAGAGCCAGTCCTTTTTCATACTGGATGTAGGCCCACCACCTGCAGGTCTTCATCATCACTGGCCATACTGTGGAATCCTCAGGACTCATTACGTGCATCACAAAACCTAGCTGCAGCATCCTAGGCTATTACGAGCACACAGCTCTACCTGTAGGATCTCCCAGGAGCACATTACATGTGACCCATCACAAAACCTGGCTGAAGCATCCCAGGCTGTTACGAGCACATGGCTCTACCTGTAGGATCTCCCAGGAGCACATTACATGTGATCTCACCACAAAACCTGGCTGAAGCATCCCAAGCTATTACGAGCACACAGCTCTACCTGTCGGATCTCCCAGGAGCACATTACATGTGGTCCACCACAAAACCTGGCTGAAGCATCTGAGGCCTTTTTCATCCTGTCCAGATCTCCCAGGAGCAAATTACATGTGGTCATGGCAAAACCTGGCTGAAGCATCTGAGGCCTTTTTCATCCTGTCCAGATCTCCTAGGACCAAATTACATGCCATAGGACAAAACCTCGCAAGAGCATTTGCCAGATATCCCAGGGCACCGAATTACATGCCATAGGCAAAACCTCGAAAGACTATCTGTAGATCTCCCAGGGCACAAATTACATGTCCTCCCAAGCAAAACCTCGCAAGAGCATTTGCCAGATGTCCCAGGGCACCGAATTACATGCCATAGGCAAAACCTCGAAAGACCATCTGCAAATCTCCCAGGGCACAAATTACATGCTTTCCTGCACAACCTGATCCACGGCCACAAAGTATCATCTGATACTCATCATCATCACTGCAACATCCTGCTGCATGTCATCTGGAGAAGCTCGTCATCCACGATCATCCTGATCATACAATGCATCCATCTGATGCACACATAGATACATGATCCACACAATGTATCCATCAATCATACATGATCTACCTGATCATACAAAGATACATGATCCACACAATGTATCCAACAGCATCCATGATCTACCTGATCATACAAAGATACATGATCCACACAATGTATCCAACAACATCCATGATCTACCTGATCATACAAAGATACATGATCCACACAATGTATCCAACAGCATCCAACATGATGCGTTCATACAAAATACATACACATGATCCAACCGATCATATCCAGCATCCAACATGATGCGTACATACATAAATGATCCAACTGATCATATCCAAGCAGAAACCAGAACATCATCCTGATGCCCATTATCCGGCGCTTACATCCACAGCCATGTGAAGGATCCTCCTTCCAACATGCTTGGAATGGCTTCAGCAAATGTGTCCATCACTTCTTCCTCGAAGTGTCCTCGATCTGAAGAACGCCAAGCCTCTCTCTGAAGTAATCGAACTTCACTCTGGCTAGTGGCTTCGCCAGCACATCTGCAATCTGCTCATCCGTCACAACATACAGAAGCTTCACAGCTCCTCTCTGCACCATATCCCTGATATAGTGATATTTGATCTCTATGTGTTTCAACCTGTCATGAAACACTGGGTTCTTGAACAGCTTCACACAACTCTGGTTATCACAGAAGATACCAGTAGCCTCCAAATAACTCAGACAGTAGCTTCTGTAGCCATACTGCCTCACAACTAGCTAAACATGCTGCAACATACTCTGCCTCAGCTGTACTCAGTGCTACGCAGGACTGCTTCCTGCTAAACCAAGAGATCACACTTGATCCCATACTGAAGCAACACCCAGATGTGCTCTTCCTGTTTGCAGCATTGCCATCCCAATCTGAATCAACATAACCCTGCAGGTTAAACATTTGATTCTCCTCATACCTGAGCCCATAATCCACTGTACCCTTCAGGTACCTCAGAACATGCTTTACAGCAACCAGGTGAACACTCCTCGGATCCGTCAGGAACTGGCTCAATGTGTTCACAGCAAAGAAAATGTCTGGTCTCGTGTTCGTCAGATACATCAAGGACCCAATCATCTGACGATACAAAGAGACATCAACCAGCTCAGATGAAGCATCATATAGAAGCTTCAGATTCGATGCCATAGGTGTGGCCATATCCTTGCAGTCCATCATCCTGAACCTCTTCAGGATCTCTACTACATACTTCCCTTGTCCAAGGAAGTTCCATATGCCCTCTGCCACACCTCCATGCCAAAAACAAATAGTGCATCATCCTCAAGTTCTTCATCTCGAACTTGGAAGAAAGCTTCCGCTGCGTGTTGGAAATCAATCTATCTTTACCTGTAACAAACAGGTTATCTGCATACAGAAGTAGTATCACTGGATTGCCTTCTTCAACCTTGTAGAAAAGGTTGGAGTCTGCTTTACTCTTGGTAACGCCCAAACTGGATAGAAAGCTGTCTATCCTACCATACCAAGTTCTGCACACATATATGACTACACCATGCTGTCTTGAGATCCATCTGGTGCATCTTCTATTTCATCAATTTTATATTTCTCAATGCTGCCATCTGCAACATGCTTGATCTGATAGTTCCATTTGGAAGTCATAACAAACTTCCCTTCACATCTTGGGACTACATCCCAAACATCATTCTTCATGATCGACGGATCATGGCATTCCATTTCTTCATCCCAGATCCTGGGAACTTCAATATCTTCAATAAATAAATTTGTTGCTGAACAAATGTTGTAGTTCTTCTTTTGTAGGAGATGGCATACGATCTTTCCTACACAACAAGTTAAATTGCATAATTAGAAAACATCTCATAGTTTTCAGAACAAATTCTTACACATAAATAAATATGTCATACAGTCATGCAATTATCTTAGCCAATGCTTCAATACAACATTTATCCATATCCCGTAACTTTCTAGATGCCTTCCAATCTCTACCAGAACATTGTTAAGAGTGTGCACAACTCCCAACATGTCATCAAAGAGGTTTCATTCTAGATAAGTAGCAATGGAATGTTGTACAGTGCCATAGGCTACTTACCCATGCATATTAGTAGTATACTGTTCATTAATGTAGTTATTATAATATGCACAATACATATCCTAAGTCTAAGACCATGAGCATATACATCATTGAACAATTTTATTTAAACAAACAAATATGTAAGAAATGATAATTAAAATACTTATCTTTGTTTGTTCGTTGGGTGGACTCCCTCTGAGTCTTCGCTTCCTTCCAGGAGCTGCTGGAGTCCTAATCTGAAGTAGCTTCTTCTACACCTTTCTGTTGTGGAATGTAGAAAGATGGTCAACTCCCTCTGAATATCTGCATCCTTGTAGAAACTACTGAAGTGTGCTCTTTTGCTTTCTTGCAGGAACAACTGGAGTGTGCTCCTTTGCTTTCTTGCAGGAGCAATTGGAGTGTGCTCCCTCTTGATCTTTGCTTCCTGAATTACCTGTTCTTGAACTCATATTCATCCTTGGTCCCTATGCATGCTTATTAGTATCATGATTGTGTTATCCTTGTGATTTCATATAAAATCATACATTCATTAGTATACTATTAAAAACACAATAATTTCAAGCATGTATAGTCATGATCATTTCAAACAGAATAATAAACATTAGCATTCAAGGTTTATGTGGGATTCTTAAGGTTAGTCAAATCATAAGAAACATAACATGTCTAAACCTGTAATTACTCACACCTATGACTCTTCAGGTTAGTTGAATCATCAATCAAGATAAGAGATATAATATGCATAAAACCTGTGATTATTCAAACCTATACCTTCATGATTCTTCTGGTTAGTCATATTATCAATTATGGTAAGAAACATAATATGCATACAACCATGATTATTCAAACTTATGACTTCATGAATAATCATTATCAACAACACAACAGTATAAGATCCTAAACCAAGGTAGGATTCTAGCTTGATATAGGAAAAACATACCTGGAATAGCATGCTAGCTAGTTTATGTCTAACATACCCACATAATGTCTTCTGGTTCTCTTCAGTGACTTGTGCTAGTAATCTGCATGTCTCATATGTTAACCATTACAAAACCAAGTTATACATACCTCGTAAATGGATCTTCTATGAGATCCATGACAATGGATTAATCTTTGTCCTCATGTTATCGTGACCCTATGTTCTTGGACCGAACATGATTTGTCTTTCTTGGTGTACCTTTCATGTTAGTAGACAACATAAACCTCATACAACACCATAATGCATTAGTACAATCATAAGTGTCAACACCCTAACCAATGAATATCTTCTATCATGCATTCATAATTTTGTTAAGGTGATACGACAAATCTACAATCAAAATTGTACTAACCGTAATAACATGAAGACAAACATACCATAAACTTAATCATGGACAAATATCGAAACATACCTCGATGAGTCATACCTGTCGAGATCGCTTGTAATATTCTTATGTAAGGCCTTATCCTCATCTCCCTCTGAGACAGGAACTTCTTTCACTTATGCAGGTGATCAATCCATCTTCTTCTAGGATTAACCCAATCCACTTGATTTGCAAGAACTGGACCTTGAGCTGGATATGGGTTTGTCAGAGAAACCCCAAAAATTCAAAATTTGAATTTCAACTTTCCGATAGGCTAGGAATATGCGCCTTGATGAACTGATCAAACTGGTATATTCAGAATTTGAAAACTGCAAAGTTTCACTCCTCAATTTTGCCTTTGAAACTTCCGGATTCACTGGATGTGACCCTGAACTGGGATTTGATGAAGCCCACTCTTTTTCCCCATCAAAATGTTTGATCCAAAGCTCTAAGCTTCTATTTTTCTGAGGAGCTTCCAGCCGTGGTCACAGATTTCAAAAATTCCCATTTTTACAGAAGCCCTAATTTTCCACTTTTCTGATCAAAGTCCCGAACTAGGGTCTAATCAAGCCCGGCCTTCTGCCCAACCAAAAATTCTGATCTTGGTCTCTAAATTTCTATTTTGATGAGTAGCATCCAGCCGTGGTCTCCGATTACAAAAATTCCAACTTTCTCCAAAGCCCTAAATTCCGGAAGCCATGAATGAAGGTACCAAAAAATAATTTTGTTTTGACAGAAATATGTACCTGATTGTTTCTGGTGTAACTCCGAAATTTTTGATCCACAGGGTCTGAAAAACGTTTCTGAGATAGCCTGACCTGTTATCTTTCCATCCTGACAGGTCTGACCTCATTTGGATTCTCTGAGAGAGAGTTATGCCAAATGTCGCAATGTGACCTGTTTTGGGATAAAACAGGAGAGCGAACTTGTACGGCGTGCCACGTGTCACTGTTTTAACTTCGGCCTCTGAAAATTTTTTCTGAGATAGCTCGGCATGTTATCTTTCCATCCTGACAGGTCTGACCTCCATTGGATTTTCTGAGAGAGAGTTATGCCAAGTGTCGTAACGTGACCTGTTTATGGGATAAAACAGTAGAGCGCACTTGTACGGCGTGCCACGTGTCACTGGTTCAACTTCGGCCTCTGAAAACGTTTTCTGAGATAGTACATACTGTGTACTACCTGTCACTTTTTACGAAATTTCATTTGGAGCTTCCTAGCCCAAGATATGACCTTTTTCCCAAGGTCACCTGATTTTGACTCAGATCTGGAAGAGGCAGAAACCCTATATTGTACAGATCATAAATCACAAAGTACAACGAATTATAGGTTGTCCTTTGGAAACAAGGTACCTGGAGATTTTAGCTTCGTCCTGTAACAATTTCAGATCTGAAAACTTCGCCAAAACGGATTTATAGCGAAAGTGCTACGATGACTGGTTTTTGCTATATCAAGCCCTAGCATCGTAAGTGCAACAAGTGTCATACATGCCATATCATGCCTTCTTTCAGGCTAGCTCTGATACCATGTTAAATTTTCAGAATTTACTTCAATCTGATCTAGGATCTTAACTGAGAGAACAACATGTACAACATATCTACAGCATATCAATCATGGAGACAATAATGCAAGCACACAAGAGACACAAAGATTTACTTGGGGAAAACCATAAAGGTGAAAAACCCCAATAACTTCCTCAGAGATAGATAGAGAAATGATACAACCAACCAAGAGAGATAGCCATAACCTAGCAGCATATCCTCCTCCTCCATAAGTGTGCCACTCCTCCTTGAGTGCATGTGTGAGAAGTGAGTGAGTAAATAGAGTGCCTCCCGCACTCTATTTATACTTGACTTGACTTGCCTTTTTACCTAACTCATGTAGGCTCGAACTTAACCACATAACATAACGCTGAGTGGGCCGACCCCCAATAGGGTGGTCTAATAACCCTTTGACCCACATGGCCGACCCCCAATAGGGTGGTCTAATAACCCTTTGACCCACATGACTTATACAGGGCCGACCCCAAATAAGGTGGTCTAATAACCCATCAAGTATAAGTTACGACACTTACAATATAAATGACGACACTTCCTTATAGAGGAATAATACCATCTTTATAGGAATACAATATACATATATGTGAAATACATTACGAAGTTACATATACATCAACAATTAAAGGAACAATTCATGCATTCATAAATTGAATCTCAACCATTCACATAAGCAAAGACACAAATGCAAAGACACAAGCACTCACACAACATGATATTTAACATGGTTCACCCCTAGGATGGGGGCTACATCCACAGGAACTGTTGTTATATTATTTTGGGAAGTGTACAACAATTCCAGTCTGGGCACTTAGCTGTAGACCCTCTTCTCTCTCGATAGGCCTCTGCGCACGCAGCTTGTAGAGCCTTTACAATAGCTTCCAGCAAAACAAACAAGTATTGCTCAAGATTATACCATGAAGATTCGAGATTACAGATATTCAATGAGGATTAACTCTTTCCCTTACAAAATGTTCCTTCTTATAGATCATGCACATAGGTCATGTCTTTACAATGCATAGGAAAAAACCCTAAGGTTTCCCAAAATAGTCGTTGTTTTCCCTTAACCGGACTTGCTGGCTTCTGATAGCGAATCCTCTGTCGTGGCCATCCTCTATGTATGGTCACATCGCTTTCATCTTTCCTTGTCGACTGCATGCCGACTATCGCTTTCACCAAGTCATTCCTTCTCTAACGGCCTTGTACGGCCGGTTCACGTCGTGCTTCCTCTACTCGTGTGACCAGTAGCTTTCTTTCCGCACCACTCCTTATCCGCCTGCTGAGATCATGGAGTACTTCAACTGAACTAGGTCGCTTTCACAGATCAACCTTCCCTTCATCTTTTACCAAAAATAGATGCCCTGCTGGCACCTCGTGGTGTTATCACTTCGCGGAACCATACCTCAGCCGCGCGGTTCCTTACCTGCCGGTACTGTGCTACGCTCAACTTCACAGCTTTCAAAACTGGCTTACCAAAAATGTCTTCATTTGAGCTATGCTGCAGATGCAAAACTGACTTACATCAAAATTGTCTTACTTGGTCTAGGCCCAATAGAACCCTAACACTTACATGTGGCTCGTCCTTGAGCCACTTTAAACTTTTGCTTCTCCTAGCTACTCTTCTTCCTGCGGAGCTAACATAGCATCGAATTCTTGATAGGTTGCACTCAGCTTAGCAACCGTATCCTTGGAATCTTGTTCAATAGTTTTAATGGTGTCTAACACATCCGGTTCGATGTCACCCTTGGTTTTCTCTTTGACTGAATCATGCGCATCGTGCAGCTCTATTAGTTTTCCCTCTATCTTTTGTGTTAGTTTGTAGGATTCCTCCTGTAGGGATTGTGATTTATCTCCGACTTTAGTCTCCCTTTCTCTCAATACTTGACGTTCTTTCTTTAGTTCTCTGACTTCCTGATATCTGTGGATTCTATCCCTTGGCTGCAGGGCCTTCACCTCCACGTCAAGGGCTTCGAACGCGGCCTTTTTTTTCCTTCACAATCTTCTAGAATTCCAGCAGCTCTAGGTCCTCTTCCAGCGCAGTAAACGTTCTTATCGCCTCATCCAGCAAAGTTTGGCACTTAGCCACTTCACTGGCTATACTCTCTGTAGCAGCTTTTGCTTCCTTTGCTCTGAGTTGTTGTTGATCGAGTGGTGTCTTTGGCTAATTCTGCGCTTCCAAGGAACCAATATTTGCCTCATAATCAGTCTCCATATATTTCATCTCAACCTTAATATCGTTGACTAGTGAACCAATCTTCAGGATGGTGTCCATGGGCTTTGGCTGCTCTTCGCATTCGGGTATCTCCGCTACTACTGAAGTGACAGTATGCTCTATCCTTCTTCATCGGTCCTGCTCATCTTGAAGTTGCATGGTTCTCTTTAAGCTTGATTCCTGGAGCTACTTATAATTTGAAACTAACTCATGGTGTTGATTCAGAGCGACTACATTTCTCTCATGGATCTCCTCCACAACTTGCAGATGCAGATTGTGTAGACCCTCCATTGGCAACATTGCAATGTCGACGTCCACATGCTCTAATTCCTTTGTGCCCGAAGCTAATTGTTCTTGCAGTAGTAACCTTATGCTTAGCGGGTGAAGTTGGACTATGCGTGACTTCGGTGGCAAAGTCAGGGCTAGAGGTGTTTTCTTCAGCTGCGAAGTGTCCCCTAACCTTCCTTCTGATTCTAAATCTCACAGCAAGGGAAAGCTGCACTGAACTTGCTCGAACTTCTCCGTTATGCCTTGCAGCGTGGTGAGATTCTTTTGTAATGTTTCCTAGATCGCCTCATCCTTTTTATCTTTGATGGCCAGCGGGTCTTCCATCTGCGCGGTGACCGTGGATGCAATCATCTCGTAATCATCATCATGGAGCTTTGCTTCGAACTACCCCTTTACAGCCTTCTGCTTCTTTTTCTAGAATTTTTTTGGTGCAAAGCTTCCGGGCTCCTTCCTTTTTCCTGACAGTAAGTCTGGAACAATTGGTGTAGGAATGGGAGTACTCTCTTAAGAATCACTGTAAATGATCATAGGCCCTTCGACTTTAAATTCAGGTATCCATTCCTTCATAATGCCATCGGTATATTCTTTTCCCATGTTATAGTTCCCTTGGAACCATTATGTGTTCTTCATTTGTGCCTTTGCTGAAATGTAGATAGAATGTATGTCAGCGCAAAAATTGACAGTTCGAATATATTTAGTTGTTACTTGCTTGGGTATGCATGGTGTGTGAATAATGACATCGCGCAGCTGCTCGTAGTATGTGTGGAAAACTTCAGCTGACGTGCACTGTCTTTCTGCTATCAAATTATCCCATAGGTTTGCGTATCTAGCCCCTCTACAGTCATTGATGTCAGTGATTAAACCAGCATAATGGTGTGGGTCCTTCCTACAAATGCAATCAATACCATCAACCAAGTAGAGTGAAATTTGTTGCCATGTGTTTGTGTATCGCTCAACTCTTCTAGAAATTCATTCAAAAGATACTGACACTAGTTAAATCTTCCTCCTGTCGTGGCCTTTTCCCCAAGGAGCACTGTGCTAGTGGGTACTTCTGTAGGTCTTGTTTTTCGTAGAATTTTCCCTGCTAGCAGTTGTGTTACAAACCGCATAGCATCATCGTCTATGTTGTCCATGACGAATCCTCTCTTCCCATTGAGGATAGTGTCTATTTTCTTCATTTTCGCAGTGACCTCCTTGTCCCTGTTCTTGCCTTGAAATAATTGCTTGGGGTCATCGCCTTGCTTGCTTAACCCTATGCTGCGGCAGATCAGGTCGATGTTTAAGTCAACGTTCCTATCCAACCACAGATACCCTTGGTGACTGTGCAACATAAGAGTGTGCACCACTGCATTCGGTTCTGGTGTTTGGTCGAAGTGCGGGAGCCTCATTAGGTTGAGCAAGCCCGATTTGATTACTCCGGTCAACCAATTCTATGCGACCAACACAGAATTTTCTTTCACATCCTTCTTCCAACACATATACTGGTCTGGCTGAAATTTTGGGTACTTTGGTTCGGTCGTATCCTTCTGCATCTGAAGTAGGTCTAAGTCTTAGAACTTACACTCTGCAATTTTCCCTAGTAGATTTCCTTCAATTTTGACATGCTTTGATATAAGTGGAAGCGGAATCTCACACTTCGCATTCCTTATCAACTTAACAAATAGTGCATCCTCTGTACGTGGTGAGATATATTGAGGGGTCAACTTCAAGGGTATTTCTTTGTCACCCAACGGCACTTCCATCATTGTGAAGCTCATAACCTTCAACTTCATCTTCTCCACTGTTGTTTCTTTGCCTTTGTCTTTCATAGTTGTAGAATGTCTTGGTGATCGTCTTGAACCTTGTCCTTACTCAGTAACAACTTTCTTAGCGGGGTTCTCATCAATGCTTCAATCCCTCAATATTTAAACACCTTCACAGTCTCCTTGACTGTGAATTCTTGCTCAATGGATGAAATTTTGGACATTCACTAGATAATCTTTACAGAATTACGGGGTTATTGATCGCTTACTGTAAACAAATTCAAACTCTGGCTTGCAAGAAAATTTTCAGAGTCTTGGTAACGCCCGCGATTCCAAATACAACAGTATTTATAGGTGCATCTGGGCTCATCCGCGCCCTTGAACGGTTAGATAAGCAATAAATGTTATGGCCGTTGGCCAAATACGATGAATATATCGGTCCTCTCCTTCTTTAACTCCTTTAGAACGGCTATTTCTGTGTTAAATGCTGAAGTGGTCGTTGGCAAAATCACTGTACAATGGCTAGTTTTTTTACCGACATTGTAACAGCTAGTTTATTGGAGTGTTGCATCGAACTGTGCGGTGGGTCATCACTACTCCAGCGCAGTTACTTCGCCATGTCAATATTCTTGGTTCTAAACTTTGCATCTTATCTGCTTCATTGGATCTGCGTAGCTTCCTTTTGAGCTTCGTGCTGTGCGGTTCTTTTTTTCTTTTTTTTCCACTTCGCGGCTTCACACTATTGAGGTTTATGCGAAGTAGGGCTATCCCAATAGGGTTTTAGCCTACTTCCATTGACTAATCCTGTATATTGTCTCCAGCTAACATGGCTAACTGAACTGCACCATCGTTAGTAACATGTACAATAGTATATGGACCAACCCAATGCATCTTAAACTTTCCAGGAAATTTCATAAACTTGCTATCGTATAGGAGGACTAGATCACCTACCTGAAAGGACTTGTTCTTGATATGGCGATCATGCCATGCTTTTTCTCTATATTTCTGCAATTGTTGGTGGAAGCCTACGATGAAGCGATCTTCCTCCAATCCAACCAAGTGTAGAAG
Organism: Larix kaempferi; assembly: GCA_027924585.1. Classification (NCBI taxonomy): domain Eukaryota; kingdom Viridiplantae; phylum Streptophyta; class Pinopsida; order Pinales; family Pinaceae; genus Larix; species Larix kaempferi. Next base: position 10,473,194 of record BSBM01001152.1, read on the forward strand.
CCTTTCTTCTATTGTTTGTTCATCCTCCATGCCTATAAATGCATCTATTCTCAAACTGGGTACAATATATTCCATAGGCATGACATTTTCCTGTCCATAAGCCAATATGAAAGGTGTGTGGCCGTTCAACTTCTTGCAAGTAGTTCTGTATTCCCATAACACAGATGGAATACGCAGATCCCAATCATCTCTGTTTACATTGCATACCTTTGTCAGCACATTCTCCAAAACCTTGTTTAAAGCTTCAACGGTTCCATTTGCTTTAGGATGGTATAGTGTACTCCTCTGATGATAAATGTGGAACTCTTCAGTAAGGGCCTCAATAGTTCTGTTTAGAAAATGGGTTCCTTGATCACTCATCAAAATCTTAGGGCATCCAAATCTGGTAAGGATGTTCTTGAATATGAACTATGCGGCAGTGACTACGCTACAGTCCTTCACGGGCTTAGCCTCTGCCCATTTGGTGAGATAATCAGTCACAGTGATAATATATCTCGCATCGGTCCTTTTTCTCGGTGGGTTAATGGGTCCCACGAAATCAATATCCCATTTCTCAAATTCCTGAAGTGTCAATTATGGATTTAATGGCATTTCATCTCTTCTTGACGGCCTTCCTTTCCTCTGACAGACATCGTAGCTCTGGAAATGTTCCTTTGAATCTTTATGAATTGTAGGCCATCATAGCCCTGCTCACAATATCTTCTGTGCAGTGGCTCTTCCTGCATAGTGACCTCCCGATACACTTGAATGTGCATCAGCCAATATAAATGGCTTCTCATGTTCCAGCATGCATCTGCGCAGCACTTCATCTAGCCCCAACTTGTATAACTGGCCTGTGATTATAGTGAATTATGCTGCTCTAACTACCAAATGCTTCTTCTGCTGCATAGTGAACTCTGTAGGTGCCAATCCTGTAGTAAAAAATTCTACAATATCCTTGTAATAATAATCAACAATATGTATTGCAAACAACTATGCATCAGGCAGATTATCTTCAAGATTTTTGGGCTCTTCGCCTGACTCAATCCTTGATAGATGGTCAGGTCCTAGGTTCAATCTTCCCAGATTAACCACAGTTTCAAAATCATACTCCTGGAAGAGTAGTAACCATTTGCAAATTCTCCCCCTTAACACTGGTTTATTGACCAGATACTTCAAAGCGGACTGGTTAGTAAACATGGAGAAGTGTGCACCGATCAAATAATGCATGAATTTCTACAGTGCATACACTACAGCTAAGCCTTCTCTTTCAGTGGTCGTATAGTTCTTCTCAGCTGATGAGAGCTTCCCACTCAAAAATGCAATGGGATGGTCGATGCCTCCCTCTCCTGGTTGTGCTAGCACCACCCTGAGTGCAATGGCTGAAGCATCAGCGTGTACATGGAACGACTTATCCCAATCTGGAAACACTAGGATCGGTGCAGTTACCATCTTCTCTTTCAATGTGTCTAGGCCTTGCTCACATTCTGCATTCCATATGAACTACGCATCTTTCTTCAGCAGTTTCTCCATCGGTGCGGTTATCTATGCATAACCCTTGATAAACTTTATGTAATAGCTTGTATGGCCCAATGTGGTGCGAAGCTGCTTCATTGAGGTTGGCGCAGATAAGTTCACAATCACTGTGATCTTCGCAGGATCAACCATCAAACCTTATCTGCACACAATGTGTCCTAGAAGAATACCATAAGGCACACAAAAAATATATTTCTTTAAGTTCAATGAAATTTGATTTTGTCTGCACTTAGCTAACATCATTCTTAGGTTCTCAAAATGGTTCTTCAACAACCCAAAGATAGTCCAATCATCAAAATAAACCTCTAAGAACTTATGGATAAAGTCCTTAAATGCAGCCACCGCAACTCTGGAAAATATGGCCAGTGCATTCTTCAACCCAAAAGACATCACAATATATTGATATGACCCCCATTCAGTAGCAAACACTGTCTTATGCCTATTTGTTGGATCAATCCTGATCTGATGATATCCAAAAAATCCACCAGTAAAAGAAGAGGCCTCATTTCCTCCAACATTGTCCAATACTTCATCTATAAAAGGAGTAGGAAATGGGTCATGCAGTGAAGCATCATTCAGCTTCCTTAGATCTACGCAGATCCAGATTTCACCTTTAGTCTTTTTATCTCGGATAACCATCGGGCTTATCCATTCTGACTCTTTGAATGGCTTGATGATCCCTGCATCAAGCATCTTATCAATATCTGCCTTGACTCTTTATTTATATATTGGGTTCAGTCTATGATGCCTTTTCTTAACAGGCTTCGCGCTTGGCTTGAGAGGTATTTTCATAACCCCCAAGTCTCCCAAGATGCCTTTCATTTCCATGAACTTCTTCAGAAACAAATCCTAGTACTCATGCAAAAGATCTGTGATCTACGCAACCGTTGCATCATCCCAGTGATCTCCAATGGATGCGAACTTCGGCTCTTCACTTGTGCCAATGTTCACTTTTCTTGTCTTAACAGGTCCACTCATGTCTGGAATTTGCAGTGGAGGTCCATTATATCGCGCGCTCCTTCTGACTCAGGTATGTTGATATTGCGTGGATCCTCCTCATCGCTCTCTTTTTTTTCTTCCTCATTTTCAGTAAGATTATAGCATTCAAAGGCATGATCTATTTGCCTTCCCCATTCTAGTTGTAGATTAAAAGGTACATTTACGTCTTCAAACACCGTCTCTTTGATTTCCTCCAATGCCTCATTTATACTTGGGAATTCTGCTCTAAACATTCTTTCCTTGATAACTTGTAGAGCCTCATTTATGCTCGGACTTTCATCTTCGAAGCTAAAAGTTCTCTGGAAGTTCGCGGCTAACATAGACCAATCTGTGGTACCTCTGTGAAGCTCTGTGTTTATATACCAATACTCTAGAATCTGATCTAATGTGTGCACAAACAGATGCACCCATTTTGTCTGTGGTCTCTTTATCCATGCTTCAGAACAGATTTCTACATGATCCCTTGGACTTGTCTATCCATTATACTTTACCATGGCCAGCGCAATGTTCTCCATGAACCTGATTTGAATAATATGTCTACACTGGTCCCATGTGGTCAAAGTCTACTTATGTGCAGCCCACCATCTGGCAGGTGTCTCGCGCAGTGCCATATCTAATGATGGTATGCAGTGTTCAGCTGCAACTGATACAGTATATTATTGAATAAATGAATAAACACTAGTCGAACCATCGTAGGTGGGGATTGGACTTGCCTTGGTTCCAATCCAATGTAGTGACTTCATGATCTGCGCGCATCGTCTGGTAGAGACTTCATGCATATGGCTTTGCCAATTTTCCAGTCCTGCGTCTGAGTTTGAGATGCAAGAACTGTCACATCGCCAACTAAGTGATCCATCTGTCGTAGGATTAATGTAGTCATCTTGATTTGCGGTCATCTTGTAAATACGATCAATATATTGTACTATGGATTCTTCCTGAATCGACTCACTGTATTGTTCTCCTTGTGAAGGATCCAATGGTGCGATGACCCTTATATCCTTCCCTTCAAAGATCATCTTCTTTTTTTTCAAGTTTATGATTGCGAAGTTAACCATAGCCTAGTCTATACCCAACAATGTAGGATAAGGTTGACTATCATCCACAATTTCAATAACCTCTAAGTTTGCATGACTTCGCACTCCATCGATATCAACAATAACATTGGCTAGTCTCCCAAAAGGTATGATTGTCTATTGGTTTGCCAATTTCAACTGTATGGGTGACAATAGTAGCTTTGGTCTCCCCATCTGCTGCCATGTCTGCTTAGTCAAGACATTTACCTCTGACCCAAGATCAAGGATGATCTCATCCATTTCATAGTCACCTATCTGGGCACTGATCCTCATTTCTCGACCTGTTCTTTTTTGTTTCTTGATGTGATGAACTGTGCTCCGGGCAGCATCTGTCTCACTGCATGGTTCATATTGGTTTAACAATTTTTGCAATTCCACTACAGCGTCTGTGCTCTTTAATAATTTCATGCAGCTCCATTGGAACTATGCAACAAAGGTGCTTGTCTCTGTTGTGTTGCACATTTTGTCATAAGCTGCTGGCATATCTTCCATATGCGGTGTTTCACTTCACAGCGGGATTCTTGGTGACCTAGGAACTTGTTCTTTGAATATGTCACGTGCTTCCTCAAAGAATTCTTTATTTTTCTCCAGTTTAAAAGGAGGTGTATTCCCACTAGACTTTCTAATCTAGATCGTTTCAAGAGGGGTCTTCTTAGTTTCAAAGTCTCCAGAAGTCGAAGCTTCTACTTGCCTATCTCTTCCTGTTGCAACGCCACTTTGTGTCACAACATTAATGCAGCTAGGATCTACAGTCCTTTTCTCTGTTGTGATCAGCTGAATATTTGGATTAGGTACATCTTGCTTTCTTTTCTTCATTTCTACTACTAATACTGGGAATGCTTCAATAACATGATCAAAAGATTTACAATAATTACAAGTAGTGCATGGATTGGTACAGTCTCTAGATAAGTGACCTAGCTGGCCACAATTGTAAAAGATCATATGGCCTCTTCCTCTTCCTTGTCCTGGGCCAGTATTTCTTCCTCTTCTGTAGAATCCTCCACGGCCTCTGTATGTGCCTTAATCGTGCTGCACATTATCCTGGTTCTGCAAAGTCTCTTCTTGGACTCTGTATACTTCACCATACATATTCTCTATATCTTTCTTTCTTTCCAGCATGAGCTCATATGCACAGCAGTTGGAATCGTCATGTCCAACTAATTTACAAAAATTGCAATATAAATTTTTAGGTGTTCTTACATATTTTTGAATTAAGTAACAGTTTTCTAGACGGTGTCCTCTAGTTCTATGGATCTCACACCATGGCCCTTGGTTCTGATTCAGCGGGTTTGGTGCACCCATGTTAAGGTATTCCTAAAACAAAGGACAATGATCCTTGGTGTGTCCTTCTCCCTTGCATCTTGTACACTAGACCTCTTGTCTCTGTTCTTTCCCCTTCTTCATGTCCTGCAATTGTAATGTCAGGGTAGCTAGTTAGGTTTGGATCTGAGACATTCCAGTGCTAGTCTCTCCATTAGTGAAGCTTCTAACTTCATCGCGATATCCAAAGATTATGCCTGCGAAGCCACTTTATGTTGCATCAACGAAAGTCTAATATGGGGCAACAATGCAGCGATAAACCACTGCTAGTGCTGTTGCGGTGCTATGACAAAACTGACCTAGTCTAGCGATGTCTTAAACTTCTGGTCAAATTCCTAGACTGTCTCATTAGGTTTTTGCTTGATTTCCTTTAACTCTGATATACATTAGGATTCTGACTTCAGTTTCTTGAACTCACTCAATAGTGCAGCCTTAATCTCTGCTAAGGTTCTCTGATGTCCCTAAGAGTACTTCATGAACCAATTCAAGGCTCTATCTCTAAATGTGGTGATGAGCTGCGCTCATTTCACAGCATCATCTTGAACTTGTTTTAACACTCCATACGGCTTCACATAGAAACCAATGTTTCTCAAGGTCCTCTAGACCCGTTCCTTTGAATATTGACAGCTTAATATCATCAACCGTCCTTCTTCTTGGTGATCCAGGGTTCTGCGCAGTGTTCTGAGTGACAAAAGAATAAATGGTACTATGCGGAATGTTCTGAGTTGGAATATTCTGGGTCAGGATGGTCTGAGTACTCACTCCCGCGGTGTTATTGGTATTGACGCTCTGAGGGATAGGAATATTAACAACTGGAGGGTTCTAAACTAGTGGGTTTTGTGCAATAGGAGGCACGATGTTCACAACCGGTGGATTCTGCGAAGTAATAGGCTGATAGGTAGCAGATAGAGGTGCGGTTTGGATATCAGTCTCGGCTTGTAAATCAATATCTACGTGGAGTCCATGTTCACTGGAAGTCTTCTTAGTAGTATACTTGTATGTTTTTCCACTTCTCAAACTGTGTGTCTCTTCGTCAGAATCACTATATATGCTAGTGACCATTACAGATTCAAAAACTTCTAGGAATGTTTACTTCATTCTTAAAATGCATTTCTCAGCTAAAAGCATTTTAATGTATAAAATCAAATTGTTGAGGTACTTACCTTTGAAACCCTTAATGTATAAAAACTATGCTTCTGCAGCACTATAGGACTTTAGCATGTCCACAGGGAACTCTGTCATGAAAATTTCTAGTGTACTGTCAACCCAAAAGTCGACTGCTCGTGAAAGTGGACTATCTATTTCTTTAAGCCTCTGAATGAGCTCTGGAGTCCACTCTGTAGGTACTTCTGGCTAGAAACAGTTATTTCTCTCTACGAGCCTTGATAACCACTCGTGCAACTCGTTTCCAAAGGATGCCCAGAAAATTTCGTGAACGTCCTTCCAAGGGTATTTATTTAACCAATCTACGTTGGAGAGATGCAGATGTCTATTTTCCTTCCTTGCGAAGTCTCTTTCTGTCTTGTCACACAAGGCCAAAATCTCTTTCTTGTCTGGGTGCCAATTTTCTACAATCAATGGGACTTTTTCTTCCGAGCACATCACTATTTAAAGCACGGCAACTCATCACCGATTCTTAGCACGGCAACGGAACCATTTTTTGGCTTATATAACTGTCTTGAGGTTTTCTATAAAGACCCAGGTTCTTCGTGGCTCAAGGAACCAACAAAACCCCTTTTCACCGGCCCTTTCGACAACAATCTACAAATAGACTGAGGTCTCACCTGAGGCGAAGGAATGGGGGGGTTGTGGAATCAGGTTTCCACAACCAGGTGATGAGTGATTGAACAGGTTGGCGAGCAATGTGCTACAGGATTTATGTTGTAGGCTTCGGACTGTGCGAAGTTCACTTTCTTCGCAACTGAAACTTAGGCTATCATGCATCCAAGGACTGTGAAATGTCGGATGGCCTTTTCATGACAGGACAATGCAACTAATAACTATGCTTCCTCTTCGGTACTTAACTACTTAGGTGGATCTCGCTTAGTACAAAGACTACTTAACGATAAGACAATGCCATAGAGGCTGCACCTCCTCTTACAAACTTATGCAACTTGATGGATCTTACTTAGTATTTAAAAGACGCATTCAACAAACATAGTAGATGGAACCTTTGCGAACTTTACTCACTATAACAAACATGATATCATAGCGCACTTCCGGTGCAGCATTGAGTATTTATCCAACTACTTCATACATTCATCTACTGTGAATTACTTGTGCAATCAATCATCCATTCATACATGTGGTCACTTAACATATTATTCCCATCTCTATCTTTGTGGCGAATACATATAAAAGCAACGATTCATGCATTCATAAAATAAATCTCAACCATTCACATAAGCAAAGACACAAGCAATCACACAACATGATATTTAACGTGGTTCACCCCAAGGATATGGGCTACGTCCACAGAAACTGTTGTTATATTATTTTGGGAAGGGTTCAATAGTTCCAGTATGCGCACTCAGCTGCAGACTCTCTTCTCTCTCGATAGGCCTCTGCGCACGCAGCTTGTAGAGCATTTACAATAGCTTCCAGCAAAACAAACAAGTATTGCTCAAGATTATACCATGAAGATTCGAGATTACAGATATTCAATGAGGATGAACCCTTTCCCTTACAAAATGTTCCTTCTTATAGATCATGCCCGTAGGTTATGTCTTTACAATGCATAGGCAAAAACCCTAAGGTTTCCCAAAATTGTCACGATTTTCCCTTAACCGGACTTGCTAGCTTCTGATAGCGATTCCTCCGTCGTGGCCATCCTCTGCACGTGGTCACGTCGCTTTCATCCTTCCCTATCGACCGCATGCCGACTATCGCTTTCACCCAGTCGTTCCTTCTCTAACGGCCTTGTGCGGCTGGTTCACGTCATGCTTCCTTTGCTCGTGTGACCGTTCGCTTTATTTCCACGCCACTCCTTATCCTCCTGCTGGGATCATGGAGTACTTCAACCGAACCAGGTCACTTTCATAGCTTGACCTTCCCTTCATCCTTTACCAAAAATAGATGCCCTGCTAGCACCTCGCGGTGCTATCACTTTGCGGAACTGGACCTCAGCTGCGTGGTTCCTTACCTATCGGTACTACGCTGTGCTCAACTTCGCAGCTTTCAAAACTGGCTTACCAAAAATGTCTTCATCTGAGCTGCATTGCTGCTCCCAAACTGACTTGCATCAAAATTGTCTTACTTGGGCTAGGCCCAATAGCTCCCTCTTGGAGGGATGGAATTCCAAGGCAAGAGGAAAAGATTGGAAATGATGACCTTGTTGATCATGAGATTAAATAGAAAAAAATTGTGCATCGATTGCAATTGGAGAATGGAAATGTCGAGACTCCGATCGGTTTATATGAGTGGACAATATGGGAAAGTGTCGAATCAATTCCTTTCTTCGGAATGGATCGTAGCATGGAATAACACGACAGTCGGTTTTAATTTTTCTTGACGGGGTTTTTTATGAAGGGTTTTTTGTTGTCACTCATGGTAATACCCTTAAATTTAGGTTTTACTTCTGAAGTAAATCTTATCATAAAAATGTTTTCCTTTGGGACACTTATATGAATTTCATAGAAGGGATAACAAATTTCTAATATTATTATTAATGCCAAATGCACCTAAATCCTTAGAAAATCGATTAATGTTCTACATTAACAAAAACTTTGATTTATTTATGTAACGGGATTTGACAACTAGGAAGGAGTTTGTTCTACTAAAACTTATGTTCCTTTTCCAAGGATTGGGAAGCCTTTGAATAATTTGCACCCAAAACCAAGCCAAAGCATTATGTGCAAAATCAATCATCGAGGAAATGGATGACAATGAAACTTGGAATGCATTGCGTTGTGTAACAATGGAAGCTCCTTTAGGGAAAATCCTAGGAAAATTTTTAGTTGCAAACTTTGTCATCACTCTTTGTATGTAGTTATCAAAAGTACATTTGTTGCTAAATACATATGAAACGCATGTATCCAAGCTTCAATATAAAGGATATTCTCTTAGCTTAAGGTTTTCTCTTAGTGACCATACTTTTTGGTGGTCATTACTATTGTATTTCAATATCAAACTATTGAATAAAATAGTTTGGTACATTATGAAACATTTTTATGGGGATGGAATCTAGAAGAATTTTGATTTGTTTGATAGTTAATCTAGAGATTGAAATCCCTATGCAAACTTGAAAGAAGAAGTAAAGTGTTTTATCTCTAAATTAAATTGACCTATAGGCACACATTCCTTGGTGGAGGGATTGGCAGTAAAATCATTCGAAATATTTCAAGAAGTTTAAGCCTATTGCTCATTATCTTTGGGTATTCATTATGCTTCCACAGTAAGACTCTCAACAAGCTTTGGAATGCTCAAATAAATAAATAAAACATTTTTTGGCATTTTCAACCTTAAGTCATATGGAAGCCCTTCATCGAATCCAAAAGGTGATTTCCATTTGGTCTCTAATGTTAAAGAATATTTGACTTTGAGCCATAAGCTACAACACCAAAGAGTTCCTCAACCTAGTATATGATTTGTGGAATGAAACAATAAAGCTTATCTTTTGGTTTTGGGGTTATGTAGTGAAATTCTCCTCTCCAATGTTCTATAGAAGGTTCCCCTCTTTTAGGACAAACTTCCTTGGGATTTTAGTGCAAGTTGGTAATTTATTGGATTTAAGTTTTAATTCTTCACTTGGAAAGAAGAGACAAGGAGGAGCACTAATTTATGTTAATCTATATTAGTTAGTTTTAAAAAAATTGAAATGAAAATAGTACATTTGGGTTTGATTATCTCTAAACCTAATATGAACCTTTCTATCTATTTTTTTCAATTTTATGACTCTTCTAAGGATGCTATTTACATAATAAGGTATGTTTCTAAGGATGGTATTTACATCATAAGGTGTGTATGACTATATAAAACCAATTATTACAAGTTAAGTTATGTCCAAAAAAACACTTATAACTTGAGTTTTGGGGAGGAGTGAGTAGCGAGCATTGCAAACACTCTTGCTTGAGCTCTCCAGTATCACATATTTCATTATCTGCAACTACATATTGATATAATTGTTCGGGTGCACCCAAAAAATGATGTGGCATAATTGGTCTCCTTCCCTCCCTTTCAGTGACAAGGTTTTAACCTTAGCTCTTGTCAGATTTTCCGATGAAGGGATGTAGCTCAAACGGTAGAGCTCTCTCTTTGCATGCGAGAGGTACGGGGTTCGATACCCCGCATCTCCACCCCGTTATGTTTCTCGGTAGTTGTTCTCGAGCTTCAATAGCAACGCAGTTCCACTTCCAAGAGGTACGGGGTTCGATACCCCGCATCTCCACCCCGTTATGTTTCTCGGTAGTTGTTCTCGAGCTTCAATAGCAACGCAGTTCCACTTCCAATATGTGCAAAGGCGAAATTTTTTGTTTCTTTTATAAAAGATTTAATAGTTTGTTAAATTTTATATTATTATTGTTCAAATTCTAATTTTTTTAAGGAAATAGATTCAATTTCTTATAATATATCTTTGTTGTTGCAATGTGTAAACTACCGAGCTTCAATAGCAACGCAGTTCCACTTTCAATATGTGCAAAGGCGAAATTTTTTATTTTTTTATAAAAGATTTAATAGTTTGTTAAATTTTATATTATTATTGTTCAAATTCTGTTTTTTTTTAAGGAAATAGATTCAATTTCTTATAATATATCTTTGTTGTTGCAATGTGTACAAATAGATTCAATTTCTTATGATATATCATTGTTGTTGCAATAGGTATAAATAGATTTAATTTGTTATAATATATTTTTGTTGTTGTAATGTGTACTCTTAGCAATTTATATTTATAATTCCAATCATTCCAACCAAATTTGGAAAAAAATAATCTCTAAACATAAAAGTAAATTTAAATTTAACTTAGCTAGGTACTCTTTAGGAAGCAAATAAGTAAATCCGAGGGATGGATAGTAAGTTAGAATGGCATCATGGGATGAATAGTAAGTTAGAATGGCATCATCATTTAATTGCAAACATTCTGAAAAATCTTAAATTGTCTATAGTTTGAGGTTGCAAGATCAGGATATTTTCACTCAATAGATTCATTTAGTTATAAATTGCCAGGAAAAGATAGTTTTAGACTTTAGTTTTTAGTTTTAACACCGCAGGACAGACTTCCATAGAAAACATCATTATTTTCCTCTATGAATCATTTAAAGTAGAAAAATAGCAACTCATGAAACCTTCAACATAAAAGATCGTCACCAGTATGACTGTTTCAGCCTGCAACACAATACATAGTCACCATTATGACTGTTTTAGCCAACATAATACATAGGATTAGGCAGTTTAAATGTTCGAGATCCTGTAGGATCTCCTGTGACATCACTCCATTGATCTCCCATATTTCCCCAAATCCGATATCCATCCTTCTCCAATTGAGCTCTTTTTGTGAGCTTCAAGTCCCTGACTCTGCTAGGTTTGTCATCTGGTTCTCTGAGGAGCCCCAACAATGAAGGTCATCAATATTTAAATCATGGAATACTCCATTGCAATAAACCATAAACCTAACAATAGTTCATTCTTCTCTTGAGATTATGCATTAATATTCAGTTTGGAATGAATAATTAACATACCTCATTAGCAAACCTGCCCAGTCCTTGTAGCCTACACGCAACAGGTTGTCTGCTGTCAAGTCCTGGGACTTGCAGCTCCTTCCTGTGACGAAGAAAACACTAAAGCCCATTTCTCTGAGCTCATTATAAAGGGAGAGAGTTTCATTTATTGCAGTTGCCTTTTCCTCCAGAATCCACTTGAAGAATTTGGTACCATTGTAAGAACCTCCCCTGCAAGTGTCCATAGTTTTTCAGCAAAGCTGTGGTCAAGTGGACTTAAACTATTTCTGAGTTTTTGAATGTTCTGAATATATTTCTACAATCAAAATGATTGGATTCTGAATAATGAAAAATTATGATTTCTCCATTTTCAAAATGCCTGATTTTATCATATCAAAATTGGATTTTGCATAATGAAAAATTATGATTTGTAGATTTTCAAAATGTCTGATTCTATCAAACACGATGGAAGAAAACAATGACATATACACAATATTTTACAGTATTGAAGAAAACAATGACATATATACAGTATTTTACAGTATTAAGAAAACAATGCCATATACACAGTATTTTACAGTATTGTATGATAATGGGTAGAAACAAAAAAATGGACAAAAAGTAACATCTGTTTTTAATGAATGGGTAAGACCTAAATCTTTGACGCATTGGCCTGGGTAGACTGACAGACCCTATATATTAATGCTGGAGGGATTGTTCTTACTTTCACAATCTCAATGTAAAGAATACAATACATATTCAACAACATAATCACTTTTGACAAAAATTGTTAGCAAATTTGTGGAAAACAAACATTGATTATCAAATTTGTGACTGTTCAATTTTCATACTTAATTGAGATGAAATTTGACATTACCCAAAGTCATTTTGTTCGTAGTAGCCAAGATTGGAGAGAGTGGTCTCATCAATGTCGAAAATCCAGGCGTCCTTCCCATCTCCAACAGCCTTCACTTTCTCGCTGTGGAGATATTCACGAGCTAAGTTTACAGTGAAATGCAGGTCCTTCTGGTATTGCCCCCCTAACATATAACCACCCACGTAATCCACACATTGTGCAGGGACATTGCTCCATTCGCCAGAGTTATTAAGCTCCACATTCAACCTCCAGCTCTCACACCACGCCTCCAGGCTCCCTCTTGGAGGGATGGAATACCAACACCAGAGGAAAAGGATGGACATGATGACCTTGCAGATCATGATTTTAATAGACAAAAAAAAAAACGCACCAGTTGCAATTGCAGATCGGAAATGCCGAGCTTCCGACTGGTTTTTATATGAGTGGACAGTACGGGAAAGTGCCGAATCAATTCCTTGCTTCCAAACGGATCGTAGCATGGAACAACAAGACCGGGTTTTCTATGAACGTTCTTTTGTTGTAATTTTGGAATGTTCTATTTGATGTAGCTTACCATGATAAGTGCAATTTCTCTGAAGCATATTAGAGTTAGGGTTTAGTTGCCCATGCTACGCAACCACTAGTTGTCTACATTGACTGTAACCCTAGTCCTTTTTTATTCGATGAAAGGACAGGTTGTAACCTTAGTCTTTTTTTTATTCTATTAACCCTAGTCCTTTTTCATTTATTCTATGAAAGGATTGGATGTAACCCTAGTCCTTTTTATTCTATGAAAGGATTTCGTTTTTTTGAATAGTTGCATTGTGATTCTTTCTTTAAGGTGATATAGAGTGATGTGATTTAGTACTCTAAATTAATTTTGCTGTTATGTCTTTAGAATTGTATTTGTAGATATAGTATCCATTGCTTTTATATGTGATTAATTGGTGTTTGACTTTTACTTTAGGAATGCAAATATGTTAACTATATATTGAAATTTTAACATGATATCATATATGTATAAATTATTTACATGGGTGTGATGCTTAGAAATCTCCAAAAATTAGAGTGCTCCAGAGGTTTATGGGGAGATGTCCAAGAAACTTCAATGATTAGATAATTGATTTATGCTTTTGATAGGTTATTTATTTGTTTTGTGTCCTAATATGTTTTGTTTGATGTGTGTTTAAGGAACTATAGGGATGATGGATGTATTTGGTCTCAGAGAAAGTGATTGATTAAAGGAAGCTTTTAACTTCACTCCTTGGAAGTATAATTTTTAGATGCAATTGGAGGAGGTTGTTATGGACCATTGTTAAGGGAAGGCTCTTGTTCCCACCTATCCCCAACAGCTTGTTGGGGATAAAAAGAAGGTTTCCAAGGAAATGAAGATCATATTGGATTTCATGAAGAACCACTTGATCCCTCATATATTTGGTAAACCGGCACAAGAGATGTGTGAAGCATTGATGTTTCTTTATCAAAGTGTCAATGCCTCTCCATGATGATCTTAAGAAACAAGCTCACCAATGCCCACATGACTGACATGAACATGGTGACTAGCTACTTAATGAAGATTGTCGAGCTTAAAGATCAACTCTGTACTATTGAAGATAAGATTGGGAATAAGGACTAACTTCCCATAGCATTAAACATGTTCTTATTGCTTTGGGAACCCTTTGGGTAGGGTGTTTATGCTCATGAGATGTTCTTTACTTTGGGAACTTGTGGGATGACTTCATACAGGAGTAGATAAGGCAAGGGCATTTTCACCCAAATTGGATGAGATCCAAAACCTAGCCTTCAACAAGAAGGTGAGTACATGACGTAAGAAAGGAAGATTCTAAAGGAGTTAAAAGGGTAGGAAGGAATAATCAAGGAAAGAAGAGCCAAGTCATGTGAAGTATTTAATGTTCCATAAGATGAGCCACTATGCATCTCAATGTCCTAAGAAGAAGAAACCAAACATATGGCATAAGTAATTTGTAGGGAGTGCAAAAGCTTTAACTTGAGTAGATGAGTTAGCATCCAAGATTAAAACTTCAATTTTCTCCATGGTTTCATGCCTTTCTAGTAACACCATATGGTTAACATTTGAGCAAGTGATCTCTCCCACAAAGTTTCTCACTTGGAAACACTATATGATGAGTTTAAAAAAAATTTAGATTGCAACCACTCCTCTACATAGTAAAATATTGATGACATCCATGGAAAGCTTATCAAATTTGAGTCACTTTCAAGCCAGGTGAGCCAGTTTGTGACACTCTTTCTTACATCATCTTTAGGATTCCCAAAGCTAGACCAGTCTTCCCACAAGGAAGGGGTTGTGTCATCCAATCCTATTGGACCTCACTTGACTCTTCTTGTCCATGATCCAATGACTAAAAGGTGGCACATAACTCGTAAATTCAGTGTCACCAAATTTGATGGGTTAAACATCACAAGATGGGTCACTCAGATGGAACATTAATTTTCCTTGCATGGTATCATAGAAGATATGATGAAACTTCAAATGGGTGCCTTAAATAGTTCCATCATGAACATTGGAAATGGTGGAAATGGAATAAGAAATCCTATGAGGGTCATATTGCTTGGACACAATTTGCTTCAAATCTCTGTGAACTATTTGATACATACACTCAATTTGGGACAATTTCAACCAAGCTCAAACAATCTATCACAGACATAGGTTTCATCTCATCTTTGGAGCATCTGGCCATCCACACCAAAGGAATTTTTGATAATTTCTACAACGAATGCTTTATTAGTGGTTTGAAAGAAGAGATACATACAAAGGTCTTAATGGTTTGTCCCACTAATTGTTTGGATTCCACTCAAAGAGCTAGAGAAGCAAAAAAGGTGATGAATTCTCAAATAAAAAAGGCCCCATTTATTACCTTTCTCCATCCACCTACCTTCCCTTACACTAATCCCTCACCATCCTATCCACCTCTCAAGGTCCAAAAATTAACCCAATATGAAATGGAAGAGCACCACCTCAAAGGAATCTACTACAACTATAATGAGAAATATTCTCTTGGCCATAAATGTAGGAAAACAAGCTATTTATGGCCATTTCAAAGGACTTTTTTTATGACAAAGTTTAAGCTAAAACCCATGCGTCTCATCCATATTTGGAAGACAACCCCTATCTTGACTCATTTATTGGAGGTGGAACCCCACATATCTTTGCATACCTTGACTGGTCATTTTGCTCCCCAAACCCTCAAATTGACTGGCTACAACAAACATCACAAGGACATAGTATTAATTGACAATGGTAGTACATAAAACACTATTGATTGTTAGGTACCCCAACAATCACACTTTCATATCCATGCTTTGGCCAAATTCCAATGAAACCATGATTGCAAATGCAGGAACTATGAAATGTGGTGGTCATCGTAAAAATGTGTGGCTTCAAATCGATGATTATTCCCTAAAAACCCACATGTTTTCTATTGAAATGAATGGGTTTGATATTGTATTGGGTGTTAACTAGTTATGAACACATTCGGCACCATCACCAAGCATTCAAGTTCCTTATACATGAGTTTCTAATAGGCCAATCATAGATACACTCTCAAAGGACTTACAACCCATCTCTAGAGATTATCAACTTGCAATATATGGAAAATATTCTTGAAAGGGGTCATTTAGGCATTGTGGCTCAATTCTGAGTCATTCAAGCTTTTAGACCCCTTCTCAACCCATTCATTTTGGCATGTAGTTAGCCTTTGAAAAAAACCAATCCATCTTTGAAACTCCCAAAGTACTTGTCCCTTTCTCATGATGAGCATGATCATTTCATTCCACTCAAACATGGTAGCCTCCTATCCAACACACATCCATATCACCATCTATTTTCCCCATAAAATGAAATTGATAAGATAGTTTAGGAGTTGGTAGTTCCTGGTGTCATTCATCCCAGTACCATCCCTTATTCTTCCCCAATTTTATGGTCTTAAAGAAAGAAGGCACTTAGCATATGTATCCTAACTTTCGTGCTCTGAATAAACTAACCATCAAGGACAAGTTTCCCATTCCTATCATTCACCAAAATTGATCTTTGCTTACGATATCACCAAATTCACATGAAGGAGGAGTATATCCCAAAAATTATGTTTGCAATCATGAATGCCATTATGAGTTCTTGGATATGTCCTTTGGCCTTTGCAATGCACCTCTAGCCTTCCAAAGTCTCATTAACAAAATAGTTAAACCTTTTCTGTGTAATTTTTTCCTCATATTTTTTTATGACGTATTTATCTACAATAAAACTTAAGAATATCATGTAGCCCATGTGGATTAATTCTTACAACTCCTTTTATATCATCAAATCTTTCTTAAAAGGTCCAAATGTTCCTTTTGGTGTCTCTAAAGTGGAATATTTGGGCCATATTGTTAGTTAGGAGGGTGTGCACGTGGATCCAAACAAAATTGAAGCAATGAAGGATTGGTATCGCCCTAAAACTTTTAAAAACATAAGAGATTTTTTGAATCTCATTGGTTATTATATAAAGTTCACCTATAACTATGGTAAGATTGTATCTCCACTCACAACCTTTCTTAAAAAATGCTTTCAATTGGAACAATGTAGCAAAAAGGATTTCCAAGACTTAAAGGGGGCGATGTGTTCCACCCATGTTCTTGTTTTTCCCAACTTCACTGAAACCTTTGTCTTGGAATCTTACGCCTCGCGTAAAGGAATTAGAGTGATTATCATGTGAGAAGGTAGACCATTGGATTTCACTAAAAAACAACTTTGTGAGTGGAACTTGGCAAAATCGACTTGTGAAAATGAGATGATGGAAATATTGCATGCTATGGAAATATAACATCCAAACCTATTCGATCAACTTTTCTAGATCAAAACCAATCATCATAGCCTAAAATAATTTATGGAGCAAAGAAATTCCTCCCTTGAGAAGCAAAAATAGGTCACCAAAATGTTGGGATATGACTATGAGATAATTTACCGTAAGGGAAAGGAGAATGTGGTAGCAAATGCTCTCTCTTGGAAGTATGAAGAAGAAGGTTACAGTTTTTTCCATATCCTTCAACGTAGAAAATTGGTTGCATTCAATCCATAATGAATGGTTCATAGATTATATGCTCGCTACCATGGTAAAAAAACTTCAGAAGGAACCTTGTGCATATTTGAGTTATACTTGGCACAATGATGAGATTTTATATAAAGGATGTTTGTATTTTCACAAGAAATTGGCAATAAAATCATGGGTATTATCTAAGCTACATTCATCCCCCATAGCTGGTCATTTAGGATTTGATAAAACATATGAAAGGATCAAATGCTCATTTATATGAAGGAATGAAGAAGGAAACCCACCAATTTGTGACAGAATGTGACAATTATCATTGACATAAATGTGCGATAGGGAAACCTCTAGGTGAACTTCAACCACTTCCCATTCAATCTATATTATGTACTAAAATTTCTATGGATTTCATTGTGGGTTTGCCAAAATATGGAAATAAGTATGTAATCATGGTTTTGGTTGATCATCTTTCCATATATGCTCATTTTTGTTCCCTACAACACCCTTTTAGGTCCCCTATGGTAGCTCAAATATTCATGGATAATATATTCAAACTACATGGTATGTTGCAGTTCATTTCCATAGACCATGAACACACTTTCATTAGTACTTTATATCAAGAATTATTTTGACATGAGGGCACTCAACTAAATCTCAACACCACATATTACCCCCAAACTAATGGTCAAACGTAAGCTAGTAATAAGTACCTAGAAGCATATTTGTGGTGCTTTAGTTTAAAGCAACAATACCAATGGGATTAGTGGTTACCTTTATCAAAATGGTGGTATAATCCAACTCATCATACTACCACTAAAATTACTCCCTTTGAAGTTGTCTATGGCCAAAATTTCCCCTTAGTACTAGGCATATTTTAGGTATAGGAGATCGAAAAAACAACCACAACTTGAGCTGACCTTCTCCACACTTTCAAGGCTAATATGATAATGGATTAGAATACAATGAAGAAATATACTTATCAACATCATTTTGAATGTTTTTTTGCAGAAGGGGGTTAGGTATTCCTCCACTTATATCCTGTGATGAACCTGCAATAATTAATTAATGCAAATACACGAGATATCAGAAATAACAGAACTCGGAATCACTTTTATATTGATCACAGGCCACTTCGAGGGGGCAAGCTCAATACAATTAACTTCATGGTGCCTTCAATGACCTCAACACACACTTATATACTAAGTCTATGCCCAATACTATGAGTCAAAACCATGGGACATATAATACTACGGGACGACTTACAAAGCATATGCATCCAATACTATGGGTCAATACCATGGGCTAATATAAACTATGGATCAACAAATACTACGGGACGACTTATAAAGCATATGCGTCCATCAACAATATACTAACAAAGTAAAAAGAAGGGTTGACACGGGTTCCTAACATCCCCTCTCCCTTAGAAAAATATTTGTCCTCAAAGATTTGGTTGGGGAAATTGATGCAGAATCTGAATGAGTGGTTCCCCGATAGCATCCTCGAGTTGCATTTCGGGCCACTTACGCCTTTGGAGTTTCAGGGAGGATTGCTTGGAAGGATGTAGACGAAGAAGAACCATATCAGCTGCGTGAAAAGTGCACTCAGAATGGTGTTGATCGGCTGCTTGTTGCAGTCGAATTCTGGCCATGTGAAGATTGTCTTGCAGAATGAGAAGAATCTGATCGCGGTTTTGAAGAACCGAGTCAATTGCCTGAACTGGGGAGATGCGAAGGGTGTATGGAAGAAGAATTGGTGGTGTATATCCATAGACTGCTTCATATGGTGTCCTTGTAGATGTGGTATTGTACCACCAGAGTGCGTCTAAGAAATCCATAGAAATAGTTGGACAAATCTATGTAGGGATGGGAAAGGGTTTGAGCAGTCCCGAAAGGAGTGTCGTTTCACCCTTGTTGACATGGAAAGTATCACAGTCAGCCACCATCTATTGAATTGTCATTTTCAGTCCCTGCCAAAAGAAGTTACATTGTTCCCGATCATACATTTTGAAGAACCTAGAGTGCCCTGCTGATGAAGAAGCATGGAGTTCATAGAAGAGATAGCCCTATTGAACATATTGCAACCAATTTGGAACAAGCAGAGAAATAGCTGTAAGAGAAACTGGGTCATCAATTGTGCGAGAAGGAGCATCTGCCACCATATTGTCCTTACCCTTATCGTAAGTGATCGCATAGGGATAACCCATGAGTTGGATATCCCATTTCAGGTGTGTTGGGGAGGAGACCCATTGTTCTAGGAAATTTTCCAGACCCTGGAGATTAGTCTTGATGCAGAAATAATTCCCTAATAGGCATGGCTGCCACTTCTGTACTGCATGCAAAATGGCCATCATTTCCTGTTGAGAGGTAGATGCGGCTAAATTCTTACCGGAAAGGTCTCTTGAAGGCAGCAAGCTCATTGGTTCAACAAAGACACCTGCATATCTATCCAAGGAAGTAGTGGAGACTGTTGATGGGTGCATCTGAATGGAATGGAGCTGAGCGATGACACCATGTGAATTCTTCTTAAGGATTTTTTCCAGGCGATGTGAACTGATGATGCAGAGAGACCCTAGTTGTAAGCCCATAAATTTTTGTTGTGCCCCATTAACTGAAACTGCATCCAAAGTTCGGCAAAATCCCATAAAATGGGGCCAAGTGTGCGTAACCATTGAACACCCAAAACCACATCACATCCACCTAAGGACAAGGCAAACATGTCAGAGCGTAGGTTATAATATTCCATAGAGATACGCACATTGTGACACTTCCCCTTGCAAGGTAAGGTGCCCCCATTGGCAACCATGACTTCAAAGTGGGAGCAAGGATGGACAAAACAATCAGCCTGTTTGCCAATCCAAGGGTCAATGAAGTTATGAGTGCTACTAGAATCAATGAGTATGGTAAGAGGGAGCTTCTTGAAGTATCCCCTAACCCGCATTGTTTGTGGGGTGGTGACGCTTATTACAGCATGGAGAGAGATCTCGGGTGGGTCGTCCTGAGATGGGGTGTCAACAGGCGGGTGCTGAATGTCAACCTGATCATCTACTATATCTATAGCTTCTTCACCAAGTTCAGAGGCAAGTGGAGAATCCACATCCAAGAGATAGAGCTTTTGTTGAACACATCTATGTCCCCGAGTGAATTTCTCATCACAATTATAACAAAGCCCTTTTTCTCAGCGTGCCTACATCTATGTTTTAGACAAATGCTTGATAGGAGTTGGTCGAGGAGTAGGCGTGATGGGAGGTCGTTGGGAACTCATATTTCTGAAGGGAACAAAGGTGGGTTTAGAGCATTGTTGAGCTGCGATCTTGTCCTCGGCCAGCTTAGCCAACCCTAGGACTTCCATCATTGTGTTGGGACAGAACATTTTGACCTTTGAGCGGATTTCATCCTTGAGACCACTGATAAAAAAACTCATGTAGAATTCATTAGACAATCCTTCTGTGTGATTGGCTAGTTTCTCAAATTCCATCTAATACTCTCTCACTGTGCCAGTTTGGTGAAGTTTAATGAGTTCTCCTGTGAAGTCGTCAAAAGCACTAGGACCAAATCGTGGCAAAAGGAGTTGGAAAAAATCTATCCAATTTGGCTCGGGATGAGCTTTGATGTACCAACGGTACCATTGAAGGGCTTCCTGTTCCAAATGAAAGGATGCAAGTGGAACTTTCTGGACATCAAAAGTATTATGCAGACTGAAATATTGTTCTGCTCGGTATATCCATCCAGTCAGATTAGTACCATTGAAACGAGGAAAATCAAGCTTCGGCCCACGAAAATTGCTGGAAGAAGAGAACCCGGTGACTACAAAAGATTTTGGCTGTCGGTTATTGTTCATGGCTGAATGCTGAAGATGGAGGCTGAGAAATTTTTCATCCAGATCTTGGAGTTTGGTTTGGATGGCTGCAAGTGCTTCCTCCATGGTTTTTGCTCCTGCGCGGGTGAAAACCACAACCAGGAGTTTTTTTTTTTTCGGGGGGGGGGAATGGATAGAAAAACACAAACAAAAGCTTATTTAGTAAAGGAAAATTTGGATTTGGGAAAAACTCGGATTGGTAATTGGGGTTTGACTAGGATTTGGACACTTTCTGATGGACAGGGAGGCAAAAAATGGGGATTTCAAAACAAAAAATAGGGATTTCAGAAGCGGGGTGAAAGAATGAGAAAATTTGGTAGAGAGGGACAAAGAAGCAGAATTAGGAAAGGAACATGGTGGCAAAATTTGAAGGCGTTTGGGTGAAAATTGAAGGAGTTATGGCAAACCCTAAAAATAGAAAAATGTGGGATTTCTGGTCTTGGGAAGTGGAATTTGGGATAGGGTCTTCAGGAATGAAATATGCAGAATGGGATTGCAGGGATGTCAATGAAGTTTCAGGGAAAACAGAGTTGAAAGAAGGGAGATATGGCCAAAAAACAGAATTTTATAACGTCTTTTTTTTTCCAGAAATGGATCGGCAACGGTGGCACGAAAGGGATCCGCAACAGATGGATCTGCAACGGCGTGGAAGGGATGGAAAAATGGCTGGATCTGGAACGAATTTCAGAATAGATCTGAAACGGCTGGATCTGGAGCGGAAGTGATCGACAATAGTTCAACTGAAAATAGATATGGACCCCAGGTATGTGCGGCTTCCTATCGGTTCAGGAGATTCACTCAGACACCAATGCTGTCTGACGGCTGGCGTATTGGGGCAGTACCCCTCACTCCACGGTTCAGGTAAAACTGATAACCACTTTTCCACAAATGACAACTCTTGGTTTACCTCATGGGTGGGAACTAGTCAATCAGGTAGGTTTCGTTGCCCTTTTCGCTGGCAGGTCCTCTCAATGGGACCACTACTTTGGGGTTCCTGTGGTACTCCTCACAATGATTTTTAGGGCTTATGCCCAAGTACTTACCATAGTTAAGCGGATAGGGATTATTCCCAGATCCGAACTTGCAACAGATGCGAAAAAAAAATTTGGCAGAAATTCCACCCAACGAACCCAAGAAAGTGCTATGATACCAAATGTGATGAACCTGCAATAATTAATTAATGCAAATACACAAGATATTAGAAATAACAGAACTCAGAATCACTTTTATATTTATCACAGGCCACTTCGAGGGGGCAAGCTCAATACAATTAACTTCACGGTGCCTTCAATGACCTCAACACACACTTATATACTACGTCTATGCCCAATACTATGAGTCAAAACCATGGGACATATAATACTACGAGACGACTTACAAAGCATATGCGTCCAATACTATGGGTCAATACCATGGGCTAATATAAACTATGGATCAACAAATACTACGGGACGACTTACAAAGCATATGCGTCCAACAACAATATACTAACAAAGTAAAGAGAAGGGTTGAAACGGGTTCCTAACATATCCATATAAGTAGACCTCACTCAAGGAAAACCACCAATAGAATATTTCTCCTGAGTTTTACGAGCCCTATAAAGTCCTCAAACATGTGGTCCCATGGCTTACAAATTGGAGCTACGTAGCCACTCTAATATTCATCCCATATTTCATTTATCATACTTGAATAAAGTAACTAGCCCTCACTATCGTATTAAAAATAGCCTTCTATAATTTGGAAAAGAAGGATCCATTTGGTTGCAACTCGAAGCCATCCTCGACAAATAGAAATTTCATCTCTAGCAACACACGACCCAAGAGGTGTTGATCTGGTGGAAATATTCCCATCCCGAGGATGGTGCATGGGAATTAGCAACAATAGTTCAACGATTTCGACATATCAACATGTTAGGGTCCTATACTAACAACCTTAAATAGATAGATAGGCTCCTATGTATCAAGGACATTTATATTAAATAAATCACATAAGAATATATAGTGTGAAACAAATATTTGTAAGAATAATTACTAGAAATCGGGCTCCAGATGGCTAAATCCCGCTAGAAAACTGGTCCTTATTAACCCCATTCTTTCTGCCTATCCTCTCTATGCCTGCTCCATTTCTCTCGCCTCCAAAACAGTGATGCTGGAAATTACTAAAGAGCTCAGGAAATTCTTATGGCAAGGAGGGAGATCCAATAAATCTAAAAAGTTTCACTTGATAAACCCGGATACAGTGTGCAGACCCAAAGTGTATAGCAGGGTGGGGATCAAAGACCCTTCGATTATGAACCTTGCTCTCAGTGCCAAAATTCTATGGAGGATCATTGCTGGAAAGAAGGTGTGGTGGAAGGAAATCTTCTACAAAAAATATATGTTCGAAAGCAGAAGACGTTGTGTGGAAAATATTTATCAGGGGAAAAGAGGGTCTTCTATTTGGAACCTCTGCAAGCGAGCAACTTTCACCATCCAACGTAATCTTTTTTGGATCCCAGGAAATGGTAAGCAAATCTAAATCTGGAAGGACAACTTTTTCTCCAGCCTTCCCGCAAATTCATTACATGAAGTCCTCGATTTAAGAAATTGGATGGAGCAAGCTATATTCATACTCTGTTTGATTTGTCCTCTTGGTACAACCAAGTAAAATGGATGGGATGGATCAATCTGGAGCTCCCGAAGCACCTTCTTCATGACTATAGTGTTCTTCTCTCCTTGTTTCATGGTTCTCTTCCTATCCATCAAACTATGAGAGATAAGCGTGGTTGGGGAAAAGCGGGCTCATACTCTGTTAAGGAGGGTTATGGTTTTCTGGATTCCCTTAGCAATCATCACATCAAGAATAACAAGTGGAACAGATTCTGGGACAGGGATGGGCTTCCAAAAGTAAACACCTTCTATTGGACTCTTGCTCACAGGAAGACTCTCACCACCGAGAATCTCAGGAAAAGGGAGATTGAAGGACCGACCAGATGCATTCTTTGCAAGGAAGCTGAGGAAATGATAGACCATCTCTTTCTAGAATGTAGTTTCTCCCAAGAGGTATGGCACCGTGCCTACCAGGATATCCAAACAAACCTAATCCTTCCAACAAACTGGAATGACCTCTTTGCAAACTGGCATCTCTACTGCCAAAATTCACTGCCTAGGAAGCCAGACTTCAAAAGAGCTTAGGTCGCCTTCCCCAAATTCATTTGTTGGAAACCATGGATTACTAGGAACAAATAAATTTTTGAAGATATCAGGGCCACCCCAGGTAAATTCCTCTCCTCTGCAAAAGCGCTCTGGATTGATTCCCTCTCCTCGATAGGTATGAAAAACATTTGCAAGGAACCATTAAATTTGGAAGAGAAAAATTGGGTGGCAGACCTCTTGATCTCCCCCCACTTTTCCCTTTCTTCTCATTCTTCCAAGAAACATAAGCCCCAAAATTGGTACATCATAATGGAACCAAAGGAACTCCAGCTCTAGATCAAGACTCTTGATAGTCATATTCTTTTATTTGATGGTACCTCGAAAGGAAACCCTGGGTTGACAGGCGCGGGAGGAGTCCTTCTTGACTCTAAGGGAAACAAGGTGAAATACTTTGCCTAGGGAATCAGCAGGAGGACAAATAATGATGCAGAATGGCTCGCATTGATCAAAGGAATGGAAGTCACAAGGAACGAAGATGTCAAGTATATCGTGGCCCTTGGAGACTCAATGCTAGTAATCAGGGTAGCCAGGTCTCTGGCCAAAAATCGTAGTAAACCAGTCTCCAAGCTCCATCATCTCTTCATCTACGTGGCTAAGGATTTTAACTCTATCACCTTTCTTCACATCTTGAGGAACAACAACTAGAAAGCAGAGATCATGTTCAATATAGGTGCTGGTTTGGATTATGGATTATCGATCAGCAATGGTCAAAACCTTGTTATCAATTGGGTTCTGCAACCCCCCCTCCTGGTTTGCTAATGAATATCATGAATACACTATTTAAGCGCGCTATGTCAGCTTGGTATTTACCTTGCCACTATCCTACAAACTACATCCCCAACCCAAATATGAAATTGACTTATGACAAGATCTTCTTGGGATCCCCCTCCCCTCCTTGATCCTTGTCCGCGTCCTCTCGGCACACTTGGCATACTCCACCAGTTGAATCCACCTGTCTCGCATGCAGGAACTCATTGAGACCAGGCTCCAAGGAACCCTTAGCATATAACATGCTCGAGGGTGACAATCCTGGCATTCTGCAGGACTCCTTCTGCGCCATGTGTTGGGTTTGTATTTCCAAGTTAAACATGGAGGATGATAATCATAATGCTTGTCTGAATATCCCTGCGCTACAGTGTTGACGATGTAGGAAACACCTCCAGGTCCATTCGGGGGGGGCGGGGGGTTGGCATGAAAAGATACCTCTTAGCTCTCGACATGGTGCAAGGGCAGAGCAATGGCAATTCTGAGTAGTAAGCTTCTCATGGCGGTTTTGCGCAGCAACCCTTTCGTGGTCATTCTAGAATTGATGAGCCAGGCAATGGCAGGAATTGGGCTCCTCTCAACGTGGGGTAGGGACTGAGAAATTGTGGTTCTGCGCAGCATGTTGTTCGTGGTCACTCCAATGAGCCGAGCAGTGGCAGGAATTGGGCTCCTCTCGACGTGGGGTAAGGACAGAAAAATGGTGGTTCTGCGCAGCATGTTGTTCGTGGTCACTCTAGCTAGCCAGGAAGTGGCAAGAATTGGACGCATCCAGTAGGTGATAACAGTGGTTTCATTAATATGGGGTCTCCTCAAGGGCTGGATAGTCTATCCTCTGAGGTCCTTTCACATTTACAGTAGTTGGAAACACAAGTTCATTTGCTCAAAGGTGAGAACTTAGACCTTAAGAAAGCCATTTCTCACCTTTCCACATTTGTTCAGATCTCGAACTCTGAAGTTTGCAATGGTAGCAGTAAGTTGGAGTATTTTGACATGATGGCTGGCAAATTTGAGAATGGTTGCCCCTATTTGGTGGATCTGAGCACCCAAATTAAGTCCCTGCATAGTAGTCTCAGAATTGTTGAAGCAAAGATCGACAACATAAGGTCTGATAATAGAAACAACTCCACTATCTTCCATGGAATTGTTGATGATAATGCCGGAGCTGCAGATGGGAACAAGGAGAAGAACATCCACCAGCAACATGTCAACTGTTGAACTCTCTGTTTGCTCATCCATGTATTTACAGAACTTTTTGTTATGGCCCTTTTTCCGCAAAGGCTTGTAGAAGCTAGTCCAATGTTTCTCTTCACGTTACGTATTTCTTCTTTAGTTTTCTTCTAGGAAAGTTTGTAAGAATTTGCAGTTGTCGTAGAATAGGGTATATGTATGACGTGCAAAGACTGGAGTGTGATGTGCTAGTCATGACACCTCTCCAATTTTTGGATCAGTCTTCCCATCTTTTTTGTAATATCGTCTCTTTTTTAATATAAAATCTCGTTACCCGTTGTTGTAAAAAAAGAAAGAATACTTACTAGAAGGTTCCGCCTACTAAAAAATTCCTTCACATAAAAAAAAGTAAAAGCGAGTAATAAGATGTCTTGTGAAGCATACTGTAATTGGAACTCTGCTCATTTGGAGTTTTCCTCCTTGAAGAGGCAATTGATTTTTCATTAATCAATAATCTGATTTCTATTGCGGTATTTGGTAATCTACAATTGTTTACTGTTGTGGCAATTCTATCATTTTCATGCTAAAATATTGCTATACTATGTTATTTTTGTAATGATTTTCCTATTTTTTTATTAAAGTACCTAGACTTTGTAAGAGGCATGTGATCAAGTGGGAGCACCAGATTTTTTTTTTCGAGTGATTCATGCCCCAAATAATTTTATTCTTATATTGTAGTTATGTCTTCTCTCATTGATACAAAACGTTCTATATTTGAGGAGGAAAATGTAGAGCATGCATGGTAGGATGCCTTTTCTAAGGATTATAATTCCACTCTAAAGAATGATGTCTAGGATATTGTTCTAAGGCTAATGGGGAAATTTGCACTAGATTCTAGCTCATTGTTTAATTAATCATGCAGATGATGGGAGCTTTAAGAAGTATAAGGACAAATTTGTGGCAAGAGGATTCTCTTAGAGATAGGAAGTTGAATATGATGATACTTTTTCTTCAGTTTCAAAGTACACTTATATTGGACTCATCTTTTGCATAAAATTTTGGTTTTCCTTTATACCACATGGATGTAAATACTACATTCTATATTGTGTAATTGAAAATGAAGTTGGCATTAATTAGGTAAGGGATTTTGAGGTGCATGAGTGAGATACCCTTATGTGCATATTGAAGAAGACCATTTATGGGATTACACTAGAACCATAAGTGTGGTACTCAAGGATTGATGAGTACTTATTGAATTTGGGATGCACCAATACTACCATAGATAAGGACCTTTATTAATTAAATTATGAATCCTATACTATTTTCTTGGCCTTGTATGCAGATGAATTGTTCCTTATGTGTAGTTTTCAAAATCTTAATGGGTGTTTCAAGAAGAAATTGGCCATCTAATTTGATATGAAGGACATTGTCCTTATGCATTACTTTTTCGGTCTAGAGGTGTAGTAGGGTATATGTGAAGTCTTCCTTGTACAAGGGAAGTACACCATATAGATTTTGAAGAGAATTTATATGATTGATTGCAAACCCTTAGCCCCTCCTATGGTGTTAAATATGAAATTATTTGTTGATATATATTTTAATTTGGTATATCATTCTTTGTACATGAATCTGTTTGGTTCACTAACGTTACTTTTGAATACTAGGTCTAATATATATTTTACAGTGAATACTTTGTGTTAGCACTCAAAATATACCTCAGGATGTAAAAGGGACATTTCAAGGTAACCACAACACCAATCTTTAGGAAAGAGAGTTGGCTTCTTTCTTTCCAGAGAGGGATCTCTCACTAATTGTTTAACAAGGCCAGATATATGAATAAGAATTAAAATCAGATTTGTTGTTTGGTTGAAACAAGGTAAGCATTCATTGGGAATTGGAGTCAAAATATAACACATATGTCAATTAACAGTGTTGTGGCATGAAAATTTATAACAAAGGAAAGATAGTTACTCATTTATAGTCAAAATGCTATGTCTGGTGATAAGAGAAGAAATGAAGAACAGTCCATTAACATGGGAATCTAACAAGGATGAATCCAATGCTAACTTTAGTAGAAATATTTTGTGAATATCTGAAACCAATAGAGAGAGCATACATGTATGAATTATGCACTATCAAACACTTATTTCAGACATGAAAAAATAACAAAATGGGATAGATAACAAGGAACACATTCACATGAGGAAAGAAGATACAGACTGTAAAGTAAATAGCACAGAAATATCTGCAAAATGCCAGCCTCGACTCTGTAATTTCTATTAAAGATAGATATCAAATACAAAACTCAAGTTCTCATGGGTTCCGACCCTTTTTTCTCTCTATTACATGTGAATATATATATAGCCTCAACCCTCAGGCTCGAGTCACCCTAACGGAAATTTGTTACAACATCGATGATACCTATATAGATAGGTCCATCATCCTTGAAAATCAGTTACAACAGAAACAACAAGAGCTGACAAGTAGGATTAACTGCCTTTTACATGTGTCAATGAATATTTACTGACTAGTAACAAACCCTAGTAAATAAACAAATCCTAAGTAACTAAGTATTCATACTGTTAGGATATTCCTATACTCCATCCTAGTCCTACAAGCATTTTCATTATTTTGCATTTCAGTCATGCATGCAGGCATGCAATTGCATGCATCCCAGTCATCAGGTTGGTGTCTCCCAGCACCTAGAGCTTAGTTTACTAGCCCCGGGAGCCTGTTTCTACTCAGTTCCAACCCCACTAGACAGTAATGCACCCTCCTTTCACCTATCACATGAGAAAGGAACCCTCCCTCACCTACCACCAGTTACACTTCAGTTAGTTGAGTGATTTGTGGATCTGTTCCTTGATTTGAGGACAAATTGACTAGTTTACTGACTGAGACACTTCGATGGACGTCCAGTGATCCTAGATTGCCAGTTTTGACTCCAGTCAGCTCCTCTTGCACCCTCCTTTCAGCCTCCTTCACTACATTAGTGCACAATGCATGTGTTACACCTACTACATTCAATTAGACTCAGTTTTCAACCTGGTTGACAGTCACTTGTGTATTGATGACACTCCACTGATGATGATTAGGACTCCTAGTGGTGTATTGTTGACACTCCACTGATGATGATGATGAATCCTAGTGAAGATAAGCCATGCCCATGCAGGCTAATTCGAATTGCCACCTTGGCATTCGAATCCTCTCAACCATTGTATTATTTATTGTTCATATTATGATTAATGAATTAGTGTGTGATGTTGTTCTGCTTCTATTTGAGTTCTACTGTATCATAATTCTACTTCTCTTTTACACTGCATTGTCCACTCTTCTTCTATTTTCCTGCTTAATCTTAATCTTTCTTGTGAGGTATACATCAGCTCTTAGATCTGCTGTGAGGATTTTCACACATACTGCAACTCTCCACGATCTTCAAAAAGCTTTATGCATGCAGCGTTAGCTTGGCTTTTCCATATTTCTCCACAGTCTTCCATTGGTTAGCAGCTGGAAGAACTGATGTGTCCACCTCCTTCAACAATACCAGCATCTCTACATGATCTCTATATGAATAGTTCTGTAGGTGTGCACATGCTTCTTTGACCATCGGGACCAACTCAAACACCTTTTCCAGCTTGTTCACAACTGTTTTACCTGACAGTTATTGGCTCATGTCAGCA
This sequence comes from Larix kaempferi, assembly GCA_027924585.1. Taxonomy (NCBI): domain Eukaryota; kingdom Viridiplantae; phylum Streptophyta; class Pinopsida; order Pinales; family Pinaceae; genus Larix; species Larix kaempferi. The sequence continues at coordinate 10,503,334 of BSBM01001152.1, forward strand.
AAGTCTGCATGATCTGACCTGCATTCCATCAACCTGTCTTGATACTCTTTTTGAGTCAACATGGTACCATATTCTTCCCAAAAGAGTGGGAGTCCCTTCTTGAACAATGGATCAAACATATCTCTGAAAAGCTTCAATTGGTATGCCATAATATCTATCCTGGCCTGAATTGTACCTAACTGCTGATGTTTATTTTCCACCTTATTGGCCCAAATAATGGTAGATAATCTGTCCTTTATGTTAGTTTCTTTCACTTCATCCTCAGTCAAACCATTCAAAAAATCTATGGCATTTGCAGCACATTCAATGGGCTACTTCTTCATATTTTCTTTCATTGTTGTTACACTCTGCTTGGCCAAGTTAATGACAGCCTCCTTGTCTAAAATAAAATCAAGGTAGGGTCTTAATTTGTTTGCTTCAGCTATAACATCATCCCATACTACTTGCTTTGATTCCTGCAGTGATGTTTGACCTATAGCCTGCTTCATTAATTCATCATATTTAACCTGAAACTCTAGGTACTTAGCTTCCCAATTCTTCCTCTCTTGGTCTTCTTCTAAAACTCTGCTTTCCAGATCTCTATTCTGCTTCTGCAACTTTTCTAGCTCTAAGTCCTTCAAACTTACCTATGCCATTGATTGAACAATGGAGAAATCTCCAAATTCAATGGAGGAAGAGTTGATCATACTCTCCAACTCCTTACCTTTCTCTTGCAACTTCTTCTCCAAATTTTTAGCTTTGGCCTTTAGATTCTTCTCGCTCTCCACTATAAGGGACATATCCCTTTGCCACTACTTTTCTTTCTCTTCAAACTTCAACAACTTGGATTTACAATCTGTTTATTCACTTTTCAACTCTTCTCTTTTCTTCTCCAGCTCTGTCGGCTCAAAAGCTTCTACCAACTGATTGGAAGGAACCTTTAGTTTCTTATTCAGTGTTTGAATAGTACTATCCTTCTCATTCAGTAGATTTTGTATGCTTTCCCTTTTGTCTGTTTGGCCTTCAGTAGCCAACAATGTTGTCTACAACTTTTTGATTTGTGCTTGGTGAGATTTATTCTCTACTTTTTCATGCCTAAGTTGACTCCCAATCTTATCCTTACTGGATTGGAATTTGAACAGTTCTAATGCAGCTTTCAACAACTTAGCATAAATAACATCTCCAGTCTCTTTATGTAGATGGATCATGTCAGGAATGGGAATGTCCTCCAGGTTCATTTTCACCTCAGTGACCTTATCGTTGGTTGCTAGGGCCAAATTCAAAGTGTTCTAAGCACGGCTCCTGACAGTGACCAAGGACACATTTTTGTTGGATATCTGTCTAACTTCTGCATACAACTTTGATTCTTCTGAAATTGCATCGTTATCCCCTTTATTTTCATCCAACAGCTCTGATCTACTTTTTCTTTGTGCAATAGGCTCAGTAGCTGCCTTATCAAATACATATTCCTTGATTTCGAAGGCATGCACATTGGCCTTTATCTGTTTCTTCTTGCCTCGACCAGTCTTCACCTGTACAATCTACTGCCCTATCCCCTCCACTTTTTGCCTCTTTGGGGATATTTTTGTGCCCTCATCTTCTACATCCATGGCGTCAATGACTTCCACTATGTTGGATTTATCAGAACAATTGGCAAGGGATATAATTGCTCCAACTGCTGGGACAAGGATGGAGGTGCCAGGTTGTGGTGATGTGGCTTTTTGTACAAGGGAGGTGGAATTATATTGTATATCTACATCCATCTGACCTTTACTAGGATACTCCAACCAGTTATCAGTCTTTGCCATACCTGCAAGGTCAAAGTGCACAAAGCCCTTTCTATTACTGTCTTTCCTTCTGTTGAAGATAATTTGATGGGGGTCATAGTTGATGGCAGCTTTTGTTTGAAACCCCATTTCTCTTATCACACACTCAATGGATGAAAGGGTTGTAAGTTTTTCAGAATTTACTTCAATCTGATCTAGGATCTTAATTGAGAGAACAACATGTACAGCATATCAATCATTGACACAATAATGAAAGCACACAAGAGACACAGAGTTTACTTGGGGAAAACCATAAAGGTGAAAAACCCCAATAACTTCCTCAGAGATAGATAGAGCAATGATACAACCCAATCATAAGAGATAGACATCTCTTAGCAGCAACTTCTCCTCCTTCACAAGTGTGCCACTCTCCAAAGAGTGTGTGAGAGAATAGAATGATCAAATAGAGTGCCTCCCGCACTCTATTTATACTTGACTTGACTTTCCTAATAACCTTTACTAGGTCGGCCTTAACTTAACCACATAACATAAAGATGACTGAGCTGACCCCCAATAGGGTGGTCTAATAACCCTTTGACCCACATGGCCGACCCCCAATAGGGTGGTCTAATAACCCTTTGACCCACATGACTTATACAGGGACGACCCCAACAAGGTGGTCTAATAACCCATCAAGTATAAGTTACAACACTTACAATATAAATGACGACACTTCCGTATAGAGGAATAATAACATCTCTATAGGAATACAATATACATATATGTGAAATACATTCTGAAGTTACATATACATCAACACTCCCTCTTAACTAGGAAGGTATTTCTCGACACAAGTCTTCTTCTTTGGATCATCATCAGCGAATCATCGTCCTCGAATCATCGTCATCGTCACTGCTGCTGCTATCTCAATCAATCTCCGATCTACTCGTCAGAGGAAGTTCTATAGAGCCAGTCCTTTTTCATACTGGATGTAGGCCCACCACCTGCAAGTCTTCATCATCACTAGCCATACTGTGGAATCCTCAAGACTTATTACATGAGTCAACAAAACCTCGAAAGAGCATCCCAAGACTGATTACGAGGACACAACTCAACCTATCGGATCTCCCAGGACCTTTTACATGCTACTGCACAACCTGTCCACGGCCACAGAGGATCATCCTGATACTCATGATCATCGTTCACAAAGCACAACCTAGATGCACATCACACAACACTTACATCTACGCCATGGGAGAACACATCTACAACCATGCGAGAATGGCACAACACTTATATTGCAGCCATGGGAGAACACATCTACAACCATGCTCAAATGGCCCAGCACTTATATCGCAGCCATGGGAGAACACATCTACAACCATGCTCGAATGGCTCCAGCACTTATATCGTAGCCATGGGAGAACACATATACAACCATGCTCGAATGGCCCCAACACTTATATCGCAACCATGGGAGAACACATCTACAACCATGCTCGAATGGCCCTGGAAATTACATCACGAACATGGGAGAAAACATCTGCCACCATGTCGGAAAATCCCAGCAATTACATCACGACCATGGGAGAACACATCTACAACCATGTCCGAAAAGCTCATGTGCATCTGTGTCTTCGAAACTCATCACACATAATCCAACTGATTATGTAATGTATCCACCTGATACCTGTCATCACATATGATCATCCTGATCATCATTACTGCATCGTCCTAATGCATGTCATCCAGAGTATCATCCTGATACTCATCACACATGATCATCCTAATCATACAATCGTATCCACCTAATACATATACAGATACATGGTCCAAGCATCCAACATGATGCATATATACATAAATGATCCAACCGATCATATCCAACATCCAACATGATGCATACATACATAAATGATCCAACTGATCATATCGAGCAGAAAATAGAACATCATCCTGATGCTCATCATCCAGCGCTTACATCCATGGCCATGTGAAGGATCCTCCTTCCACCATGCTTGGAATGGCTTCAGCAAATGTCTCCATCACTTCTTCCTCAAAGTGTCATCAATCTGAAGAACACCAAGCCTCTCTCTAAAGTACTCAAACTTCACTCTGGCTAGTGGTTTCATCAGTATATAACATCTGCAATCTGCTCATCCATCACAACATACAGGATCTTCACTGCTCCTCTCTGCACCATATCCCTGATATAGTGATATTTGATCTCAATGTGCTTCGACCTATCGTGGAACACCGGGTTCTCAGACAGCTTCACACAACTCTGGTTGTCACAAAAGATACCAGTAACCTCCAGCGGGAGATCAAATAACTCAAACAATAACTTCCAGAGACATACTGCCTCACAACTAGCCGAACAAGTTGCAACATACTCTACTTTGGCTGTACTCGGTGCTACGCAGGACTGCTTCCTGCTAAACCAAGAGATCACACCTGATCCCATACTGAAGCAACACCCAGAAGTGCTCTTCCTATCTACAGCACTGCCTGCCCAATCTGAATCAACATAACCCTGCAAGTTAAACTTTTGATTCACATCATACTTGAGCCCATAATCAATTGTACCCTTCAGGTACCTCAGAATATGCTTTACAACAACTAGGTGAACACCTCTGTACTCTGCCACACCTCCATGCCTAGAAAATAGTGCATCATCTCCAAGTTCTTCATCTCGAACTCGGCAGCAAGCTTCCGCTGCATGTCGGCAATCAATCTATCCTCATCTGTAACAAATAGGTTATCCGCATACAAAAGTAGTATCATTGGATTGGCTTCCTCAATCTTGCAGTAAAGGTTGGAATCTGCTTTACTCTTGGTAAAGCCCAAACTGGATAGAAAGTTGTCTATCTTACCACATATATGATTTCCCGTCATGTGTCTCAAAACCAAGTGGTTTCTCCACATACACTTCCTATTCGACTACACCATTCAAGAAAGTTGTCTTGACATCCATTTGGTGTATCTTCCATTTCATCACTCGCTTTGTATTTCTCCATGCTACCATTTGCAACATGCTTGATCTTATAGATCCACTTGGAAGTCATGGCAGACTTCCCTTCTGGTTTGGGACCACATCCCAACCATCATTCTTCATGATCGACGGATCATGGCATTCTTCCATTACTTCATCCCAGATCCTGGGAACTTCAATATATTCAATATCTTCAATAGATATCTTTGTTGTTGGAACAAATGTTGTAGTCCTTCTTTTGTAGGTGATGGTATCTTATCTTTCCTACAAAACAAGTTAAATTGCATGATTAGAAACATCTCATAGTTTTCAGAACAAGTTCTTACTCATAAAGAAATATGTCATACAATCATGCAATTAATTTAGCCAATGCTTCAATACAACATTTATCCATATCCCGTGACTTTCTAGATGCCTTCCAATCTCTACTAGAACATCGTTAAGAGTGTGCACAACTCCCAACATGTCAGCAAAGAGGTTTCATTCTATATAAGTAGCAATGGAATGTTGTACATTGCCATAGGCCACTTACCCATCACATGCATATTAGTAGTATATTGTTCATTAATGCAATTATTCTAATATGCATAATACACAACCTAAGTCTAGGAACATTTGAACAACTTTATTTAAACAAACAAATGTAAGAAATGACAATTCAAATACTTATCTTTGTTTGGTTGTTGGGTGGACTCCCTTTGAATCTTTGCAACTCCATTCTAATGTGGATTGTGAGAAGTGGTCGACTCCCTCTAAATATCTGCATCCTTGCAAAAGCTACTGGAGTGTGCTTCCTCTTGATCTTTGCTTCCTGGATTACCTATCCTTGAACTTATATTCATCCTCGATCCGTATGCATGCTTATTAGTATCATTATTGTGTTATCCTCAAGATCTCATACATAATCATACATTCATTAGTATATTCTCAATACTATCAAAACACAATAATCTTAAGCATGTATGGTCATGATCATTTCAAATAGAAATAATAAGAATTAGTATTCAAGGTTTATATAGGACTCTTATGGTTAGTCATATCATAAATTAAAGTAAGAAACATAATATTCCTAAACCCGTGATTACTCAAACCTATAATTTCATGACTCTTCTGGTTAGTCATATCATCAATTAAGGTACGAAACATAATATGCATACACCCATGATTATTCAAACCTATGAATTCATGAGTAATCATTATCAATCATGCCATGTATACTTATATAAAAGATCCTATCACAAGGTAGGATTCTAACTTGATATAGGAAAAACATACCTTGATTAGCATGCTAGCTAGTTATGTCTAACATACCTGCATAATGTCTTCTTGTTTTCTTCAATGACTTGTGCTAGTTACCTGCATATCTCATAGGTTAACCATTATAGAACCAAGTTATACACACCTCGTAAGTAGATGATCCATGACAATGGATGAATCTTTGTCTTCATGTCACCATGATCATATGTTCTTGAAGTAGAACACGATTTGTCTTTCTTGGTGTACCTTTCATGTTAGCAAACAACATAAACCTCATACAACATCACAATGCATTAGTACAATCATAAGTGTCAAAACCTTAATCAATGAATATCTTCTATCATGTATTCATAATTTTATTAAGGTGATATGACAAGTCTAAGGTTAATCAAGATTGTACTAACCTTAATGAAGACAAACATACCATAAGCTTAATCAAGAATATATCTCGAAACATACCTGGATAAGTCATACCTGTTGAGATTTCTTGTAATCTTCTTATGTAAGGCCTTAGCCTCATCTCCCTCTGAAACAGAAACTTCTTCACTTGTGCAGGTGACCAATCCATTCTCTTCTAGGATTAACCCAAACCACTTGATTTGTAGAAATTGGATCTGGAGCTGGATTAGGGTTTGTCAGGGAAACCCTAAAAATTCAAACTTTGAATTTCAAGCTTTTGAAAGGATATAAATATGCACCTTGATGAGCTGATCAACATGGTATACTCATAATTTGAAAACTGTAAAGTTTCACCCCTCAAATTTTCCTTTGCAACTTCCAGATTCACTCGACATGACCCCGAACTAGGGTTTGATAAATCCCACCCTTATGCCCAATCAAAAGGTTCAATCCAAAGCTCTAAGCTTCTATTTTTCTGAGGAGCTTCCAGCCGTGGTCACAGATTTTAAAAATTCCCATTTTTGCAAAAGCCCTAATTTTCCACTTTTCCGATCAAAGTCCCGAACTAGGGTCTGATCAAGCCCGACCTTCTGCCCAACCAAAAATTTTGATCTTGGTCTATAAATTTCGATTTTTATGAGTAGCATTCAGCCGTGGTCTCCGATTACAAAAATTTCATCTTTCTCCAAAACCCTAAATTCCCGAAGCCATGAATGAAGGTGCTAAAAATAATTCTTTTTTGATAGAAATATGTACTTGATTATTTCTGGTGTAACTCCGAACTTTCTGATCCACAGAGTTTGAAACGTTTACCTGTCGTATCCAGACCTGTCATATTTCCAACCCCATGGGTCTAACCTCAATTGGATTCTCTGAGAGGGATTTATGTCAAGTGTCGCAACGTGACCTGTTTATGGGATAAAGCAGGAGAGTGAACTTGTACGACATTCCACATGTCACTGGTTCAGTTTCGACCTTTGAAAAAGTTACCTAAGAAAGTGCAGTTCGTTCACTACCTGTCTCTTTTTACGAAATTTCATTTGGAACTTCCTAGCCCAAGTTATGACCTTTTTTCCTAGGTCACCGGTTTATGACTCAGATCTGGAAGAGGCATAAACCCTAGATTGTACAGATCATAAAACACAAAGTACAATGAATTAGAAGTTGTCCTTTGGACACAAGGTACATGGGGATCTTCTCTTCGACATGTAAAAGTTTTAGATCCGAAAACTTTGCTAAAATGGATTTATAGTGAAAGTGATACGATGACTGGTTTTTGCTATATCAAGCCCTAGCATCGTAAGTGCAACAAGTGTCATACATGCCATACCATGCCTTCTTTCAGGCTAGCTCTGATACCATGTTAGTTTTTCAGAATTTACTTCAATCTAATCTAGGATATTAATTGAGAGAACAACATGTACAGCATATCAATCATGGACACAATAATGCAAGCACACAAGAGACACAGAGTTTACTTGGGGAAAACCATAAAGGTGAAAAACCCCAATAACTTCCTCAGAGATAGATAGAGCAATGATACAACCCAATCATAAGAGATAGACATCTTGTAGCAGCAGCTTCTCCTCCTCCACAAGTGCGCCACTCTCCAAAGAGTGTGTGAGAGAATAGAATGATCAAATAGAGTGCCTCCCGCACTCTATTTATACTTTACTTGACTTACCTAATAACCTTTACTAGGTCGGCCTTAACTTAACCAAATAACATAAAGATAACTGGGTTGACCCCCAATAGGATGGTCTAATAACCCTTTGACCCACATGGCCGACCCCTAATAGGGTGGTCTAATAACCCTTTGACCCACATGAGTTATACAAGGCCGACCCCAACAAGGTGGTCTAATAACCCATCAAGTATAAGTTACAACACTTACAATATAAATGACAACACTTCTGTATAGAGGAATAATGGCATCTCTATAGGAATACAATATACATATATGTGAAATACATTCTAAAGTTACATATACATCAACAAGGGAAGCCTTATTCTTAATTATGAATGGGCCTACAACCCATGGGAATGTAAGGTCTGAAGCTTTCTAATGATCTAGAAAATGTTTAGTTTCTACACTTAACCTTTTCCTAATTAATTCTAGGGAAAACACTCTAGGAGTTAGAAATGTTGGTAGTACATAAGGAAAATGAGAAAACCCATATACTCTGATGACTGTGTCATTTTTCAAGAGAAACCAGTCTCCAATTTTCTTCTCAGATGAAGGTTGCAACATCTCCTTCATCTCTGTTAACACCCTGGGCAATCTTTCCTGATAAAAAACATTGTAAACCTCTGACATGAGGTTGTTCATGAAATTGTTGTAATCTATGTTCATTTCCTTTATGAGCATCATCTCAGGAAGCTGCAAATTCTCTTCATTAAATGAAAAGAACATCCTCAGCAAATACGATTGAAACCTGAAACTTCTGGTGCTGTGGAATTTCACTAGCTGAGGATGGATATTCTCAGCCAGGAACTCATCAAACTTAAGGCAAGCACACTGAACTGACTAGTCATACTCTTAATATTCTAATGGGTAGGTTCTAAGGACGAACAACAGACTCATCAAGGGCTTAGTGACATACATATTGGTGTCTAATCCTAAGAATTAGCTTAGCATGGTTATGACAAACTTAGACTCTTCAGTAAAAATACTGACTTCAGCTGGGAAAGGTTGGTCTTGTAATGAGACACTAGGTTTTAGGAAAACCCTAAAGAAACTTTGCTTTAACTCAACTGTAGACTGTCTAAAATACTGAATTAGGGATTATTCTTTGTAATCTTTAGACTTCACACTGAATTCATCATGAATTGATAGGTCTTTTCTTATAACGGCGGGGCTGACAGGACACAAGATCTTCGAACCGGACGCATCCATAATCACCCTCTCAGAGGAGGAGTAATTATTAGCGCACCAGTTGATGAATTCATGGAAGCTTAGGGTTTGGTCAACTGATAAAAACTGGAAAAATGACCTCTATACCTTATGCACATCTATACCCTGGTTCCTAATCAGTTCCAGTCTATAGTTTACTGCTTCAATAGGTCCATTTAGCAGTATTGTGCCATAAATCTCAGCATCCTTGTCTTCTAATAGTTTCTCTATCTTCTGGTGTTCAAAACCTGGTGGTTATACTTCTCCAAGCTTAGCCATTTAACTAGTTTTATATGAGGACAAGAGGCCTACCTGATTTACTGACAACTGGTCCAAGATTCATGACTGAGGTGGCTGCTTTCTGCACAGTCGTCGGCTTTTGCTTTCCAATGCAGAGACAAACAATACCCAGATCCCCATGCAGAAGTATTTTTATATTTTTTATCTTTTCATATCATTCTTTCACCTCTTGTGATAAATTAATTCTTTGATCCATCCATCCGCATGATCGATCTTGTGTCGTTGATCTCTTTCTTTGATTAACTTCTCTATCCTTTGTAGTCTTCATCCTTCAGAGAGATTCCTTCTCGCACCTTCAATATGCAAACCCAATGTCGATCGTCGATCTGCACCTTATCCGCATCCTGACCGTCCAAAGGTGCGGCTCCTATCAAGCTACACAAATCCAAAAAGTTTATTTATCCGCGCATGTTGTATTTGTGAATTCAATATCCACCGTTGATACTTATCTCCGCTAGATCTATGTCATTGAAAGATGTGGATCCTATCGCCACTTCGCAAATCTGAAAAGTTCATTTCTCTACGCATGTCTAATCGACAAAGCACTTGATGAATGTAGATCCTTTTTCCATGCGTTGATCTAACCATCGATCTACTTGTGGGTTAACCAAGCTTCACCCCCACCCAAACCATGCATCTTTCCTTTGCGAAGTCACTTGTAGCCATCGATCTCTGCTGCCATAGATCCGGTCCGTCCATTCATGTCTCCATAGAACTTTGGGTGGATTTTCACACTTACCCTCATTTGCAATGTTAAAACTTAAGTTCTTCAACCATTTTCATTCCCAACCCACGAATAGACATTCAGAGATCTCATTTGCATTCTGCAGGGTCATACAACTTACTCATAATTTGCAAGGATCGAACCTTCTCCACCAAATTAACCCAAAACTAGTGCTAACAACTAGCTCCAATTAGGGATGCTATCCTCCCTGCGAGGTAGCAAAGAGCCCCGCAGACTAAGTGCCTGATCCATTGGGTTGTTCTCAAAAACTTCAAACCACTATTTTTTCCTTTTTTTGTACATAAAACAAAAAATAAAGGAAATGGATACCCCTCTAGATCTCAAAGCCTTCTCCTCAGGCTTCCAATATTTTGGTTCACCATCTATACTGATTCAAATGCAAAGAAATATATACACCTATGGTACAAAAGTTACTTGTCATCCTCATGACAAGTAATGTTTCAGAAATCTTCCATTTACTGGGCCACCTCCTAGCTGAGACCTATCCTGATGCTCCAAAATTAATGAATTTTCACCTCTATATGCTACAATGATGTATGGACCTACCCACATATAATCAAACTTCCCATGCTTGTCTTCTCTATAAGTATCCCACTTTAAGACCTGATCATTGATCTGGAATTGTTCTTCCTTAACCTTCCTATCGAAAGTATTTTTCATTTTCTCCTGATGTAATTATACTTTGTCATAGGCTTTATCTCTCATCTCATTCAGTTCTATTATCTGATTTATCCTTCTCTGCATATGATTTGGTTCATCGTCATGTCCCTGCAACAATTTCATGATTGGCACTCCTAAAGATGTTGGAAAAACAACTTCAGCTCCATAAACTAATTGGAATGGTGACATTCCAATTGCCCTTTTTGTGCTAATCCTATCATCCCACAGAGCATATTTCAGCTTTGTATGCCAACCTCTTTTGTTCTCTTCCAACAATTTCTTAATTATTCTTACTAGTATTTTGTTAGAAGATTCAGCCAATCCATTCCCTTGTGGATAGTAGGCAGTAGAATGGTTCAAGTTGATGTGATATTTATGGCAGAAACTTATCATCTTCTTATATTTAAAAGCAGTTGCATTATCTGTTACAATCTTTCTGGGACATCCAAACCTGGCTAAAATGTTATTCTCTAAAAAATCCATGATCACAGCATTAGTGGCTCTCCTTGTGAGTACAACTTCAATCCATTTTGTGAAATAATCTGTTGCTTTCAGAATCCATCTGTGTTGACCTGAAGAATTTTGGTTGATTTCAACGATGAAATCTAGCCCCAACTGTTGGAAGGGTGCCTCTACTGAAATTGGGTTAAGAGGAAGTGAAACCAATTTCCTTTTACCATCAAAAATATGACATTGATGATATGTAGTAGTCTCTTTGTAAACATCAGAAAACATAGTAGGCCAATAAAAACCAGCTCTCAGAATTTTATTTGTTGTTACCTTCCATGAGTGGTGTCCTCCATAATCTCCTTTAAGGAATTCCTTCATTGTTTGTTGAGCTTCATTTTCCAATAGGCAATTTAACAATACACCACTAGGGTCCTTCCAATACAAGTATTGATTCATAATGTAGAACTTTGCAGCCTTCAGTTTCATAGATCTAGCTCTTGTCTTACTCAATCCTGCAGGGGCTTGTAGGTTTTGCAAAACATATACAATATCAGTGTACCACGGTGATGAAAAAAATCTGGCATTACCTATATCCTTATGTCAAGCTAGTTTGAATGACTGGTAAGGAAGTTGAGTTGTAAATATTCACAATTAGCATATGTCATCATTTTGGCGAGTCCTTGTCCTTTAATCAACTTAGCGGGCTTGATTTCAAGATCATACTCCAATAATACCGCAATCCACTTTGCTCTCTTCCCTTATGGATCTGGTTGGGTAAGAATTATCTTCACCGCATTAGTTGGAACATATGCAACAGTGTGTGAATGAAGAATGTACACTCTGAAATATTTCAAAGATTTTAACAAGGCATAGGCCTACTTTTCCATGATATCATATTTCAATTCTCCATCTCTCAATACCTTACTGAAAAATGCTATAGGCTACTCAACATTTTGACTGTTCTTTTGCAATAGGACTCCAGCTATAGTATGCTTAGATGCATAAGAGAATACTAGGAAATATTTAGTGAAATCTAGACTCGCCAAAACTGGAGCTTCAATGATGGCCTTTTTAATACCTTTGAAAGATTCTCTGGCACCCCCTATCCATTTTATTTGACTGTCCTTCTTCAGCATGTCAGTAATATTTCTCAATATTTCAGCAAAGCTAGGAATGAATCTCCTCAAAAAACCTACCTGTCCAATAAATGATTGCACTTCCTTCTTGCTCCTAGAATCCTCCACCTTTAAAATAACACTAACCCTCTTTGGATCAATCTTAATACTATCCTTCGAAATAATATGTCCAAGCAATTTCGCTTCTTCTAGTGCAAAATTAGATTTTCTGGGACTTAGTGAAATAACATATTTTCTGCATTTTATAAATTCTTTCTCCAAGTGCTTGATATGTTTTGTGTCAGACCTGGAATAAACAGTGATATCATCCATGTAAACAACTACAAATTTATCATTTTCTTCTGCAAAAGCTATTCCCATAGCACGCTAAAATGTAGCTCCTACATTCATCATCCCAAAGGGCATTTTGGCATAGATGAATGTACCCCATGATGTAGTAAAAGCAACCTTCTCTTGGCCTTCTGGGAGTACTTTAATCTGGTTATAGCCTAAGAACCCATCCATAGTTGAAATCCTTTCGGACCCTACCACCCTTTGCAGAATGTGCTCCATATTTGGTAATGGGTAATTGTCTTTCAAAGAAACTCTGTTGAGATTTATGAAATCAATAAAAAGTCTAATCTCACCGTTTTTCTTTCTAACATGCACCAAGTTAGCCACCCATTTTGAAAACATCAAAGTTACAATAATCTTAGCATTGAAATTTTTTTTGATCTCTTTTTCTATCATGAGCAACAAATTGGGGTTTACTCTTCTCAACTTCTTCCTGAAAGGTCTTTCTCCAGGTTTTATTGGAATGGTATGTCGTCTGATAGAGGTACCATACTCTTTCAGGTCTTCCAAGCTCCAGGAAAATACATCTGTGTATTTCTTCATCAAATTGACATATTCTTCTTTCTCTTTTGTAGGTAATTTCTTGGACAGCTTTATGATCCATGGTGCTTCCTTAGTACCTAATTTATGATATTCAACGGCATCATCAGTAGGTTTAACTTTAGGATTCTTAACAACATCATTTTGATCAAACAAATTCTCTAGGGGAATCAGGCCTATTGGAATAAAATTGCTCTTCAACTGGATTATGTCCTTTACTCCTAACATATTCTGCAATTCTTTGTTTTTAGCCCTTTCATCTTTAGTTGACTCATCATCTTGGAATCTCTCTAAATTTTCATTCTCTGTGTCAATCTGAGCATTAATGAATTCATCAGACATTTCCAAAAATATCTTTATTTGCAGATCATCATCGAAAACTTGCCAATATTTGGAGTTGTCTAGTATTGAGGGTCCATTTATAATTTCAACTTCATACCTTTTCTGGGAATAAATAGGGTCCTTGAACCCACTAGCGGTTGTAGCCAAAGATTCTGCTACCTGATTGTCCGTTCTGGGAACCACCCTAATTTTGTGCTCTATAAAGTAATTTCCAAACATGTCCCAAACCTCATGCCTGTATGCTCTCATTCTGGGATGTTTGATTTGGTAACTATCATTCACCTAATTTACTACAAGTTCTGAGTCCCCAAATACTTCTATTCTTTTTACCCCCATATCTTTCAAATCCTGCAAACCCAGCAGCAGAGCCTCATATTTAACCACATTATTAGTACACTCAAAAGTCAATTTATAAGATAAAGCTTTAAATTCTCTAGCTAGAGATATAATCCGAACGCCTGCCCCAACCCCATTTTTACTTAGAGACCCATCAAAGTACATAGTCCACAACGCTTCTTCATTTTGTTTATTTTCCAAGACTTCTTGTCTTTTAGCAAAATCCTCATCTTCTTTAACTTCAATCTGTACAGGAACTGCAGGATCAGTATGTGGTCCATCATTGAAGAATATAGAAGCTCCTAAATCAATATCATCAACATAAATAGGATGGTTTTCAGGTTGATCCTTACTGCTGACTACATATGCTAACCTCTTCTCTCTATATAACCTTTGTTACCTCCAAACAAAGGTATAGTGGCATATGACATATCCATTTACATAGTTCCCTTTAATTTTGATGCCCAAGATCTTGACAACAACATACCAAACTCTGAAGGAATATCAGCTACTACAACATCCATCACAACGCTTTTGGATGGAAGTTGTGCAAGCATTACCACCATATCTTTTATCAATCCCAGACGCCTGACCTTTCCAGAATAAAAAGAGTACAGGTCTTTATAAGGCCTAGTAACCTCCAATCCTAAATTTTCCACTACTGTCTTTCGCATTAGATTATGAGATGCACCAGAATCTAGCATGGCGTTGTGCAAAATCATATCATGGATATTCAAACTTAGATAAAATGGGGGAACTTCTTCGTCATCTGTATCTTCAATTTTAGATCCAAAGACAATAGTGGGAGAATCATCTGTTACTTCAAAAATATCTGGTTGATGATCACCTTGATTCTTGACTATTTTATTAATTTATTCTCAATATTCATTATTCCTCAACAACTCATTAAAGGGGATAGAAATATTAACCTTTGATAACTCCGACTTCAGATTGAAGGATGAAATTGGTGATTGGGCATTGATTTTTTAGTTTCCTTTGACTATTGTGCCCTATTTTCTGGATTGTTATGTATAATAGCATCCCTCTGCTTTTCTTTTTTCTTTTCTGAATTCTGTTGGGTATTGGAAAGTTGGTTGGGACTAGGCTTTCCTTTATTTGTTATCACATCACGATTTCTCAGCTTTAACTTTCTCTGAAACTCATCAATGGAATTCTAATATCCTCTTTGATATTGTTCTGAATCTATCTCTGAAACGGGACTATCATCTTCCTAGGCGAAGAAATTATGTTCTTTTTTAGTTAAGTATATTTCAGAATTAATTTCATCAAAGTGATGAATCTGGCCATCCATTGGATCTTCTTGTCCTTCCTCATCAACCAAATTTTCTGGGAATGGCGGTCTTATTTGCTAATCTTCAGGATTTCTTTGGTTTCTTTGAGGAAAAGGGGGTCTTCTAAAATTTGGATTCCTTATTTGAGTTTCAGGTTTCTCTCTATTAGGTGGTTTGTTATCTAGGGCTAACCTGTCCATCAACTTCTCCATATTTTTCATCATCATTTCAAATTTAACATCACTTTCAAAGGAAGAAGTAGAAGTGGACGGTTGGTTTTTTGGTCTTCTCTTATCTGCCTCCACTCTATTTTTCAATTTTCCTGAAGCCATTAAGTTCGCCTCCACTTCTAGAGCGTCCTTTAACATGGCTGACAAGGTAGCTGACTTCCTCTCCCTCAACATACATGCAAAATCTCCATCAAAGGCATCTGCATAATGAAGTTTAGCATCACCTACCAAAGGCTTAATATCAGTTGTAATAGAGTTGTATACCTTCATAAATCTGCTAGAAAACTCATGTACAGACTCAAAGTTTCCTTTCTTTAAATGGTCATATTGAGATAATATTTGTAAGGGGATTTGTTTTCCTCCCACCTATCCAAAAACAGGGTCTGAAAAGCTTCAAAGGTAAGGATAGATGCTGCTGGTAAATATTTAAACCATCTCTTTGCCTCTCCTAACAAACTCTAAGCAAACAACCTCATTTTCACATCATCATGATCTACTTCTTCCAGGTCAATGAAATCTTCAAATATATCCATATGTTGTCTTGCTATAAAATTCCCATCTCCATCATATAAAGAAATTCTCTGTAAGTAATTCTGAGGGAGATCATGCAAAGCAACTGGCATATCTAAGGGTGCAAACCTAGCTGCGATTGGTCTAGGTGGATTATGTGCTACAAGAGTGTTCTAAGTAGGATTTTGAGGAGGATTATGAGCAAGGTTTGTAGTATGAGGATGAGGGGTTTTAAAGTGGGGGTTACTTTCTTCAACTTTTAAAGTGTTCTACAAGTTATACCACAAGGGATCTAGCAAGTATGTCCCAAATCTATTTAGATTGATTTATGTTTTCTTTAGGTATGACTCTGATTTTGATTTTAAAAAATGCTTTCCAATACTTACTTCTAAATCCAAATCTTGAAAACCATAAAACTCTTTTTTCAGACAAAAACATTTCATCATTAGAAGTGCTAGATTTTTCTTTTCCACTTCGATGTCTAAACAAACTTTCTGGGTTTTCCACACTTTGGAAAATATTAGAATTAGGATTACCTCTTGTATGTACCCTTCTAGAGGCCAGGATCTCTTCTGAAACCTTCTTTGTAAATCAACGTGGAGTCGCCAGGGAAAATGTACAACCTTCTAAATATGTTAGAATCTCTGTTTTCCCACATAAATCCTTCTCTCCTTGAAATCTGGAACTCTTTGTCGTTTCTCCCAGGTACAATACAACTTTCGCTCCCCAGCAATGGCGCCAATTATGTTAGCACTCAAAATGTGCCTCAAGTTGTAAAAGGGACATTTCAAGGTAACCACAAAACCAAGATTTAGGAAAGAGAGTTGGCTTCTTTCTTTCCAGAGAGGGATCTCTCACTGATTGTTGAACAAGGCCAGATATATGAATAAGAATTAAAATCATATTTGTTGTTTGGATGAAACAAGGTAAGCATTCATTGGGAAATGGAGTCAAAATATAACACATATGTCAATTAACAGTGTTGTGGCATGCAAGATAGTTACTCATTTACAGTCAAAATGATGTGTCTGGCGATAAAGAAGAAATGAAGAACAGTCCATTAACATGGGCATCTAACAAGGATGAATCCAAAGCTAACTTTAGTAGAAATATTTTGTGAGTATATGAAACCAATAGACAGAGCATACATGTATGAATTCTGCACTATCAAACACTTATTTCAAACATGAAAAAATAACAAAATGGAATAGATAACAAGGAACACATTCACATGAGGAAAGAAGATATAGACTGTAAAGTAAATAACACAGGAATCTCTGCAAAATGCCAACCTCAGCTCTGTAATTTCTATTAAAGATAGATCTCAAATACAAAACTCACGTTCTCACGGGTTCCAACCCTTTTTTCTCTCTATTACATGTGAATATATAGATATCCTCAACCCTCGGGCTCGAGTCACCCTAACATAAATTTGTTACAACATCGATGACACCTATACAGATAGGTCCATCATCCTTGAAAATCAGTTACAATGGAAACAACCAGAAGCTAACAAGTATGCTTAACTACATTTCACATGTGTTAATTAATATTGACTGACTAGTAACAGACCCTAGTAAATAAACAAAGCCTAAGTAACTAAGTCTTGAGACTGCAACTCTCCATGATCTTCAAAAAGATTTATGCATGCAGCATTAGCTTGGATTTAACATATTTCTCCACAGTCTTCCATTGGTCAGCAACTGGAAAATCTGATGTGGCCACCTCCTTCAGCAATACCCACAGCTCTACATGATCTCTGTATGAATAGTTCTGTAGGTGTGCACATGCTTCTTTGACCATCAAGACCAACTCAAACTCCTTTGTCGGCTTGTTCACAACTGTTTTACCTGACAGTGAATTGATCATGTCAGCAAAGTCTTCCTAATCCAACCTACATTCTATCAACCTGTCTTGATACCCTTTTTGATTCAGCATGGTACCATCTTCTTCCCAAAAGAGTGGGTGTCCCTTCTTAAACAATGGATCAAACATATCTCTGAAAAGCTTCAATTGGTGTGCCATAATATCTATCCTGTCCTGAATTGTACCTAACTGCTGATGTTTATTTTCCACATTCTTGGCCCAAATAATGGTAGATAATCTGTCCTTTATGTTAGCTTCTTTCACTTCATCCTCAGTCAACCCATTCAAAAAATCTATGGAATTTGCAGCACATTCAATGGGCTTATTGTTCATCTTTTCTTTCACTGATGTTAGTACACTCTGCTTGGCCAATTTAATGACAGCCTCCTTGTCTAAAATAAAATCAAGGTAGGGTATTAATTTGTTTGCTTCAGCTATAACATCATCCCATATTACTTGCTTTGCTTCCTACAGTGATGTTTGACCTGTAGCCTGCTTCATTAATTCATCATATTTAACCTGAAACTCTAGGTACTTAGCTTCCCAAGTCTTCCTCTCCTGCTCTTCTTCTGAAACTCTGCTTTCCAGATCTGTGTTCTGCTTTTGCAACTTTTCTAGCTCTAAATCGTTCAGACTTACCTATTCCATTGCTTGAACAATGGAGAAATCTCCAGATTCAATGGAGGAAGAGGTGATCATACTCTCCAAATCCTTACCTTTCTCTTGCAACTTCTTCTCCAAATATTCATCTTTGGCATTTAGATTCTTCTCGCTCTCCACTATAAGGGACATATCCCTTTTCCATTGCTTTTCTTTCTCTTCAAACTTCAACAACTTGGCTTTACAATCTGTTAATTCAATTTTAAGCTCTTCTCTTTTCTTCTCCAGCTCTGTCAGCTCAGAAGCTTCTACCAACTGAGTGGAACGAATCTTTAGTTTCTTCTTTAGTGTTTGAATAGTACTATCCTTCTCATTCAGCATATTTTGTATGCTTTCCCTTTTGTCTATTTGGCCTTCAGTATCCAACAATGTTGTCTGCAACTTTTTTATTTGTGCTTGGTGAGCTTTATTCTCCACCTTTTCTTGCCTAAGTTGATTCCCAATCTTATCCTTACTGGATTGCAATTTGGAAAGTTATAATGCAGCTCTCAACAACTTAGCATAAATAACATCTCCAATCTCTTTATGTAGATGGATCATGTCAGGAATGGGAATGTCCTCCAGGTTCATTTTCACCTCAGTGGCCTTATCTTTGGTTGCTAGGGCCAAATTCAAAATGTTCTGAGCACGGCTCCTGACAGTGACCAAGGACACATTTTTGTTGGAGATCTGTCTAACTTTAGAATACAACTTTGATTCTTTTGAAACTGCATCGTTATCCCCTTTACATTCATCCAACAACTCGGATCTACTTTTGCTTTGTGCAGCGGGCTCAGTAGTTTCCTTATCAAATACATATTCCTTGATTTCGAAGGTAGGCACATTGGACTTTATCGACCAGTCTTCACCTGTACAATCGGATGCCATGTCCCCTCCACTTTTTTCCTCTTTGGGGCTCTTTCTGTGCCCTCATCTTCTACATCCATGTAATCAATGACTTCCACTGTGTTGGATTTCTCAGAACAACTGGTGAGGGGTATAATTGCTCCAACTATTGGGACCAAGCTAGAGGTTCCAGGTTGTGGTGATGTGGCTTTTTGTACAAGTGAGGTGGAATCATGTTGTACATCTACATCCATCTGACCTTTGCTGGGATACTCCAACCAGTTAGCAGTCTCTTCCATACCTGCAAGCTCAAAGTGCACAAAGCCCTTTCTGTTACTATCTTTCCTTCTGTTGGAGATAATGTGATGGGGGTCATAGTTGATGGTAGTTTTTGTTTGAAACCCCATTTCTATCATCACACACTCAATGGATGAAAGGGAAGCCTTATTCTTAATTATGAATGGGCCTGCAACCCATGGGAATGTAAGGTCTGAAGCTTTCCTATGATCTAGAAAATATTCAGTTTCTACCCTTAACCTTTTCCTGATCAATTCTAGATAAAACACTCTAGGAGTTAGAAATGTTGGTAATACATAAGGCGAATGAGAAAACCCATATACTCTGATGACTGTTCCATGTTTCAAGAGAAACCAATCTCCAAATTTCTTCTCAGGGGAATCTTGCAACATATCCTTCATCTCTGTTAACACCCTGGGCAATATTTCCTGATAAAAAGCATTGTAAACCTCTGACATGAGTTTGTTCATGAACTTGTTGTATTCTGTGTTCATTTCCTTTGTGAGCACCATCCCAGGAAGCTGCAAATTCTCTTCATTAAATGACAAGAACATCCTTAACAAATACGATTGAAACCTGAAACTTCTGGTATTGTGGAATTTCACTAGCTGAGAATGGATATTCTCACCCAGGAACTCATCAAACTTAAGGTAAGCACATTGGACTGACTAGTCAAGCTCTTCAGAATCTAATGGGAAGGTGCTAAGGACGACCAAAAGACTCATCAAGGGCTCAGTGAAATACATATCTATGTCTAATCCTAATAATTGGCTTAGCATGGTTATGACACACTTAGACTCTTCAGTAAAAACACTAACTTCATCTAGGAAAGGTTGGTCTTGTAATGAGACACTAGGTTTTAGGAAAACCCTGAAGAAACTTTGCTTTAACTCAACTGTAGACTGTCTAAAATACTGAATTAGGGATTCTTATTTGTAATCTTTAGACTTCATACTGAATTTATTAGGAATTGACAGGGCTTTTCTTATAACGACAGGGATGACAGGACACAAGATCTTCGAACCGGACGCATCCATAATGACCCTCTCAGAGGAGTAATTACTAGCGCACCAGTTGACGAATTCAGGGCAGCTTAGGGTTTGATCAACTGAGAAAAAATGAAAAAATGACCTGTATACCTTATGCAAATCTATACCCTGGTTCCTAATCAGTTCCAGTCTATCTTTTACTGCTTCAATAGGTCCATTTAGTAGTACTGTGTCATAAATCTCATCATCCCTGTCTTCTAACAGTTCCTCTATCTTCTGGTGTTCAAAACCTAGGGGTTCTACTTCTCCAAGCTTAGCCATTTAACTAGTTTTAAAAGAGGATAAGACACCTACCTGGTTTACTGACATCTAGTCCAAGATTCATGACCGAGGTGGATGCTTTCTGCACATTCGTCGGCTTTCTCTTTCAAATGCACAGGAAAAACAATAACCAAATCCTCGTGCATAAATATTTTATATTATTTATCTTTTCATATCATTCTTGCACCTCTTGCGATAAATGAATTCTTTGAGCCATCCATCTGCATGATCGATCTTGTGTCGTTGATCTCTTTCCCTGTTTAAATTCTTAATCCTTCGCAATCTTCATCCTTCAGAGAGCTTCTTTCTTGCACCTTCAATCTGCGAACCCAATGTCAATCGTCGATTTGCACCTTATCTGCATCCTGACCATCCAAAGGTGCGGCTCCTACCAAGCTACACGGATCCAAAAAGTTTGTTTATCTACGCATGTTGTATTTGCGAAGTCCATAGCCACCTCTGATGCTTATCTCCACCAGATCTACGCCGTCGAAATATGTGGAGCCTACCGCCACTTCATAAATCCAAAAATTTCATTTCTCTGCGCATGTCTAATCACCGAACCACTTGATGACCATAGATCCTTTTTCCATCCGTCAATCTGACCGTCGATCTACTTGTGGGTTAACCAAGCTCCGCCCCCACCCAAACCATGCATCTTTCCTTTGTGAAGTCACCTGTAGCCGTTGATCTCTGCTACCATAGATCCGCTCCATCCATTCGTGTCTCCATAGAACTTTGGGCGGATTTTCACACTTACCCTCATTTGCAATGTTAAAACTTAAGTTCTTCAACCATTTTCATTCCCAACCCACGAATAGACATTCAGAGATCTCATTTGCATTCTGGAGGGTCATACAACTCAGGAATTTCAGACCTTACTCATAATTTGCAAGGATCAAACCTTCTCCACCAATTTAACCCTAAACTAGTGCTAACACTTTGAACCAATTCATGGTTGAACCTTGATAGATTCATGGGAACACTAACAAGCATGTATTTGGATACTCAAAGGGAACAATTCTTTACAACTCGAAGTATGTGGGAAATGGTGAGTTGTTGTTGCATGGTTTTGTTGATTCGACCTAGACAAGAGATGCAAACTCTAAGAATAGACTCTTTTCATTTCTATTTTAGTTTGGGCACAAATATGATTTCCTTGTTCAATAGGAAGTAGGGGGAAGTTGTGCTCATTTTAATAGAGGCATAGTACATGGAATTTTTTTTTCTTGTTGTGGGGCCATATGACTTCATTAGTTGATCGAGCAAAGGTTAGAGCCAACTGTTTTTCATTGTGACTATTAGAGATGCATTTGGTTCTCTAAGAATCTAGTATTACTAGATCACTCTAAGGATATTGATATTCAATACAATTTCCTTCAATGGATCTTAGAAGGGAGTAGTAGTTCTTAATTATGTTCCTTTATATTTGCACATGGTAAAAATATTAACCAAGCCCATAGCTAAGAGGAAGTTTTGAGATTTTGAGGGAGAAACTTGGTTTAGTAGATAACAATTTCCTCACAAAGACAAAGTGTTAGATTTTATGTTGATGTCATTCAGTACAATAATGTTGGTAACATCCCACTTCAACATATCTACTCCAACTTGTGCAGAGGCAACGTTTTATTTGGTGGAGGGTGCATTAGAGAGTCTATTTTGAGGTGCATACATGCATGTTGAAGATAAGAAAGTATGATTACATATCAAGAGAGTGAATGCATGAGTTTTTCTTTTATTTTCTTGGGAAGCAAGCAGATCCCTTATTGAGTTGGGTGCATGAGTTCATGCACTTATTCTACTTCAATGGGTGTTCTATTTGAAGTAGCCTTATCCATGATTGAGGGTAATTTATCCTATGTGCATCAAAGTTGAGGTTTAGTTTCTCATATGAGGAACACCACTGATATTTTCCACATTCATTGTAATCCTAATATTTATTATTCTATAAAACAAGGGTAAGGAACTTCATTGTGATGCTTAGATAGTGGATGTTTTGAGTTTGTTGCATTGCAATTTTTTCTTTAAGTTAATGGAGAGTGATGTGATTAGATGATGTAGAATAATCTTGTTCTTCCATTTTCAAAATAATTTGTTTGTATATTTATCATTCCTTATTCATTTTTAATATGTGATTAATCAGTGTTTTATTCCTTGCTTAGGGTTTGTTTTAGGACTGAAAATATGCAGAACATGTATTGAAAAATTAACATGTCTCAACATATTTATAGAAGTTTCACCTCTTGATCTCAACTAGGGAAGTGAGGGATGGTACCCATCATTATTAATCTTGAGCTTTCCATAAAGGTTTGGGGACCACCCCATAAGGAGAATATTTCCTTAGCACCTGCCTTGAGAATGACCCCTACCACTGTCTAACTCCTAGCTCTCTTTAAGAAATCCACTTAGCCTTTTCTATGTTTAATATTTATGAGAGTTTCTCCAATTCTTGTCATGGAGAATCTTGTCTTCAACCACAATGAAAATTTTGTACTCGCTTTATTAGCTTCTTAGGATGCTAGCATGGAAATTTTTAAGCATCCATAATTTTAATAAAGTGTAGAAACCTAGGTGAATCTTACGAATGATCAAATTTCAAACCATAAAATGTTTGGTGATATTTTAAAAAAAAATCAAATTTCTAAGGGTTTTATATATCTTTTGGACAATTTTGGCGATTTTTAGAATAAAAAAATTTAATCCTATGGAATTTGGGCGAATCATATTGGAAAAGGAATAGAAAATGACAAATATGTTTTTGGAAAAAAGTATCGAAAATTAGCCCATGGGCTAAATTTCCTCCTAAAATTTTCCCTAGATGCTATGAAAAGTTTGGTCAATAAGCTCATGGTGATTTCTTAACGCAACATAATTTTTTTGAATGTTCATTATATTAATGATTAAAGGAATAATTTTATTAAAAAGGAATGTTCATATTGTAATCAAATGAGTATGTATAACCATACTATGTAAGGATTACCTACTCATGAATCATCAAATCATCAAGAATTCATATAATCAAAGATTGTTAATGATAGCATCTATTGAGTAAAATGGATCATCCTCATGGTCTAATGTATGGGTATCCTCATTTTATTTTTTTTGTTTACATTTTGAGGACAAACACCAATTTTTCCCCACTTTGATGGTGGAATTGGCTCCAAGAACATTTAACCAAAGTCATCCTCTTGAAATGTTGTTTTTTGATTCTCCACAACACAATCAGAGGATGGATCAATCTCCTCTAATACTATGGGATATCCAATAGATTTGTTACTCAATAATACATGAATATCAAATTATTCAACTATTATTATTACAAGCAATTTCTCCTTTTTGAGTGAATGCATTCAAACACACTCTAATGTCACCCACTAACAAAAGTGTTATAGCTCCAGTCAAGGATCAAAATTACTAACCTTTGGTATTTGAGGCAATGGGAACCAACATGATTCCACCAATAAGTTGCAATAGGATTAGAGGAATTTTTGGGATCTCAAATGAGACCTTAAGAAAATGCAACTTCTTTTCTAAAACAAAAAATAGTGTATTTTTTTTTTCATTTGATATGCAAATATCTATAAAATGAAAACAACATCAATCAGTATTACCAAAATAAAGAATGGGTAGCCAAAAAGTCACATTATCTTTTCATTAAAAAATATGATTAACTCTATTATGAATCAAATAATAATTTAATACCCTTTTTTTATTATGTTCATATCTTGCTCTTTTAATTATGAATAAATCATTCATAAACTAGTCTATATTCAGCTTAACTCCATATCTATCAATTGTTGATAGGTATCAAATACCTTGAGGTACAAACCTTTTTAGAGTTCAAAATGAAAGGAAAGTTTTACATCTCAAGGGATTTAATCCCTCGTAGTGCTTGATAGATCCATGTTTAAGATTGTTCCAGGTTAGAATTTTGTTTCTAAAATTCAATATATATTCTTTATTTTATTATATTTATATTTATTTTATATTAATTTATTTTTAGCTGACATATTCCAGCATTACCAATGCTATGTTATGTTACAATATCTATGTCATAATGGGTTGTAGAGCTCCTCTCAATGCAACTAGTTAAACATCCTCATGCCCACATATTTAAGATGACATGCCTTTTGGAGTTGCATGCCTTTGTGATATATATATATGTGTGTGTGTGTGTGTGTGTGTGTGTGTGTGTGTGTGTAATGTCCCCATTCAAATAAATATCAAGTAGGAAAAATTCCACCAACCTACTAGTTTCCTAGGTTGGGGAAGAGACATTAAAATTGGAATAAGGAGACTAATAAACCCAAATGGACTTTGGTTTCGGTATAAATATATTAAGAGGGGAAAAATAAATATTTATGGTGAGAAAATAAGATGGCACTTGGTCATGGAGATACATTGGTGGTGTGGGACCCCCAAAAAGATAGATTCCCCATGCCACATGGTATTCCACTCTCACCCATTCAAATCCAAGGTGGCATCCACTATTCTTGGGGTATTTGGAAGGGAATATTACGTGGCATGAATCAATGAGGTAGAAATGTAGAGGAGGAGTAACTCCCATGAGAGAGGAAGAGGCATTTTGGAGCTAGTGGGACACTTGGGATAGATTCCCTAGCTTCTATGACACCAATGATGATGATGCCTATGAAATTTCTGAAAAATCAGACTTGATGGATGAAATATGACATAAATGACATGTCGGGGCTAAAAATATCCTCCAAAAAGGCACCCAAGTGAGTTAGGGCATCCAAAGAGATGCCAATTTGAATTTGGTGAAGGAGGAGGCTAGAGTTGGAAGGACAAGTGGCATACTTGGGAATCTATTCCCAAATTGAGTTGGCATGAAGATCATGGATGGAATTATAATTGGGGAAGCCTTAGGAAGTTTATAAAAGTCAGGAATAAAAAAGATCAGATTTTGATCATTTTACATTTTGCATTTTGCATTTGGAGAGAAGATCTAGTAGAGAGTTAGTCTACTTGCCTTAGCACCAATTTCGAGGGTGAAAGATTCCCATCCTAATTGGAAATTGGAGAGGAAATTAAGACCTTTCATTTGGAGCTAAAATGGATTCTTTAGTTACAGGTTGAAGCTATAGGGAAGCTCGTGGTTCATTCATCTACAACTTGTTCTTGCATCTCTTTCACATTTTCTTGCATATTTGGGCCCCTGGAGGAATTGCGCCTTTGGTGAGATGCTGATCTCTTTGTGAGATTCCAAGAATATCCATTTATTTGTATTCTGATATATATACTCTGTATTTACTGCTCAAAAGACTCTCAAGTCGAAATACCAAGTGAAACTATATAAAAATACCAAACAATGCATAAATGATGCCATTTTCCCTAGATCTTGTTGTTGGAGCTTGAAGAGACATTATTTCGAATTGTATCAGTCACTATATGTGATTTTATTGATGTATGGAGTTTCATTAATGTTCTTAATAATTTTCATTAACATTTCACAAGTCATTGTCACCTAAATTTCAAATTCATAACATATGGTGAAAATTACTAGCTTTTCCCCCTATGTGAAGTCTTACATATAAACATCTAATTTAAAGGAGTTACAGAAGGCCATAGGAACTAATTGATGATACATTGGGGATATAATTAAAGTAATTTATCAGTACCATACCTATGTTCTGAAATTTTGAAGGTTTTAACATCATTTGGAGAGCCATCCTTGTCCACTACCCTTGGGGGTTTTGAAGCTCAATTTGACTAGTACATTTCCCTACTTTGTCCAGATTGTAAATGAATGTTGCAGAAGTATTTCAAGGGTCTTTAAGCATCCATTAGGATAAATTATATGTATGAATACCTTCCAAACTCATTCATACCCCATTCGGAATAATTTGGATCCATTCGGAAGTAGTTGGGTCAATACTAGTCCAAGGGTCGAATTGGTTAAAAATTGCAATTTTTCCTAGTTTATGCAAAATCTTAAAAAGGGATACTACAAGTGGTATCAGAGCATGGTCCTTGAACCTGATGTGGATTACCATTCATGAGAACAAGAATTCAAACAAATAATCCCTCACCCTTAGGAACTGAAACTGAAACTAAAGGTGTTGTTGTTGAAGAGGAAGAAATAGGAAAACAAGTGTGTTTTGCTGAAATTATGGCTAGGGATGAGAAGGAAACTTGAGAGGATAATTTACTAAACTCATGAAACCATTATTTGAATACATGACAAAATAGATCATGAAAGGGTTTGAATTGTTTTCCAGTCAACTTGGGAGCAAAGGAGTAATATGAGGCAGCAGTAGTTCTCATTATGAGGAAAATAAGGAAATAGGTGAGCATATTTTCTCAAGCATGTGACCCCATAATAGACCTAATTAATTTCATATCACACAAAGTCCTACTACACCTAAATTTCTTGAGGTCAAAGAAGATCCTAACACCCAATTTGATATGCAGGAAGTGGTGACAAAATGGGAAAAGTTGAGTGAAGATTGTAGAAGAACTCTACCATTTGACCAATTCTTTAATGTATCAAGCAAACTCAAAATGAGGGAAGGTAATAAGACTCCATTTTAGAATAAAGAATTGAATTTTTCCATTGGTAAAATGCCCCTTCCCACTTTTGATGGCTCACCCCAAAGTTCTGCAAATACTTGGGTACAAAAACTAGATGTTTATTTTCAACTGAATCCAATGGTGGAAAATGATGCTTTAAAAATGGCTATTTTGCATCTAGAAGGAGATGCCAATGATTGGTGGTTCCATAGTCTAAAAACTTTGGGACATGATTAGGTTACAACCTATGGAGAATTTTTTGACAAGGTATTAGAAATATTTGACCAAAAAGACCCAGAATTTTCTTTCAAAGAACTAGCCCAATTGAAGCAAGTTGGAACCCCTGCTGAATATATGATGGAATTCAAAAAATTATGAGTTAAGGTGGCTGATATATATATGGTAAGATTAGTATTGTTTTTTACTGAAGGTTTGACTAAACCCTTAAAAGGTTTAGCTAAGGCCCAGAAATGCAATTCATTGAGGGATGCTATGAGCTTGACAAGAGATCTACAAAATGTGCTACCTAGGACAAGGTTTCCTCCCAAACCCAACTTCCCTTCCCAATTAAGATCTGAAAAGAAGCCATGGAAAGAAGATGAATGTGGAAAGGATAAGAAAGAGGAACTAAGCAGGAAAGAGCTCAGAAAGAAGAAACTATGTTACCCATGCTTCCAACCATGGGTACCAGGACATAAATGTGTTAAGGGAAAGGCCCAATTCATTGAAGTATTTTGTGATGATGAGTATGAAGGGGGAATGGAGGAAGGAGTAAATATTTCAGCCCAATAAGAAGGAGGATATGCCACAGTAGAAGAAGAGGAGAAAAAAGAAGAAGATCATCCATTACCTAACAAAGGGATACTAGCAGTGCTTTCAGGAGTGCCACGTTTCCACACTATTCGATGCCAAGGAGGTGTACAAGGACAAAGGGTTTCGGTATTGATAGATGGAGGAGCCACACATAACTTCATTTATGCAGCCATGGTGGAGAGGAGAAAGCTACCTTCTGAACCATTTGAGGGCTTCAAAGTCATCATTCCAAGTCACCATACTATGAAGTGCAAAACATGGATTCCAAAGCTACAACTCAGCATAGGTAATTACACATTTTTTGATAGATTTTATGTGGTTGATGTTGCTGATACTAATGTGGTATTCAGAGTGCAATGGTTGTACTCTATAGGGGAACATACAGTGAACTATCAAATCCCTTAAATGAGATTCAAAGATTCAGAGGGAAAAAAAAGGGTATTGAGAGGAATGCACACCTATTCGAATAAGGTAGTGTCCTCCCACAGTATGAAACACAAGAATGAAAAGGTTTTGGGAGACATTCCTCATGGAAGGCCACCTGATAGAGAAGGAAAAATTTGTAGCATACTAAATTGAGATTGCTTGAGGGAAAGCAATCTTGGGTGGGGAGGACTGTAATGTCCCTATTCAAATAAATATCAAGTAGGGAAAATTCCACCAACCTACTAGTTTCTTAGGTTGGGGTGGAGACATTAAAATTGGAATAAGGAGACTAATAAACCCAAATGGACTTTGGTTTGGGCATAAATATATTAAGAGGGGTGTTGGCAGGAAACAACCTTCTCAAGTTTTACTTAATAAAATTGATCAGTCTTCTTCTTTAATTAATTCTAAAAAATTATTAAAGAGTGCATTCAGAATCTTTGATTCTGAAGGTACTCTCAATTAGGGAAGATTTATTGATCAAGTTGGAATCTTGGAAATCATTTTTTATTTGAGTTGGTTAGGGTATCATTTATACAATTAATTCACTTTAGCAGATGTTAAATTAAATTTATATATATAATCAATTTTTCATTAATATCTTTATGATTATATATTGTTTATAATGATTGATTTTTCGAAATCTCAGCTTGCTAATTATCTTTTCCTACAAGTCGAATTGGGTTGGTTTCTATGACTAATTTACATGATCTTTTAAATTTTATAGGGTTTCATTATTTCAATTTATAATGATTGGGAAAAATATTCATGACCTACTTCATGTTTTAGATATGAATGTTAATTTGCTATTTATTAAAACATGAAATTATTTAAACTCATGCCTAAACATTAGACATTTGATCCTTTTGATGAACATCATTTAACCCTAAAACTCATGATTAAAACAATAATCCTATGCATTTTTTAATCAAACCTTGATTATGCTGACAGTTTACAAAATTTAAATCTAGTGATTATTCTCAAAACGATTGGACACGTTAATTATTATTAAACACTTGTACATGATCATGTCATTTCTATTTGTTAATATGGTTTTTAAAATCACTACCATTTATGATTTACGTACCAAGTTATGATTTCATTTGTCATATCACTATGGTTTTGGATATTTCACACATTTTTTACAGTTGAACTATGATGGAGGTTTACAAACTTAAGGTTTTGGTCTTAGTTTCGATTGAAGTAGGTAAGGGTTTCGTCATGTCTGATGAATCATACATTCCCATTCCTTCTATATTCAAAACGCCCTACGATTCTCGGTTGAAGGAGAGGCTAGTGGTAGAACAGATGGCTCCCTTATGTAGGTTTGAACCAAAAGGCTCTGAGTTGCTTGTCGCTAAACCATAGGTTGCTCAGTTTATTGATAAAGCCGGGTGGGGGAAATTTTTCGACAATTTCAGTGCTCACAATATTGAGGTCACTCGTAGGTTTTCTCTTTCCCTTAAAGGAAAAGTTGCACAGATTGAATATTTGTAGTTGGTTCTCTCTGAAGATTTTGTATCCAAAGCAACCAAGCTTCCACATATTGGTGAGAAATGGTTTAAGAGAGGGGAGATAAACAAATCCAAATGGAAGCAATTTTTATTACCTCTGCCTGAGGATTTTGATGATAAATTTGGATTCCCAGTAAAATTCCTGAAACCCCAATGGACGTCGTTGTTTCGGTTAATAATCAGGTACATAACTTGAGAGGGCCGCTACTCCTCTATGCATATTTATCATCTTAGGTTGTTAATGGCATTGAAGGGGTCAAATTAAATTTACCTTGTTTCCTACTCAATAGTTTAAAAAATGGCTTCTACAGTTCAAAACGCTATTGAAAATTAGGATCATAGTCTTTCTCATCATGGTTTAATCAAAATACTGGTTCAATATCAATTTTCATTGAATGGACAAAATTGGGATCAATTCTTAGCTAGAAATGACTTTGGTCAAAATGAAATTTGGCCTCCTATCAGATCTAAGTCTCGGCATAAGAGGAAGAAATCCTTTGTTCCTGAAACCCCTGCATTAAAATCAAATGCAAAACAAGAAGAAGTAGGGGTTAGTAGTCTAGTTCCAGTACATAATTCAGGATATGAGTTGGTGAGAGATGAATTCGTTCTTGAAGCTCTTGGCTCCCAGCCTGAGCACATTCAGGATCCTCCTACGCAAAAACTTGAAGAGTTAGCGAATGCGTGTTGTAGCGAAGCTAAGTTAGAACACAAGAGGTCGGCATCAAAAGTCACCCAACGATTTACCCATAGTATGGTCACTGTTTCAATGCATGTTACCATGCAGCAACAAAAAGTCCCCATTAATCGATATCATTAGTGAAGAAGAAGATCATATTTCCGTAGAAGTATCTCCACAGGAATAGGGGGTTAAAATTGATGATCTTGTAGAGTCTCTTGGAGATGGGTTTGATGGAAACCACTCTCCTTATCAGCATGTTGGTACAGAGATTAAAAGAGAACCTTCATTTATAGATGGCTCTTCATCGAATCGAACTCTAAAAAGTATCACAAAAACCCTAAAATTGAAATAGCAGATTTCCCAATTAAAAGAGAAACTAGAGAAATATGAATTCAATTCAATTGTTTCAAAGGATGAAGTTCAGAGTTTGAGGAATGAATTGTTGACTTGGGTTGACCGATGGAAAAGCTTGAAAACGAGAAAGGCCAATTTCAAAACTGAGAGAAAATCCTTAGTTTCTGCGAATGAAATAATGTTGAAGCGTGAAGAACAATACAAGATCGAGATTATAAGACTGAAGGCTAAATTATCTGAAGAACAGAGAGCTACTAAGTTGAAAATTTCAACTTAAAAAAAATCTCTTTTGTTACAATTTTAAGATGCTTTTGATTTTTGACAAGTAACGAGAAAGGTAATTAGCATGCCCACTGAATCATAGATTCTACAGGCATTGCTTAAAATTTGTTATTGTTTTTTATCATTGAATGCATTATTAATAAATAATTTATACACAGTTGGTTGATTTTGCAGGTGTCATTACTGGATGAGGTCTAAGTTTTGATGATGTCATCCTCTTAAATATTTTTCTAACAAATGATGGAACGATTTTCTCTTTTGATGGCCTGGATGCTAGATGTCAGATACCGGTTGCCTCTCATCTCTTGCGTGGACACATTGCAGTTTTGCATATGAGGTTGAAATCACAAGAGTTTCACTATCAAGTGTGGATGACTCATTTTCACAATGATTTGAATGCCAGGTGCATTATTGTAAAATATTTTGATTAAGTAAAATTGTTATCAGAATCATTGGTGTTTGACAACTGTCAAAACCAAGTGTCTATTTTTAGATAGTGGTTGCGTAAAATACTGGAGGGATTTTATTAGTCTTTTGTTATATAAACTATGAACATGATTCATTGTAAATGGGTCGATGGGAGTATGACTGATAAAAATTATATTGAAGTAAAGATACACTATTTTTCTGCAACTATGCTTTTGAAGTTTCCTGCTTAGGTATTGTTGAGCATGTATCTCTAACTGGTATCACTTTGTTTTTTTTTTGTTTTTTGATACATATATATATTTCGATATTAGACTTTCTCAAATCCATCTGAGTACACTTATGCTATGATATATTTGTATGAATGTTGTTTTAAATACTCTAATCGCTTAACATTTTTCTGTTTGATGCAAATATTGTACATGTCATTTCATTCAATTTTCATTAATGAGTTTGAGTGTGTAGTATTATATTAATTAACTTGTTGATTAATCATATATGTATTTTCACAGGTCTTTTGATTAACTAGTTGATCAAATTTACATTCAGATACTAAAGTGTTAAACATTAATTGTCTCTTGGTTATTATGTTAAATAATAATAAAATAATTTCTTATTTTATTCTTATTTTATCATAAAATTTTATTAAACAGAGAGATTATTAATAGTATAGCTATGATAGTTATCTATCTTAAGTTATGTTATTCATCTTTCTTTGTTATTTATAACTGTCAATAGATTGTTAATATAATTAATAGATCTGCTCTCAATTGAGATAGGAAAAGATAGATTAGGATAGATTTAGATTTTTTTAGATTAAATTTTCTAGTTTAATCTAGCAGTTGTTAAAAGGGTTTAGTTAGTTGTTTATACTTTTTAATAGTTTTATTTTTTCGGAAAAATCAAACAAAACAAACTAGAGACTCTCCTTCAGATAGAAACACATAAATTAGGTATAAACAGTTAGGTTTCAGTCAGTAGTTTTTCTATAGGAAATTGTTATAGTTTGCAGATAAATAGGTTAGTTTCAATTTTAATTAGGATTTAATTTAGGATCTACTTTCTCTAATTTTAAGTGGTTGTACTCTTCCTAAAGGAGTGAAAACTTAGATGGTAGCAGGACCACAACCTGTGAGAATCAACTAATCCAAACACACCGGAAGCCGCAGTAAGCGACTTGTGTGGGATGAATCTCCTCAGTTGGTCTGACTCAAAACATCTGGCCAACAAATGGCACTAGAAGGAGGGCCTGAAAATGATTAATGGCTAAAATAACTAATGATAATCCTTCAACCAATCAATTTCCTCCCCTACAAACTGAATTCAACATTTCTTCGTTTAGTGATACTGTAAGGAGTATTCTAGAACGAGACCATAATACATCCCCTTACACCCCTGAACAAAATATTCATTCCTTAGAAGAATTGCGACGTATACTCACAAGAGCTTATGCTCATCAAACTAGTCTATCACCTGTAGATTACCGAATACCTCAATGACATCAACATAATAATCAGTTAACCACAATAGATCAAGAATTATCATAAACGAATATTTTACAGTTAGGAACTCCAAGTCATCAAACTAGAAGTCATCTTAGGGGAACTACTTGAACTAACACTTCACGAAGTTTTATTACCCTAGGTGGTTTTGGTTAGCCACCTTCACCCCTAGATTCCCCACCTGATACTCCAAGGCCTTTCAATCAAGATAGTTCTTCTGATTCCGAAGAAGATAATATGGTTGGAAATGCACCTGGTGGAGGAGGAAATCCTCCTCCTAATCCTCCACCAAACCCACCGCTTTTGTGGATAAGAACAAGCATTGTGGAAGTACCTGGTGTACAACATCCATTGCCTAAACATCTGGACAAACTTCTTCTGAAGTTTAATCTAGATAACAAAGAACCAACCGAGGTTCATGTGGATAAGTTTATTTTAGCTGTCCAAACCATGAATGTACAACATGAGGACATAGTGTGCCATTTGTTTCCTTTGACATTTGAAGGAAGAGTGTCAAGTTGGTGCTTTTTCTTTAGTTCAAGGTTCAATCACAAACTGGGTTGATTTTAATCAATATTTTCTCGATAAGTTCAGGGAGGATAAAACACCTGCTGCTTTGGCTCTTGAGTTATCTCAAATCAAGATGGAGAGTAAAGAGCGAATTAAAGACTTTAATCGGAGGTTTCTGACTTTAAAAAACAAAATTATTGTCACCTCTTGGCCACCTGAAGATATCATTATAGAAAATTATGCTTCGGCCTTGCCGAAATATCTAGGTATGTTTGTTAAACAAGCTAACAAGGTGACACTTGTTGAAACTTTTGAGGAGGCTATTAAAGTCGGGAAAAACTACATGACATATGAACTTGAAAGAAGTGGGAAGGTTGATACCTTTCCTCGGAAAAAAATAGAAAGGTCAAGTTTAGATAAAGATAAGGCATTCGATGTTGAGCAACTTCAAAACATTATCAGGGCATTAACTAATGAAGTGGTAGGATTAAAGAAAACTAACTCAGAAGGTTATTCTTCTAGAGGATATTTTAGGAACCAATTTAGACAAAACATGTTGCCAATAATAAACCAAATATTCCTCCTGATGTAGCAGTCAATGAGGAGATCTTTAACACTATCCATTTTGTCTTGTCTATGCCTGAATTCTCTTCAAATCAAGAAGTTGTTGATCATGAGGAAGAGGAACATTCTGAAAATGAAGAGGGATTTCAAGAACCAAAACATTTAAACAGACACTTTTGGGATAGTTTGATAAAGGATGCTGAAAGCAGAAACCCTTCAGGTCAGCATGCCTATAACACACGAAGTAGAACATCAATGAGTACCCCTGGAGCATCAATTTCAAGTCCAAATAAAGGAAATAATAATACTCATCTTGTTAAGCAAATTCAACCTGTCCAAAATCCTCCTAAGCTAGATCTACAATACGACATAATTGAATATTTGAAAAAAATATGTGCACACATTAGTATGTACGATCTACTTCAAATCTATCCAATGCCTAATGGTCCCATTATAACTCCTATAATGAGTTCAATAACTCCTAATGTTCTAAATAGTGCAGCTGCTAATAATCCAAACAATGAATTGGTATTTAATGATATGGGAAAATCAACAGCTAAAAAAGCTTCATTAATAGGAAAAAACTCAAAATCCACAACTCCTCCATTTCTCCTCACATTTGAAATATTTAATAGAAATGTCCATAATTGTATGGTCAATTCTGGATCTTCCACCAATGTGATGCGTTTGTCTATTTGCTGAAGGCTGAATGCTAAGTATACTCCATCTGAATCACATATTACTCAACTAGATCGATCAAATGTGAAGGTTTTGGGATAGATGAAAGATGTCTTAATTAGGCTTGCTAGTAACCCGTCGATTTATCAAATCATAGATATTGTGGTTGCTGACATTTTTGATGCATAAGGGTTGATCTTGAGCGGATATTGGTCTCAAAACCTGAATGGATTTTTCACAATAGATTGGTCAACCTTATGGTTTCTCAAAAATGGTAAGGCCAATCAGATTAAGATAGGGAGAGAGAGATATTTAAAGCATACAGTGACCGAAATGCATGATCCCAATGAACCAGTTCTTTTTTCTGATTCAATTATGGGAAATTATATGTGTGAACTTGACTTTGGAAATTTCTAGGCTAAAGATTCACCTTTTTCAAGTAAGAAACAACAATCAAGGATTTTGGATGTAACTCATATTCAGCACGATTATTTTTCTAAAGATGTTGTAAAAAGTGTAAATAATCATGATCATGTACATATTATAGAAAGTAAAGTAATTGCAGATAGTTCAATGTGGACTTTATATTTCGATGGGTCAAAATCCAAAGAGGGAGCTGGAGCTTGCTGCCTATTTATTGATCCAAAAGGAAATAAAATTTGTATATCATGTAGACTAGAATTTGATTGTACAAATAACATTGTAGAATATGAAGCCTTAATCCAAGGTTTGAAGAAGGAAATAGATTTAGACATCAAAGTGTTGGTGGCCTTCGGGGATTATGAAATTATCGTCCGACAGGTACGTAATTCAATACATTGTATTTCAGAACATTTGCAAAATTATCAAAGAGATGTATGGAATCTCATTTCGTATTTTGAAGCATTTAATATAAATTCCATTCCTAGATTCCAAAATCAAGAAGCGGATTTGTTAGCAAATGTAACTTCTAAGTTGATTCCAACTGAAAATTTTTCAGAAAACTTTTTTTTATTTGAATTAATTTTTAGGCCATCTATTCCTGATAATATTATTAACTGGCGTGTTTTTGATGACGACGTATATATATTGAATTTCCTAACAAATGAATATACCTTCAAGGACTCGGCAATCGATGAAATAAATCACGACGAAGGCTCGAGAAATTTTACGGTAATACATGATCATTGTTCAGTAGAGAAATCTCTTAATGAGGTAAAATATATTCCTAACTCTGTTTTGAGATTAGAAAATTTTTATGATCTCCAAGACAAATTCAAGGCTGCCCCAAATTTCAAGACTAATAGTTCATGTTTAAAGTACGAAACTATAAATTTAGGGACTGATTCAGATCCTTGAACTGTCAACCTAGGAACATAATGCACTCCTCCAAAAAAATCATCTTTTATTAATTTTTTTAAGGAATATAAATATGTGTTTGCATAAACATATGATGACCTCAAAAATTTTAATCCATAGGTCATGCAACACACAATCCCAATGAAACAAGCCTCGAAACCTTTCCAGCAAAAACTTAGGAAAATGCATCCAACACTCAAACTGACAGTTAAAAAGGAATTAAACAAACTTTTAGCTTCCAAAATCATTTTTCCTATTAGACATACTCAATGGGTAGCTAACTTGGTTCCAGTTAGGAAGAAAAATGGGGATATTCGACTTTGTGTCAATTTCTGAAACCTAAATAAATCATCAGAAAAGGAAAACTACCCAGTTCCTCCCATGGAACAAATCTTTCAAAAGGTCTCTGGTTCTAAGATGCTATCACTTCTTGATGGTTTCTCAAGATATAATCAGATTTTGGTTTCTCTGGAGGACTAGCTTAAAACAACATTTAGAACTCCATGGGGAACATATGCTTATCAAAAAATTCCCTTCGGTTTGGTTAATGCTGGAGCCACTTTCCAAATAGCAATGGATATTTCTTTTAGGGGATTAATAAATCATTCAGTAGTTGTCTATCTGGATGATGTAACACTATTTTCCAAACATCGATCTGATCATATTTTTCATCTCAAGAATTTTTTTGAGTGATGTAGAAGATATGGGGTTTCTCTTAATCCAAATAAAATGATATTCGTTATAAGTCAAGGAATTTTGTTAGGTTGTATGGTTTCAAAGGATGGAATAATGATTAATCCAGAAAGAACTCAAGCTATATCGAAAATTACCTTTCTTTCAAGTAAAAAGGCTATGCAGTCTTTGCTCGATAAAATAAATTTTATTAGGAGATTTATCCCTAGTTTTTCAGAAATCGTACACCCTTTACAGAATATTATTAAAAAGGATGCCATCTTCAACTGGGGAAACACTGAGAAAGAATCCTTTAAAAAAATCTTAGAAGCCATTTCTGAAGCTCCTAGTCTTTTGAGTCCATATTTCAGCAAAGATTTTATACAGTACACATTTTCTTCTAGCATATCTTATGTTGTTGTTTTGACTGACCGAAATCAACAAGATTATGAAGTGCCAACATCCTTTATGATTTCAAACTTTAAAGGTGTTGAAATCAATTACCATGAGGTCGACAAACAATCATTTGTTATTTTTAAGGGTGTTAAACATTTTCCTCCTTATCTTTTGGAATCCAGAACAAAAGTTATTGTTCCATTCCCTGCGGTAAGGAAATTATTGGTTCAAAAATATTTAGGTGAAAAAAGAGCCCCATGGATGACAGCCCTCCAGGAGTACAATCTGGAGATTAAGCCTTCAATAGTGGTAAAAGGACAAGGACTATGTAAACTTGTTGCTGAGGTAGCTCATTTTCCTAACAATGATTCTGAAACTAACATTGATGATGCCTTACTTAAGAGGGAAATTTACTTTTATCCTCCTCCTCATGATTCCCGGTATTCTAATTTAAGGACTTTTCTTGAAACAGGAACTGCTCCTGATCATCTAGAACCAAGAAAGAGAAGAGTGCTTATGTTGAAATCAACTTCTTACCAGCTGATAGATAACATTCTGTTTAGAAGGAATTCAAATTGTGTGTTACTACGTTGCCTAGACAGGGATGAAACTGAGACAATTTTGAAGGAATTACATTCTGGTTCTGCAGGTGGCCATTTTGAAGGAGAGACTATTGATCATAAGATTCTTAGAGCAGGTTATTATTGGCCCACATTATTTCGAGATTCTTATTCATTCGTTAGAAAGTGTCAAGATTTCCAAACTAATGCAGGGAGAGTTAATAAACCTTCCTTTCCTTTACATTCGGTTACAGTAGAAAGACCATTTCACCAATGGGGTCTCGACATAGTAGGTCCAATTAACCCACCTTCTTCCTTGCAACACAAATATCTTATCACTGCAACTGATTATTTTACTCGATGGGCAGAGGTTGCACCTTTGAGAGTAGTGAACACCAATCAAGTTATCTTATTCTTAGAATCTTCTATCATTACGCGATTTGGTGTTCTCGATTCACTTGTTTTCGATAATGCCTCTTATTTTTCCTCAGTTGAGTTAACTCAATTTGATTTGGAGAAGGGTATAAGAATCAGGTATTCTGCGAGTTATTACCCTCAGGGTAATGGTTTAGCAGAATCAACCAATAAGAACTTGTTAAAGATTCTTAAGAAAACCATTGTAATGCATCATCATGACTAGCATAGCGAATTGTATAATGCCCTTTGGGAGGATAGGGTAACCTCGGAATCTTCGGTAGGGAATTCACCTTTCTTTTTGGTTTCTAGCACAAAATCCATTTTATCACCTAATCTGTTTTTACCTTCTCTACAACTAGCTCAATCTGTTCAAGATAAAACATGTCTAGTTATGGAGAAGAGGATCAACACTCTAATAAAACTAGAAGAATATAGAGAAAGGGCTAAACAACATTTCATAAAAGATCAACAAATTGTAAAGTCCTGGTTTGATCAGTCCTCTAGTTCTAACCGAGAATTTTAGGTGGGTGATTTGGTGCTAAAGTGGGATAAAGCCCACGAAGATAAAGGTGAGCATACTAAGTTCCAATGACTCTGGTTAGGTCCTTTTGTTATTTCTGAGAAGTTAGGGCCAAGCACTTTTCGATTACAAACCTTGGAGGGCCAGTCCGAAACCTTTCCTGTAAATGGGTTGATTCTTAAGAAGTATTTTCACTAATTTCATCATATTTTTTTAAATCTGTATATTATTTCTTCATTATGTAAATAATTATACAATATTTTCTTTTGCTTTTAATGATTTCTAAATTGCTTTTATGTACAGTTGTATCTTGTTTTACTTTGATTGTAGATCTATCTTCTATAAATATTTTCAAAATTTTAGAGTTGATTTTTTGTAAAAATTGGCTTCTATTATCACAAATCATTATCATCTTTCGATCCTTTTGTACATAATTTTATCAAACGGGATATTTGTAAATAAATAAATCCCTTTTAAGTTTTGATTTTCTTTTTATGCAAAAAAAAAATGTATATATTTCTATCAGAGAGGGTATTTGTAAATAAATAAATCCCCGTGCCTTAATCTTGATCAGTTGCGATGAAGTTTAGTCTTTCAAAATCCACTTAGATTAATCAGACCTTCTCAAATCTGATAAGAACCTACAATATCCTGATAGTGTTTGTATTTAGGAGTAGGATTAGTCCACAATCATCTGTTTCTTTATAGTTAAGATAGCTGATTAATTTCCTTTTCAAAACCTTGTACTTGGAAAATTCTTTATCAGTCTACATTGCCAGTCATCTTTAAAGTTTATTTACCGTCTGAGAGGTTTATGGGTCTGTTCCATGCATAAGTATTTATAAAAAGTAAATTTTGATTGATGAATAGGAGGCCTCATTATGAGCTGACCTAATCATGATCATCGGCCCTGTCACGGATAACATCATTTCTGATCACTAGGATGATGGTTCTTGATCATAAGATCAAGGGACAAGAGGTCTCATCACGAGCCGACTTGTTTATCTGTGGCAGTTCTCATGAATGATGCTGTCAATATGTGTTTACCACGCCTGGGCAGTATTCTTCAATTGAAATCTAATGAAAAATAAATAAATGTTTTCGATAATTAGAGTAGATTTTGGAAATTTTTCAGGGAAGTAAATAGCTACATCTTTATAATAATGATGTGGACTATCTTTATTCCGAGTACTTTGTTTTATTAACAAAAATGAGGATGATTCTGAAAATATTTGCAAACATAAATTGAATGATGGTTCTTGTTAGATTAAGGATTTCTGATCTTTGTAAGTAAATTTTAAGATTGAATTTTACACAGCTTTTGGAGATAACATGGACAGAGATATCTGGTTTGCCCAAGTATGTCGCCATTTGTTGGAAGGAAACAACCTTCTCAAGTTTTATTCTTGTTTTACTTAATAAAATTGATCGGTCTTATTCTTTAATTAATTCTAAAAAATTATTAAAGAATGACTTTAGAATCTTTGATTATGAAGGTACTCTCAATTATGGAATATTTATTGATCAAGTTGGAATCTTGGAAATCATTTTTTATTTGAGTTGGTTAGGGTATCATTTATACAATTAATTCATTTTAGCAACTCTTAAATTAAATTTATATATGTAATAAATTTTTCATTAATATCTTTATGATTATATATTTTTTATAATGGTTGATTTTTCAAAATCTCAGCTTGCTAATATTTGTTAATTTTTTAGCATTAATTCACAATACTCTAGGATCTTTACTGAGAGAGTAACATGTACAGTATATCAATGCATATCAATCATAGCAAGCATATCAATCATCACAAGATGCAAACATAAGAGACAATAGACACACAGAGTTTCTGTGGGGAAAACCCTAAGGTGAAAAACCCCACAACTTCCTTAGAGATAGAGAGAGGAATGATACAACCAAAGTACATAGAGATAGACTCCTCCTAGCAGCTGACCCTCCTCCTCACATGTGTGCCACTTTCCGAGTGATGTAGATTGAGATAATGAGATGACCAAATAGAGATCTCCCGATCTCTATTTATACGTTTCTGACCTGCCTAATAAACTAGTGGGGCCGACTTGTCTTATTTAGTCTGATAACCCCTAGTTACTTTAATCTGGGTCGACCCCTTACAAGGTGGTCTAATAACCCATCGACAAGTTAACACACTTGCGACACTTGTCAATACAAATGACGACACTTCCGTATAGAGGAATAATACATCTCTATCAGAGTACAATAAATATATATATGAAATACATTCCGAAGTTACATATACATCAACACTCCCTCTTAACTAGGAAGGTATTTCTCGACACAGATCATCTAGCACAAGTCTTCTTCTCTGGATCATCGTCATCAATGCATCATCCTCGAATCATCGTCATCGTCACTGTTGCTGCTATCTCAATCAATCTTTGAATCTACTCGTCATAGGAAGTTCTACAGAGCCAGTCCTTTTTCATACTAGATGTAAGCCCACCACCTGTAGGTATTCATCATCACTAGCCATACTGTGGAATCCTCAGGACTTATTACGTGCGTCACAAAACCTTGAAAGAGCATCCCAGGATGTTACGGGTACACAACTCCGACCTGTAGGATCTCCCAGGGTGCTATTACATGTGACCCCACCACAAAACCTCAAAAGAGCATCCCAAGATGTTACGGGTACACAAATCCGACCTGTAGGATCTCCCAGGGCGTTATTACATGTGGTCACCAAAAAACCTCGCAATAGCATCCCAAGATGTTACGGGTACACAAATCCGACCTGTAGGATCTCCCAGGGTGCTATTATATGTGGTCATGGAAAAACCTCGAAAGAGCATCCCAGGCTGTTACGGGTACACAACTCCGACCTATAGGATCTCCCAGGGTGCTATTATATGCCATAGGACAAAACCTCGAAAGAGAATCCCAGGATGTTATGGGTACACAAATCCGACCTGTAGGATCTCCCAGGGCACTATTATATGTCCTCCCAGAGCAATGTCTCGAAAGAGCATCCCAGGCTATTACAGGTACACAACTCTGACCTATAGGATCTCCCAGACATGCTCATCTGCACAACGTGTTCCACGGCCACAGAGTATCATCCTGATACTCACCATACATCATCCTGATGTACACATGATCATCTTGATCATCATCACTGCATCATCCTGATCATCATCACTGCATCATCCTGATGCATGTCATCTGGAGCAACATCTTGAAGCTTGTCATCCATGATCATCTTGATCATACAATGCATCTACCTGATGCATACCAAGTATCTACCTGATACATATCATCACACATGATCCACCTGATCATACAATGTATCCATTTGATACATACATAGATACATGATCCACCTAATCACACAATGTATCTACATGATACATATCAACATACATGATCTGCCTGATCATACAAAGTATCCACCTGATACATATACAGATACATGATGGTCCAAGCATCCAACATGATGCATATACAAAATACATACAAATGATCCAACTGATCATATCCAGCATCCAACATGATGCATACATACATAAATGATCCAACTGATCATATCCAACATCCAACATGATGCATACAAACATAAAAATGTAAATGATCCAACTAATCATATCCAGCATCCAACATGATGCATACATACATAAATGATCTGACTGATCATATCCAACATCCAACATGATGCATACATACATAAAAATGTAAATGATCCAATTGATCATACAGAGCATAAACTAGAACATCATCCTGATGCTCATCATCCAGCGCTTACATCCATAGCCATATGAAGGATCCTCCTTCCAACATGCTTGGAATGGCTTCAGCAAATGTCTCCATCACTTCTTCCTTGAAGTGTCATTGATCTGAAGAACACCAAGCCTCTCTCTGAAGTACTCTAACTTCACTCTGGCTAGTGGCTTCGTCGGCACATCTGCAATATGCTCATCCGTCACAACATACAGGAGCTTCACTGCTGCTCTCTGCACCATATCCCTGATATAGTGATATTTGATCTCTATGTGTTTCGACCTGTCGTGGAACACTAGGTTCTTAGACAACTTCACACAACTCTGGTTGTCACAAAAGATACCAGTAGCCTCCAGTGGTAGATCAAATAAATCAAACAGTAGCTTCCAAAGCCATACTGCCTCACAACTAGTCGAACAAGATGCAACATACTCTGCTTCGGTTGTACTTAGTGCTACGCAGGACTGCTTCCTACTAAACCAAGAGATCACACCTGATCCTATACTAAAGCAGCACCCAGAAGTGCTCTTCCTATCTGCAGCACTGCCTACCCAATATGAATCAACATAACCCTGTAGGTTAAACTTTTGATTAGCATCATACTTGAGCCCATAATCAACTGTACCCTTTAGGTACCTCAGAATATGCTTTACATCAACCAGGTGAACACCTCTTGGATCCGTAAGGAACTGTCTCAATGTGTTCACCGCAAAGAAAATATCTGGTCTCGTGTTCATCAGGTACATCAAGGACCCAATCATCTGATGATACATAGTGACATCAACCGGATCAGATGAAGCATCACACAGACGCTTCAGGTTCGATGCCATAGGTGTGGCCATGGCCTTGCAGTCCATCATCCTGAACCTCT
This sequence comes from Larix kaempferi, assembly GCA_027924585.1. NCBI lineage: Eukaryota > Viridiplantae > Streptophyta > Pinopsida > Pinales > Pinaceae > Larix > Larix kaempferi. Next base: position 10,547,262 of record BSBM01001152.1, read on the forward strand.
TCAGGATCTCTACTGCATACTTCCATTGTCCAAGGAAGATTCCATTTGCACTCTGCCACACCTCCATATCTAGAAAATAGTGCATCATCCCCAAGTCCTTCATCTCAAACTCGGCAGCAAGTTTCCTCTTTGTATTGGCAATCAGTATATCTTCACCTGTTACAAATAGGTCATCTACATATAAGAGTAGTATCACGGGACTACCTTCCTCAACCTTGTAGTAGAGGTTGGAATCCGCTTTACTCTTGGTAAAGCCCAAACTGGATAGGAAACTTTCCATCCTACCATACCAAGTTCTAGGAGCTTGCTTCAAGCCATACAAGGATTTCTTCAATCTGCACACATATGACTCCCTGTCATGTGTTTCAAAACCAAGTGGATGCTCCACATACACTTCCTCTTTAACTACACCACTCAATAAAGCAGTCTTAGCATCCATTTGGTGTATTTTCCATTTCATCACTGCAGCCAGAGAAAGTACTGACCTGATGGAAGTGTACCTGGCTATAGGAACAAAAGTTTCTTCATAATTTATTCCCTTTTTCTGAGAGAAGCCACAAGCTACGAATCTTGCCTTGTATTTTTCTATGTTGCCATCTGCAACATGCTTGATCTTGTAGATCCACTTGGAAGTCACAACAGACTTCCCTTTAGGTCTTGGGACAACATCCCAAACATCATTCTTCATTATTGATTGGTGATCCTCGACCATGGCATCCTTCCATTCTTTCTTTTCCGCTGCTTCTTCATAACTGGAAGGTTCTTTGTTCATGATATCACAGAGTAAAGCAACATAGCTGGTATGTGATCTTGTTCTCTTCTTTGCTCTGTGTTCTTCTTCTGGAATGCCATATCTTTCTGCATCTTGAATGAGCTCTCTAGCCCATGCAGGTTTCCTCTTGTGAGAGTCCTTTTCACGAGGTGGATCTACAGGTTCTTGCAGATCTTCAATTTCATGATCTACATTTGGAATTGCTTCAGTCATGGTACTGTCTTGAAATCTAGTTTCCTTAGGTTCTTCATAATCTTCAATGGGTGTCTTCCTTGATTTGATAAATGTTGAGTTTTCATCAAATGTCACATCCTTGCTGACATCAATCTTCTTGAACCCTGGAAAGTATATTCTTTAAGCCTTCGAGCTTTCACTATAACCCACAAAGATACCCTTCTTTCCTGAAGGATCCAACTTGGTCCTATTTTTCTTTGGGACATGTGTATATACTAGACAACCAAATATTCTGAGATGGTTGACCTCAGGTTTCTTACCAAAGAAGACCTCTTCAGGTGTCTTGTTGTCCAATATCTTGTGGGGTGTTCTGTTCTACACATATACAGCTGTCCTAGCTGCTTCTGACCATAGATGCATAGGCAGATCCTGGTCATTTAGCATTGCACGTGTTGCTTCCATGATTGTTCTATTCTTTCTTTCTGCAACTCCATTCTGTTGTGGATTGTAAGGAGCAGTCAACTCCCTCTTAATCCCTGAATCACTGCATAGCTTCTTGAAGTCACCCGAAGTGAATTCTCCACCATTGTCGGATCTGAAAGTCTTGATCCTCTTATCAGTTTGGTTCTCCATCAAGGTTTTGAATTCCTTGAATTTATCAAATATTTCATCTTTGTTCTTCAAGAATTAAACCCAAGTCTTCCTGGAGAAGTCATCAATGAAAGAGACATAGTAAACATACCCACTCAGAGAACTAGATGACATCGGACCGCATACATCAGAGTGGATGATTTCCAAGATTCCTTTAGCCTTGCTTTCACTACTTGGAAATGCTTTCTTTATGTTCTTTCCTTTTGCACATCCTTTGCAAACACCTTCATGATTGGTCTTGATTTCAGGAAGACCTTCTATAGCTTTACTTGCAATTGGAAGTGCTCTATAGTGCATATGAGCAAGTCTTCTATGCCAAAGTTCACTTGGCTCCATGGATTCATGTACCATGGCATGTTCAGGTTGTCCCTTCAATTTATACAATCCTCCCTCTTGCTCTCCAATCACTACTGCATCATCAATAGTTTTACCTTTTGGCCACATTAGAACTTGGCCATCTACAAATGAAACCCTCATGCCTTTTGCATCTAATGCAGATATGGAAAGTAAGTTTTTCTTGAGCCCAGGTACATATAGAACCTCTTTCATCTTCAAAGATTTTCCAGATTCTAGGTTATAGGAGGCTTCACCACTTCTCTTGATAGGGTATTGATAGTCATCCCCAAGTTTCACCTTATGGGGTGACTCATGTTCAAATAGATTTACAAAATATTCTTTAAACTCAGTCATGTGTTTGGAAGCCCCACTATCAATAAGCCAATCATTACATCCATGAGAAATAGTACCTGTGAGAGCAGAGATTAGAACATATTCATCTTCGCTTAATGAGTCATCACTTTCTGCTCTAGCCTTCTTCCTGTGGGATTCATCATCCTCGGCAGCATGAGCATGATATTTCCTTTTTTTATTCTTCTTCTTCTTGTTGAAGTTGTTGTTGTTGTTGTTCCTTTTGTTCTTGGGACATTCTGAAGCAAAGTGACCCTTCTCATTGCATGTGAAGCACCTTAGATCCTTCTTATTCTTTTGATGATAGTGATTGGATCTCTTCTGCTGAGAGTGTTCCTTCTTAGGCTTGCTTCTTTTGGTGTGAGCTACGAGAGCTTGGTCTTCACTTCCCATCTTTTCTTCTCGGGCTACAAGCCTAGCTTCTTCTTGTGAACATTCCTCCCATAGTTTACTGAAGGAGATCAGCTTTCTTCTTACACAGATCCCTTGAATAAAGGAATCCCATGACCTAGGTAGGCCATTCAGAGTGGTCATCACAATTTCTCCATTCTCCACCATTTCATCTACAGCTTCAAGTTGTTCCTTGATCTGAGAGACTTTGGAGAAATAAGATTGAATGGTCTCTCCATTCAACATCTTGACCCCTTTCAATTGATTCCGCAGAGTCATCTTCCGATTTATGTTCTTCCCTTCAAATAGCTTGGTCAAGGAGTCAAGCATACCCTTGGGTGTCTTTAGAGATGACACATGTGGAATGAGATGGTATTTAATAGAATCAACAATGATTCTCTTTTCCTTGACCAAGTTCTTTTTATGCAATATCTTAGCCTCTTCATCCTCTGGGATAGGGACCTCTTCTTTTATGTATGAGTCCAATTCATTCTCTTCTAGGATTAACCCAATCCTATACTTCTAGGATCGGAAGTTATCAGCCCCTTCAAGCTTGTCTTCAAGCTTGGTGTGGTGAGACATCTTTAAAGAGTACTTCAAATGGAAATAGAAAATATTTAGGTCTTACCACTTGATTTGCTGAAGACTGGATCTGGTCCTAGATTAGGGTTTGTCAGAGAAACCCTAAAAATTCAAAGTGTGAATTTCAACTTTCTAAAAAGATATAAAGATGCGCCTTGAAGCGCTGATCAGCCTGGTATACTCAGAATTTGAATTTTGCAAAATTTCACCCTTCAGAAATTCCTTTTAGTCTTTCTGGATTCACTAAGGAGGACCCTGAATTAGGGTTTGAGTTTCTCGGAGTTTTACCCAGCCAAAAATCTCGATCCAAATCTATAAAATTCAATTTTTCCAAGGAGCTTCTAGCTGTGTCTTCAAATTTCATAAATTCCTATTTTTGAGGAAACCATAATTTTTAGGGCCAACATTGAAAGTGCTCAGAATTGAATTCTGATTAGACAGATAGATTCACCTTGCCAAGGAGATTCAATCTATCATATTACTTTTCCAAAATATGTGGAGAGAAACCCAATAAACAAGAAACCCTAGTTTTTGCCACTGCACAATGTCTTCTTCTCAGGTTAGCTCTGATACCATGTTAATTTTTTAGCATTAATTCACAATACTCTAGGATCTTTACTGAGAGAGTAAAATGTACACTATATCAATGCATATCAATCATAGCAAGCATACCAATCATCACAAGATGCAAACATAAGAGACAATAGACACACAGAGTTTCCGTGGGGAAAACCCTAAGGTGAAAAACCCCACAACTTCCTCAGAGATAGAGAGAGCAATGATACAACCAAAGTACACAAAGATAGACTCCTCCTAGCAGCTGAACCTCCTCCTCACATGTGCACCACTTTTCGAGTGATGTAGAGTGAGATAATGAGATGATCAATAGAGATCTCCCGATCTCTATTTATACTTGTCTGACCTGCCTAATAAACTAGTGGGGCCGACTTGTCTTCTTTAGTCTAATAACCCCTTGTTACTTTAATCTGGGCCGACCCCTTACAAGGTGTTCTAATAACCCATCGGCAATTTAACACACTTGCGACACTTGTCAATACAATGACGACACTTCTGTATAGAGGAATAATACGTCTCTATAGGAGTACAATAAATATATATATGAAATACATTCTGAAGTTACATATACATCAACAATATTTTCCTACAAGTCGAATTGGGTTGGTTTCTATGACTCATTTACATGATCTTTTAAATTTTATAGGGTTTCATTATTTTAATTTATAATGATTGGGCAAAATATTCGTGACCTACTTCATGTTTTAGATATGAATGTTAATTTGCTATTTATTAAAACATGAAATTATTTAAACTCATGCCTAAACATTAGACATTTGAACCTTTTGATGAACATCATTTAACCCTAATTGAGATAACAAATATGCAGGCGAGATTTTGTTTGAAATCATCTATGTTGATCGAATATTTAAAACTCATGATTAAAACAACAATCCAATGCATTTTCAAATCAAACCTTGATTAGCTGACAGTTTACAAAATCAAAATCTAGTGATTATTCTCAAAAGGATTGGACACGTTAATTATTATTAAACACTTTTACATGATCTTGTCATTTCGATTTGTTAATATGGTTTTTAAAATCACTACCATTTATGATTTATGTACCAAGTTATGATTTCATTTGTCATATCACTATGGTTTTGGATATTTCACACATTTTTTACATTCGAACGATGATGGAGGTTTACGAACTTAGGGTTTTGGTATTAGTTTTGATTGAAGCAGGTAAGGGTTTCGTCATGTATGTTGAATCATACATTCCAAATCCTTCTATATTCACAATGCCCTACGATTCTCAGTCAAAGGAGAGACCAGTGGTGGAATAGATGGATACCTTATGTAGGTTTGAACCAGAAGGCTCTGAGTTGCTTGTCGTTGAACCAGAGGCTGCTCGGTTTATTGATAAAGACGGGTGGGGGGAATTTTTCGACAGTTTCAGTGGTCACAATATTGAGGTCACTCGTAGGTTTTCTCTTTCCCTTAAAGGAAAAGTTGCACAGATTGGAGATTTGCAGTTTGTTCTCTCTGAAGATTTAGTATCCAAAGCAACCAAGATGTCGCAGACTGGTGAGAAATGGTTTAAGAGAGGGGAGATAAACAAATCCAAATGGAAGCAATTTTTATTACCTTTGCCTAAGTATTTTGATGACAAATTTGGCTTCCCAGGGAAATTCCTGAAACCCCAATGGATGTCGTTGTTTCAGTTAATAATCAAGTACATAACTTGCGATGGCTGCTACTGCTATGTTCCTCTTTATCAAAGTTCGGTTGTTAATGGCATTGAAGGGGTCTAAATTAAATTTACCTTGTTTCCTACTCAATAGTTTAGAAAAAATGGCTTCTGCGGTTCAAAACGCTGTTGAAAATCAGGATCATAGTCTTTTTCATCATGGTTTAATCAAAATACTAGTTGAATATCAATTGTCATTGAATGGCCAAAATTGGGATCAGTTCTTAGCTAAAAATTACGTTGGTCCAAATGAAATTTGGCCTCCTATCAGATCTAAGTCTTGGCATAAGAGGAATAAATCCTCTGTTCCTGAAACACTTGCATTAAAATTAAATGCAAAACAAGAAGAAGTAGGGGTTAGTAGTCCAGTTCTAGTATAGAATTTGGGAGATGAGTTGATGAGAGATGAATTCGTTCTTGAAGCTCTTGTCTCCCAGCCTGAGCACATTCAAGATCCTCCTACGCAAAAACTTGAAGAGTTAGCGAATGTGTGTTGTAGCGAAGCTAAGGTAGAACACAGGAGGTCATCCTCAGAAGTCACCCGACGATTTACCCGTAGTATGGTCACTGCTTCAATGCCTATTACCATGCAACAACAAAAATATTCCCCATTAATCGAGATCATTAGTGAAGAAGAAGATCATATTCCCATAGAAGTATCTCCACAGGAACAGGTGGTTAAAATTGATGATCCTGTAGCGTCTCTTGGAGATGGATCTGATGGAAACCACTCTCCTTATCAGCATGTTGGTACAGAGAGTAAAGGAGAATATTCATTTACAAATGGATCTTCATAGAATCGAACTCTGAAAAGTATCACAAAAACCTTAAAATTGAAACAACAGATTTCACAATTAAAAGAGAAACTAGAGAAATCTGAATCGAATTCAATTGTTTTAAAGGATGAAGTTCAAAGTTTGAGGAATGAATTACTGACTTGGGTTGGCCAATGGCAAAGCTTGAAAACGAGAAAGGCCAGTTTCAAAACTGATAGAAAATCCTTAGTTTCTGCGAATGAAAGAATGTTGAAGCGTGAATAACAATACAAGATCGAGATTATAAGACTTAAGGCTAAATTATCTGAAGCACGCAGAGCTACTAAGTTGCAAATTTCAACTTAAAAAATATCTCTTTTGTTATAGTTTTAAGATGCTTTTGGTTTTTGACAGGTAATAAGAAAGGTAATTAGCATGCCCAAAAAATCATAGATTCTGCGGGCATTGCTTAAAATTTGTTATTTTTGTTTTATCATTGAATGCGTTATTAATAAAAAAATTATACATAGTTGGTTGATTTTGCAGGTGTCGTTGTTGGATGAAGTCTAAGTTTTGATGATGTTATCCTCGTAAATATTTTGTTGACAGACGATGGAACAATTTTCTCTTTTGATGGCCTGGATGCTAGATGTTAGATACCGGTTGCCTCTCATCTCTTGCGTGGACACGTTGCAGTTTTGCAGATGAGGTTGAAATCACAAGAGTTTCTCTATCAATTGTTGACGACTCTTTTTCACAATGATTCGAATGCGAGGTGCATTATTGTAAAATATTTTGATTAAGTAAAACTGGTATCGGAATCATTGGTGTTTGACAACTGTCAAGTGACCAAGTGTCTATTTTTAGATAGTGCTTGCGTAAAATACTAGAGGGATTTTATTAGTCTTTTGTTATATAAACTATGAACATCATTGTAAATGGGTCAGTGGGAGTATGACTGAGAAAAATTATATTGAAGTAAAGATACACTATCTTGCTGCAACTATTCTGTTGAAGTTTCCTTCTTAGAAATTGTTGAGCATGTATCTCTAACTGGTATCACTTTGTTTTTTTTTTCATTTTTTTGATACATACATACATACATACATACATATATATATATATATTTCGATATTAGACTTTCTCAAATCCATCTGAGTACACTTATGCTGTGATATATTTGTATGAATGTTATTTTAAATACTCTAATCGCTTAACATTTTTATGTTTGATGCAAATACTGTACATGTCATTTCATTCAATTTTCACTAATGAGTTTGATTGTGTAGTATTATATTAATTAACTTGTTGATTAATCATATCTGTATTTTTACAGGTGTTTTGATTAACTAGTTGATCAACTTTACATTCAGATACTAAAGTGTTAAACATTAATTGTTTCTTGGCTATTATGTTAAAGAATAAGAAAATGATTTCTTCTTTTATTCTTCTTTTCTCCTAAAATTTTATTAAACGGAGAGATTATTAATAGTATAGCTCTGATAGTTATCTATCTTAAGTTATATTATTCATCTTTCTTTGTTATTTATAACTGTCAATAGATTGTTAATATAATTAATAGATCTGCTCTCAGCTGAGATAGGAAAATATAGATTAGGATAGATTTAGATTTTTTAGATTAAATTTTCTAGCTTAATCTAGTAGCTATTAAAAGGGTTTAGTTAGTTTTTTATACTTTTTAATAGTTTTCTTTTTTCAGAAAAATCAAACAAAACAAACCAGAGACTCTCCTTTAGAGAGCAACACATAAATTAGGTATAAATAGTTAGGTTTCAGTCAGTAGTTTTTCTATGGGAAATTTTTACAGTTTGCAAATAAATCGGTTGGTTTCAATTTTAATTAGGATTTAGTTTATGATCTACTTTCCCTAAGTTTAAGTGTTTGTACTCTTCCTAAAGGAGTGAAAACGTAGATGGTAGAAGGACCACAACCTGCGAGAATCAACTAATCCAAACACACCGGAAGCTACAGTAAGCGACTTGTGTTGGATGAATCTCCTCAATTGGCCTCATTCAAAAAATCTGGCCACCAAGGGGAAAAATACATATTTATGGTGAGAAAATAAGATGGCACTTGGTCATGGAGATACATTGGTGGTGTGGGACCCCCAAAAATCTATATTCCCCATGCCACATGGCATTCCACTCTCACCCATTTGAATCCAAGGTGGAGTCCACTATTCTTGGGGTACTTGGAATGGGATATTACTTGGCATGACTCAATGAGGTCGAAATGTAAAGGAAGAGACACTCCCATGGGAGAGGAAGAGGCATTTTGGAGCTACTGGGACACTTGGGCTAGATTCCCTAGCTTCTATGACACCAATGATGAAGATGCCTATGACATTTCTGAAAAATCATCCCTGATGGCTGACATCTGACATACATGACATGTCAGGGCTAAAAACATCCTTCAAGAAAGCACCCAAGTGAGTTAGGGCATCGCTAATCCAAACACACCGGAAGCTGTAGTAAGCGACTTGTGTGGGTTGAATCTCCTCAGTTGGACTCATTCAAAATTTTGGCCAATAAGGGGCAAAATAAATATTTATGGTGATAAAATAAGATGGCACTTGGTCATGGAGATACATTGGTGGTGTGGGACCCCCAAAAAGCTAGATTCCACATGCCACATGGCATTCCACTCTCACCCATTCAAATCCAAGGTGGAGACCACTATTCTTGGGGTAGTTGGAAGGGAATTTTACTTGGCATGACTCAATGAGGTCAAAATTTATAGGAATAGTAACTCCCATGGGAGAGGAAGAGGCATTTTGGAGCTAGTGGGACACTTGGGCTAGATTCCCTAGCTTCTATGACACCAATAATGAAAATGCCTATGCCATTTCTGAAAAATCAGACCTGATGCCTGACATCTGACATACATGACATGTCAGGGCTAAAAATAGCCTCCAAGAATGCGCCTAAGTGATTTAGGGCATCCAAAGAGACACCAATTCGAATTTGGTGAAGGAGGAGGATAGAATTGGAAGGACAAGTGGCATACTTGGGAATCTCTTCCCAAATTGAGTTGGCATGAAGCTCATGGATGGAATTCGAATTGGGGAATCCTTAGGAAGTTTATAAAATTCAGGAACAAAGAAGAAGACCATATTTTGATCATTTTACATTTTGCATTTTGCATTTGGAGAGAAGAGCTAGTAGAGAGCTAGTCTACTTGCCTTAACACCAATTTCGAGGGTGAAAGATTCCCATCCTAATTTGAAATTGGAGAGGCCATTCAGAACTTTCATTTGGAGATCAAATTGAGTCTTTAGTTACAGGTTGAAGCTACAAGGAATCTCATGGTTCATTCATCTACAACTTGTTCTTGCATCTCTTTCACATTTTCTTGCATATTTGGGCCCCTGGAGGAATTGTGCCTTTGGTGAGATGCTGATCTCTTTTTGAGAGTACAATAATCTCCATTTCTTTGTATTATGATATATATACTCTATATTTACTTCTCAGAAGATTCTCATGTCGAAATACCAAGTGAAACTATATAAAAATACCAAAGAATGCAAAATGAAGCCATTTTCCCTAGATCTTGTTGTTGGAGCTTGAAGAGACATTATTTTGAATTGTATCAGTCATTCTCTGTGGTTTTATTTATGTATGGAGTGTCATTAATTTTATTGAGAATTTTCATTAACATTGCACAATTCATTGTCACCTAAATTTCGAATTTCATAACATATGTTGAAAATTACTAGCTTTTCCCCCTATGTGAAGTCTTGCATATAAACATATGATTTAAGGGAGTTGAAGAAGGCCATAGGAACTAATTGATGATACATTCGAGAGATAATTAAAGTCATTTATTAGTACCATACCTCTGTTCTGAAATTTTGAAGGGTTTCACAGCATTTGGAGAGCCATCCTTGTCCACTACCCTTGGGGGTTTTGAAGCTCGATTTGACTTGTACATTTCCCTACTTTGTCGAGATTGTAAATGAATGTTGCATAAGTGTTTCAAGGTTTGTTAAGAATACATTAGCATCAATTATATGTATGAATACCTTACAAACTTATTCAGACCCCATTCGGAAGAATTTGGATCCACTCGGAAGTTGTTGGGTCAATACTAGTCCAAGGGTCGAATTGGTTAAAAATTGCAATTTTTCCTAGTTGTTTGGTCATATATATATATATGACCATTTACATATTTACATCCAGTGCTTTGTCACTCTATCATTAATTTGTGTAATGTTTGAAAGTGTGGAAATTATGGAGGAAAATTAGTATTAATGAAAGCAACAGAATTTCACCTTTTACAAATATTACATATAAAACATATATTTGTAACACGGATATTAGAGATTGTTCACAAATATGCACACTATAGATTTTCTAGAAAAAAAGTATTTGTTTGAAACATATATTTGTAAAAAAAACACAAATCATTCAAGCACACTCATTCTTTATCTTCTAAATCGTTTGACAATAGATCATAAGTATTCTAAGTGTCTTATTTTGATGTATACTCACCATATCTCATTTGTTTGATCTCAAGTCCTATTCCCTTCAATCATTAAAAAATTACCTTTATCACATACATCAAACAAATTCCCTAAGTCCATAGTGAATGTTATAATCGATGATATTTTAAATTTGTTGCAATTCTTAAATGGTGGGAAATTAATTGAAATAGGGGTAAAATTTTCTTCTTTCTTTTTTTTAAATTGCACTGGTAAAATATGGAAGTGATAGGGATTTAAGGGGATATGGGGTAGCTTACAATTCACATTATCTATTTATCACCAAACCAAAGTAAGGAATTGTGTTCTTATCTGGAGCTTTTTAAAATGTGAAAAATATAAATTCTTAGTATAAAAATAGCATCCCATGTAAGAAAGGCATTAAACATTACATATTTTAACTCGCTGCTCTCAACTTGGTGCAAGAAAAATATTTGTATCATTTTAATTTTGTTGAAAAGATTATATATATATATATATAAAACAATAAATAAATTTTCATGTAGTGTCTCTTTTTATGATTTTGCACAAACTAGGAAAAATTGCAATTTTTAACCAATTCGACCCTTGGACTAGTATTGACCCAACTGCTTCCGAATGGCTCCAAATTATTCTGAATGGGGTCTGAAAGAGTTTGGAATGTATTCATATATATAATTGATGCTTAAAAACCCTTAAAAAACTTTTTCAACATTCATTTACAATCTGGACAAAGTAGGGAAATGTACTAGTCAAATCGAGCTTCAAAACCCCCAAGGGTAGTGGAAGCATGAGTAACATAGTTTCTTCCTTCTGAGTTCTTCCCTGCTTAGTTCCTCTTTCTTATCCTTTCCACATTCAGCTTCTTTTCATGGCTTCTTTTCAGATCTTAATTGGGAAGGGAAGTTGGGCTTGGGAGGAAACCTTGTCCTAGGTAGCACATTTTGTAGATCTCTTGTCAAGCTCATAGCATCCTTCAATGAATTGGGTTTGTGGACCTTAAATAAACCTTTTAAGGGTTCAACCAAAACTTCAGTAAAAAATAATACTAATATTACCATAGATATATCATCCACCTTAACTGATAATTTTTGGAATTCCATCATATATTCAGCAGGGGGTTCCAACTTGCTTCAATTGGGCTAGTTCTTTGAAAGGCAATTCTGGTTCTTTTTGCTCAAATATTTTTAATACCCTGTCAAAAAATTCTCCACAGGTTGTAACCTGATCATGTCCCAATTTTTTCATACTATGGAAGCACCAATCATTGGCATCTCCTTCTAGCTGCAAAATAGCCATTTTTAAAGCATCATTTTCCACCATTGGATTCAGCTGAAAATAAACATCTAGTTTTTGTACCCAAGTATTTGCATAACTTTGGGGTGAGCCATAAAAAGTGGGAAGGGGCATTTTACCAATGGCACAATTAAATTCTTTATTCTAAAATGGAGTCTTATTACCTTCCCTTAGTTTGAGTTTGCTTGATACATTAAAGAATTGGTCAAATGGTAGAGTTCTTCTACAATCTTCACTCAACTTTTCCCATTCTGTCACCACTTATTGCACATCAAATTGGGTGTTAGGATCTTCTTTGAAATCAATAAATTTAGGTGTAGTAGGCCTTGGTGTGCTCTGAAATTCATTATTTCTATTATGGTGTCCTGTGCTTGAGAAAATATGTTCACCCATTGCCTTATTTTCCTCAAAATGAGAACTATTATTGCCTCCTATTACTCCGTTGCTCCCAAGTTGATTAGACAACAATTCGAACCCTTTCATGATCTGTTTTTTCATGACTTCAAATAAAGGTTTCATGAGTTTAGTAAATTCTTCCCTATCCTCTGAGGTTTCCTTCTCATCCCTAGCCATAGTTTCAGCAAAATGCACATTTTTTCCTATTTCTTCCTCTTCAACAACAACACCTTCATTTTTAGTTTCTAAGGGTGGGGGATTATTTTTTTGAGTTCTTGTCCTCATGAATGGTCATCCACATCAGTTTCAAGGACCATGCTCTAATACCACTTGTAGTTTCCCTTTTTAATATTTTGCACAAACTAGGAAAAATTGCAATTTTTAACCAATTTGACCCTTGGACTAGTATTGACCCAACTGCTTCTGAATGTATTCTGAATGAGTTTGGAAGGTATTCGGACATATAATTGATTCTAATGGATTCTTAAACACCCTTAAAACACTTCTGCAACATTCATTTACAATCTTAACAAAGTAGGGAAATGTACTAGTCAAATCGAGCTTCAAAACCCCCAAGGGTAGTGGACAAGGATGGCTCTCCAAATGTTGTTAAACCCTTCCAAATTTCAGAAAAGAGGTATGGTATTGATAAATGAATTAAATTATCTCCCCAATGTACAATAACTTAGTTCCTATGGCCTTCTTCAACTACCTTAAATCAGATGTTTATATGCGAGACTTCACATAGGGGGGAAAGCTAGTAATTTTCACCATATGTTATGAAATTTGAAATTTAGGTGAAAATGACATGTGCAATGTTAATGAAACTTCTTATGAAAATTAATGACACTCCATACATCAATAAAATCACAGAGAATGACTGATACAATTCGAATTAATGTCTCTTCAAGCTCCAACAACAAGATCTAGGGAAAATGACATCATTTATGCATTGTTTGGTATTTTTACATAGTTTCACTTGGTATTTAGACCTGAGAGTCTTATGAGAAGTAAATACAGAGTATATATATCATAATACAAAGAAATGTAGATTCTTGTACTCTCACAAATAGGTCATCATCTTACCAAAGGCGCATATCCTCCAGGGGGGCCAAATATGCAAGAAAATGTGAAAGAGATGCAATAAAAAGTTGTAGATGAATGAACCATGAGCTGACCTGTAGCTTCAACCTATAACTAAATACTCCATTGTATCTCCAAATTAAATGTCTGAATGGCCTCTCGAATTTCCAATTAGGATGGGAAGCTTTTACCCTCGAAATTGGTGCTAAGGCAAGTAGACTAGCTCTTCTCTCCAAATGCAAAATGAAAAATGTAAAATGATCAAAAGCTGGTCTTCTTCTTTGCTCCTAAATTTTATAAACTTCCTAAGGATTCCCCAATTCGAATTCCATCCACGAGCTTCATGCCAACTCAATTTGGGAAGAGATTCCTAAATATGCCACTTGTCCTTCCAATTATAGCCTCCTCCTTCACCAAATTCAAATTGGTGTCTCTTTGGCTGCCCTAACTCATGTGGGCGCCTTCTTGGAGGCTATTTTTATCACTGGCATGTCATGTATGTCAGATGTCATCCATCAGGTCTGATTTTTCAGAAATTTCATAGGCATATTCATCATTGGTGTCATAGAAGCTAGAGAATCTAGCCCAAGTGTCCCACTAGCTCCAAAGGCCTCTTCCTCTCCCATGGGAGTTACTCTTCCTCTACATTTCGACCTAATTGAGTCATTCCAAGTAATATTCCCTTCCAACTACCCCAAGAATAGTGGACTCCACCTTGGATTCGAATGGGTGAGAGTGGAATTCCATGTGGCATGGGGAATCTAGCTTTTTGGGGGTCCCGCACCACCAATGTGTCTCCATGACCAAGTGCCATCTTATTTTCTCACCATAAATATTTATTTTGACCCTCTTAATATATTTATTCCCAAACCAAATTCCATTTGGGTTTATTAATCTCCTTATTCCAATTGTAATGTCTCCACCCCAACCTAGGAAACTAGCAGGTTGGTGGAATTTTCCCTACTTGATATTTATTTGAATGGGGAAATTACATTTCAATTCCTTCCTCTATATTCCTTGAAAATGTGTTAAAGTCCTAAAATTAATAATATTTTAGATTGTATACATATTTTTAGAATGTGTTAAGGTCATAAAATTGCATACATATTTTATCTACGTTTATTTGCACTTAAAAAATCAAATGCATGCTTTGGTATCAATGCATTGTCGATACACATTACATGCTTTTTTATCTATGAAAGATGATTGACTTGTAGTATTGAACTCAATTTTTTAATAGTTTTTTCATTCCAAAAGTCTTGTCCTACAATTTTTATTTTCAAAATTTCAAAAGTCATAGTGGATGGAAATTTAGATGTTTTTGTTCACTTTCTTGATTGTAATTTTTTTTTAAATTTATGTTTTCTATTTTCATTGATATTTGATAATGACTAATCTAAATTTTTATTCTAGATAAAGAGTCTTCAAGATGTAATCAATACTAGACATAAACCATACATAATCTAGATTGAAATATCATAGACATTTTCATGAATTTATAAAAGGAATGCTGGAAGGGTACATATTATTGATGAAAATTCAATGACGCTAGCATGCTATCAAAAATGTTAACATATGGGCCAAGGGAGACTTATTTTCGATTGACCTTTTGGCCATTTGATCCAAAACTTGGATCAGAATGGAATGATCGACTAAGCAAATTCGACTAAGAATAATCAATTAGATAGAGATGACTAGGCATGATCGATGAAAACTTGTCAATTAGAAACAAGTGTTGGAAAAATATTGGTCTATAGTTATAAGGAATTCAAACCATCTTGTAACTAAATATTGAAGGAAAACATTGATCCATATGGTTAACCAAGAATTGAAATTCAATTTAACCATAACTGATTATGGGAGAAGGCCTATTTGAAGGTGAACATTAGACATTAATATGGATATTTAGTCAGTTGACTGGATGATTGGTTGATTGATCAATTGAGGAGTCACATCTAGAGTTTGTGGATAAGAATAAGAAGAGAGTTGTGTTAATTAAAAAATTTCACCTCCATTCCTAAGGTTATAGGTGTTATAAGTCTAATTTTACTCTTAATACACAATACCAAATGCATAACCTGTCATAATTAGTGCTTCCATATTCCTATGTGACCTCCCTCAGTCAATTATAAAACCTCTCAACAAATTGACCATTAGGAAACCTCCTCCTCACAAAATTAGACCTCTTGATGCCAATACAGTTCTTCAGTGAAACAATGTAGCAAGCCTAAAATAGCTTTTTAGTGCAATAAGTGCACTTGCAGTATAGATAAAGGCCCATAATGTGCACTACCCCTTTCTGCACAAGATCTAGAAAAATCAGGTTTTTCCTCCAAAAATCATGGTTTTTGGCAGTCAACAAAAAGCACTGGAAAGAAAAAAAGAATCAATTTTGTGATGAAATCCAAGGATAACAAAAAATACACAAAAGACAATCTTTATCCCTAATTGAACTCAAAGAATGAGAGTATTTTTCTAGGTTTCAACTCCACAAGTCCATAAGAAACCATGAGAGGTCACATTATTCATTCTTGAAATCCCTCAAGAGGATTCTATTTTATTCTTCCAATCCTTATTCATTCATTTCTTAATCACTCTCCCTTTCATTCCATCCTCCATTGTATAGAGTTATGCTACCCTTTTCATGATATATTAAGAAGGCCACTTCTTCCTATCTCTCCAATCTAGCCTATAGGTACCAAGGCAAGGAGTCAAGAGAATTCAAGGGAGCAAAGGAACCTCCCAATAGAAAATATTGGAGACCATATTGTCATCCTCAAACTACTCTGAAGATGTACACATTGTAAAGATTACATTCATCGATAAACAACATAAGTGAAACCATTCTTTATTGTGTTAAATCTATTGTTTATGCACATTTTATGAGTAGATTCTCACATATACTGATCTCTTTACTTTTTCTCCATTAGTCATTTGTTTTCATTACACTAATACTGTATGTTGTATGAATGTGCAACCCTTAGATTAGGATTTTTGCTAACCCTTGTTGTAGGAATCCATCAACAATAGCCACTGTAATTGTATCAGTATGGGATTGAAAACTATAAACTAGGTGTCAATTTGCAGTTGTAATCATTTTTGTTAGCCAATAGATTCATTTTTTAATTGAACCAAGAGTTTATTCCATGTGAGTTTGGTTCTCCAAAAAAAGCATTGGTGTATTCTAGTGTATTCTTCCACATTAATTTAATTTTTTATTAATCAAGGGAAATAAATTTAAAATGTAGTCATTTCAACCACCATATAAACCATTTAATTTAAGTTTATATAATTCTTAGTTCATACACATTGGGATATTTATACTTTTCACCCCAATATAGATCAATTTGGTATCAGAGCATGTCCTTATTTTCCTTAAGATTGTGTGGAAAAAAATAGACTTTCGTATTCATAAAGTGAGGAACCATTATTTTCGAGATTAACCCATTGGTAATTATTTCTATGTAATCCCATAGATTACAAAATTGGTTTCATTGCTTATAGTACATTACCTTGGCCATGTAAAATAGCATATATGTGCATAGTTATTGACAAAGGAAGAGATCCATTGGCGGTGGAACATAAAAGTTAACAATTATTTGAAAAAATACACCAGAATAAATCGACTAATAGTTGTGGAAGAATAACACATATTTTTCATAGAAAAACATGAAAGGTTCCTAGAAACCATCCCCGAGATACAAAAAATTATTTGATAGCCTTGTCGATGAAAAATAATACCAAAATTAAACAATGAAGGTCGAACAAATTTATACGAGTGGGTAGAACAAATCACTAACAACTTCTATGAAGAGAAACCAATCGAAGAATGAGCATATATAAATAGCATCAAAAGAAGGTTTTACAACTAAATAGTTAGTCATGCAATTACAAATGACTAATAGTTGTGGAAGAAGAACACATATTTTTCATAGAAAAACATGAAACGTTCCTAGAAACCATCCCCGAGATACAAGAAATCATTTGATAGATACAAGAAATCATTTGATAGCCTTGCCGATGAAAACAAATACCAAAATTAAACAATGAAGGTCGAACAAATTTATACGAGTGGGGAACAAATCATTGACAACTTCTATGAAGAGAAACCAATCGAAGAATGAACATATATAAATAGCATCAAAAGAAGGTTTTACAACTAAATAGTTAGTCATGCAATTACAAATGACTAAAAAACCCATTTATATAATTTACTAGAAATGTGTTGAAATTTACTTAATTTAATACATTATATAATTCCTCTTTGAAATTTTCAACTTTTAGTCATCCCAATTACAAAAAATAATCTATACATTTCTTTCTTTTCCTCTTTTCTTTCGCAGGAGACCTCTGGAGGAACAGGAGGGAAGAGGGTTTGACTGTGGGTCACAATATATCCAAGAAGAGCGAGGACTTAGGAGGAGCAGGAGGGATGACGGTTCAATTATGGGTCTAGATGGTGTTTTTCTACTTTGGGAAAGGAGTTTCCTTTCCTTGAGGGTTTTGTTTGGGAGACAATGTATCAGTCCATAGCGTTAAAATTTCTCATGTCTTCATGGGGAAAAATCTCTAGAAATCTTCCTCTACATTTCAATATTAATAGTATATAATAGTTTTTTTTTGTTTTAATAGAGAGAGAGAGAGAATAGTATATTTGAATATATAAATATATAGTATTTTATATATGTTAATATATACTATTAAATATATAGTATGGTGATAGATATAGATATTATACACTTAACCTAACTATGATAACATAGATGATAGGTTAGTGTTATATATATTAATATAATATGTTTTTAATATATAAATATATTATAGTTAAACATTATATAATATATTTATATTAAAAAAATTAAATTCATATGTAGGGAAAGGATTTGGGGGAAATAAAAATTAGGAATGAAGGGAAAGAAATTAGGGGAAATTGAAAGTTAGAGGAGAGAAATTGGGAATTTTTGTTATTATCCTACCTCTGCCTAAAGGTAGTTATGCCATAAATAATGGTTTTTAAAACTCGAATTGTCTTAGCAGAAGCCACAAGGGTTTCTCTCAAGTTCGAGAATGTTTTTTATCAGAAGCTGAGAAGCATCAAAACCTTAAGGGTTTAGGATTCAAGTAGGGTTCCTCCCAAGTTTGAGTTGGATGAATTCAAAATTGAAGGTAAGCTTATGGATTTCTAATGATCCTTGTTTTTATTTAATGCTTGGATTCTGTGAGGGAATTGAAACGATTATTTTTGCTTGAGTACGGTTGAAAATTTGTTTCTTTATGGAAATAGGGCTCTTGTTAACCCTTCGACCTTCCAAAAACCTAGGGCTCTTGTTAACCCTTCGACCTTCCAAAAACCCCAAGTATTCAATACTCCAAACTAGTGGTTTATAGTGCCCTACCTATCACAAAAAAACAAGTTTATTTTTCATGGTAAGTTTATGGTTGCGAGAGCACTCACTTTACTCGAACACAAGAGAATGTAAATATCACCAAAATCGTAATGTAAGTCGCTATTACTTGACTGGGTTAATGCCTTACAAGGTTTTTCATTAACAAAGATGGGAATTTTAATAAGCAGGTTGGTCCGATCAGTTCTCTGGCACCATTACATTATGAAACCAGGTTCTTTTATGGAAGAACTCTGAACTTAGCTACAGTCCGCGTGTAATTCCATATGTACTCTCCATGTTTGTAGGAAGTCCATGCTCGAGGTGTGAATATAGGAGGGTGTTTATATGGGTTCGTGGGAGAATCAACCCTTTGAACATACTAACCTAGCTCGTTTTTGTTTCAATCGAATCACTACTATATCTAGATGGTACACATTGGTAAGCTTCAATTCGTTGTCTAGTGCTATATGGTATTTCTAGATGGTACACATTGGTAAGCTTCAATTCGTTGTCTGGTGCTAAAATATATATATATACACGTTGAACATACTCTCAATCATATAATTTTCCCTTTCTGTCTAGAATCTAGACATCTATCCATGGATGGTATACACTGCACTAAATTTTAATTTAGAATCTATATTACAATTACTCCTTTTGAGGTGAATTATAATCTTAGTAAGAACCAATATTTTTCGACACTACATGCAATGTAACTCCCTTCATTAATTCCCCATGGAAACTTTAAAAAGATTAATTTAAGTTTGGTAAAGATATCCATGACGTCTATGGAGATGATTGATTATGGGAAAGCTTAATTGAGTGGATAATAGTTGTTTGGTTTGGCTATGTCCTATCATATATTGGAAGGATTAAATCATTTTATAACAAATTGCATCACTTGTAATTCTTGCAGAGGGCTATGTGTGTGGTCGAGATAAATCGCATTAAAGAGGAAAATAGAAA
The DNA here is from genome assembly GCA_027924585.1 of Larix kaempferi. Taxonomy (NCBI): domain Eukaryota; kingdom Viridiplantae; phylum Streptophyta; class Pinopsida; order Pinales; family Pinaceae; genus Larix; species Larix kaempferi. Next base: position 10,567,150 of record BSBM01001152.1, read on the forward strand.
GCTCAACTCTTTGTTGAAGTGTATGATTAACAAATATAATGACTTGCAAAAGCATATCAAGTTTCTCGAGCAACATAAGAGAGTTGTTGATGGTTTTTTTTTATGGAGACCAGGTATTTCGGGAGTTAATTTGATTTTGGGTTATGAAACTTCGTGAATCTGAAAATTTCTTAATGTTTTCTGGCTTTTGATTTCATACGTATTCCATTCAAATTATCCAAGAAAAGACCCATCAATATGATCATTATAAGGACGGTCATAAAGGAGGTGGAGAAAAAGAGAAGAAGAATACCAGATTTATGGGCGATCAGTAGCTACATTCAAAGAAAATGTACAAGAAAAGTGTCATGATTATTTGTCATTTGTATTTTTCAAATAGATAAAGTTACAGTGTCAAGCTTTGATTATCCTCCATTTGTATTTTTCAAGGCAATAGTAAACAAAGTATATTCAAACCACTTGACCATTGTAAAGAATTAATGCCAACTTTGAAGAGTTTTAATTCTTTAATATATTCATGTTTCCAAAATAATATGCATTAATGAACATGAATACAAAACAATAGATATATTCATGTTTCTTTATGATATGCATTGTACGACTACCTCAAACCTATTTTGTTGGAAATATTATTAATACTGAGAGGGGGTGAATCAATATTATGCACAGTTATCAACAATTTTCACTTTTACCAAATATAAACAATACTTATATTATGCATTCATCATAAACAATGTCATTCAACATCACATGCGCAATACATAGAACACAAAGATTTAATGTGGAAATCCAAATGGGAGAAAACCAACAAATGCTTTCTTATATTATAAAGATTACATTCATGGGAAGCACCAACTTCCAAATTTCTCCAGCACCATCTGGAATGAGGCTCCAACCCCCTAATTTACAAGATACAACCTAAAGGAAGCACCAATTCCCTGATTTGCCAGCACCGACCTCGTAGATTTACAAGATCTGACCTGAAGGAAGCACCGACTCCCTATTCCTTGCCCTGTCCTGCCGCCCTAATATAACTATAGAAGATTCTTCTTAGTTGTTCTATTGATCTATGCACTCTTCATATTTACTGCAATACATTCCTTTATGCACACCTGCTAAATGCTTTGTTCTTTGTAAATGTTGTACTGTATCATGGTTCATCACACACTTCACTTCACTGCATCAATAGTAAACATTGGTTCCCATAATCCATAAATTTCCACAATCTCGTCAGTATTACACACTGGTTCGTGCATTTCATAACCTTCTACAATCTGCGCATTGTTTCAGCATACTATTTTATTTCTGTGCATCTACAAACTCGACTAATATTGTGCATCCTCCATTGTTCTGCAGTTCCATTATTGCGCATCTATATCAAATAAACTATAACATTATGTGCACCATCTGTGATACTACCTTTCTATTCTTGTGCACTTGTCTCAGATAAATTTCATCATATTGTGCATCATCTGTTGTGCTACTCTTCTATTTTTTTGCATCTGTCTTAGATAAATCACATCATCCTGTGCATCATCTGTTGTGTTGCATTTATGTTATTGTGCACTTGCCTCTGATAAACCTCATCATATTGCACAACATATGTTGTGATGCATTTCTATTCTTACGCATTTGGCTCTCTTCTAGATTATGTTGTTCTGGTTCAACGAGTTATTGATACCCCAATAATTCAAAGCTTTCCAAATCAGAATGCTACCACTTTCGCATCTTCAAGCGTACTTATCATCCACCAACTTGGATTCTTATTTATACTTGAATTGTGTATATCATATGTCCACAATTTGGTTGTAGTGTCCCTTCTTCCTTGCTTCACGGTCAAGCTTAATCACGCATCCGCCAGTTGTCGTGATCTACACAACTGAGGTATCATGCCTTGTGGTCAATCTTAAGCACACTTAGTATTTAGCTTAGTTGTACTTGCACACTTGGGAAACACTACCCGTGGGGTCTTACGCCCTTTAAGTACCATCGCTTGGTGGGTCTTGCACACTTGACTTGTCCAACCACTTCTTGCTTCCAAGATTCTTGCGCACTTTCGAAACTTGTATACTTCTTTTTTTAGGTGTGTCTTTCACACTTCCAAGACTTTCATACATGTCCAACCACTTCTTTCTCCCGATCCTCTTGCGTACTACCAAGAATTGTCCAACCACCTCTTTGACATTACCTTTGAAGTATCACAACTAGATGGATTGGGACTTGCACATGTACCTTACTTATGTACTTCTACAATTTGGATGTGCTTCTTCAAACTGGCACAAGGACACTGAGTGCTCTTTCACATCATTTGACATCAATGACAACCAAAGTTCAACAATATCCCCCTTTGGCATTGATGTCAATGCCTCATGAAGTTGTGCTCTTCCTGATCATGAATTCCTGTGTTTTGTTTACACATAGCATAGTACTCCCCCTATGTGTACTACCCCTATTTTCTTTCCAGTTTGAACCTTAGTTCTTTTGCGCAACCTGCTATCAATACTTTTTTGTTGTCTTTCATTTCTATGCAGTTCTTTGTTACTAATACACGATTCATGATATTTATCCTTTGTTCCTTTGTGCAACCTCCAATTAGTACTTCTCTATTGTTTTTCATTTCTGCGTAGTTCTTTGTTACCGATACATGCTTCATGATATTTCTCCCCCTTTTACATCAATGGAAAAGAGTTGCTTTTTGTGCACAACTTCAGGTTCTTTTCTATGCTTATACTTTGGATTTGCGCTTACCTTCATGCAGTTGCTTGCTTCAATTACTCCCCCTAGCTTCGTGCTTCATTCTTTTTCCTTTTGTTGGAGTTGGTGCATAGTGCTCAATCGCCTTGAAACCTGTACATCTAACATTGTCTCTGTAGTTGTCTCAAATATGCTCCCCCTGCAAGGTTTCCAACTTCCTTTTATATTGATCTTATGTTTCTGTCATGTAACATTCTTTTTTCCTTCATTATTCATCTTTTTGTCGCAACAATAAGTTCTACTTGTGCAATTGCAAGTTACTTGTGCTTCCAGTTTTGCATTATCTTTCATGCCAACTTATTCTTGCATTCAATTCTTCTTGATATTAAAGGCATACATATTTTTCCTGACTTTGCGAATCTTGCCACTACGTCTAAAAATTATTTCTTAATATCGCACATATTTCCTTCCATCAGCCAGCTTGGCAACAAGTCGATGTGATTGATAACTCGTGCGAAAAATAAAACGTGTTGTCGTTGTACTAGTGCTTTTTAGACAACATCATTTTGATCACACAGAACAATGAGTTGGATTTCCTCTTTTTTTCCTCTTGCCCGATATTATTAATTCATGCAATAAATTTTTATGTGTCTCCAATCAGTTTCGAATCGCGGGTCATGAATGCAATTAACCTTAATGTCTCTTCAATTTATTTTCATTCCCACAGAGAAAAATTTTCCAATTCTATATATGAGTTGAGTATGGCCTGGTTCTTCATCCTGATTCATTCCTTGTCAAGCTCATTCTGAGTGTCACAAATTCTAAGCATCCCATCATCCACCATGTCTTCTTACTTTCATATATTTAACAACTCATTCAACAGTCTTCGTTTAGTGGTTCAATCGCAGCAGGTTGAATTCGCGAGGCTCAAAGTAGATTTGGGGATTTGGAAATCCCAATGAAAGAATCTAACTTCATGCACTGGTACTCATAATCTCAAGTTAACCAGAATAATTCATAGGAATTGCCAAGTCTGAAGAAGAGAGTCGAATGCATGGAGAACCAACAAAAATAGACTCTTGAGTTGCTGAATTTGATTCAGATGGAGCAACGTAGCGCAAACATGTCTTCTTCGACCTTGCAATTTTTTCCACTTTTGTAGACTTTTGAATTCGTCGAGCAACCTCCTCTGGATCTTGAACTTCGCCTGTCTCAGCAACCAACCAGTCATGTTTGCAGAGTTGGACCTTGAGCTTCGGCTCTAAGTCAATTTTGTAATTTTTAATTTTTTTCAACACGGCTCCCATTGTTGTTAGGCCATTGCAACATACTTTCTCTTGATGTTGTTCGACTCTATTTTCTATGATAGAGATCTTATGTAATTTTTGCTTCCTCTAATGGCAACTTTTGAATATAATACAAACTTCAATTATGTAAAAATGTTGTATCTACGTGGAACTTTTGTTTGTCATCAATAATACTTATTTGTACCCTTGTTTCAATAGTCACATGTATGAATTCTTTGTGCTATAATTTCACTTCAACACATCCTCACAAATACTTTACTATGGTTGTATTTGTTACTTTTTCTTTATGGACATGTGCGCATTTCCTTTGCAACTTTACATCAGTGCGATTTTATATAGAAAAATTCAAATGTCTTCTGGCTACAATACATACGGATACATTCCTTGAATTCCTAATGAATAACATGTTGAATTCAAGGATCTTACTTAGCCTTTTAATGATTAGCAAGATGGGAAACAATCACTTGCTGCTTGAGACATACTTGGGTCATTTTCTTCGACTGTGCATGCTTGAGGAAATTTTAGCTTTACCCACCTTTTCATGTGTGCACATCCTTTTTGATATTGCACCTGACTACTTTCCTTTTGAAACCATATATTGCATTCATTGTCATATAAAGTATTTCTTTCTAGATGATTTATTGTTCTTCTACAATAGTGAGCCTTGTGTCCAAAACCATCACAAGTATAACATCTCATAGTATGACAATATTTTGCAATATGTCCATAGTAGTTGCACCTTGCACGCTTCAATGTATTGAACCTTCTTCTATCAGTGTAACATAAAAAATTATAATCATTCAAGGAACTATCATACCTGGATTGAAATGGATTCATTTGATTTGAACTATACTTGTTGTCGCAGATCTTATCAGTTGTTTTGTCATAGCCAAGTCTTGATTTGTCTATTGGTGATCTCCGATCGTTCAATATCTTATCCAATATTGATGTGTTGTTTTTGAATTTGTTCTTCATTTTTACTTTAAGACAAGTCTTGTCATTTCCCGGATTTGCACAATATGGAGTATCATTCATGATGTGTCCTTGAGCCTGTTCCCATTTTTCAATCTCAGCTAGTTCTTCTTTTAAGTGAGAAATCTCTCTATTCCTTTGTTCAAGTTGACTTGTCAACAACTCATTTTTCAGCTTCGATTCTTCTAGTAATATCTTCAATATAGATCCCTCTACTTCAAGCTTCCTGATTTTAGTTATTTCTCAAGATCCATTACTTTTTCACTCACTTGTTTTTTAAGTGATTTTTGAGTGGCCTTATCATTCTTGACCTGCTCTTCAGGTTTTGACAAATGATCCTACAAAAGTTTGTTCTTATTTCTTGACTTCTTCAATTCTTCCAAGGCACTAACTAGATCACCCTCCCAACCGAATTTTGTAACTTCTTCCTCTTCAGACTGACTGTATGATCTAGTTTCTACGATAGGTTTTGAAGGTGAATTAAAGGTTCCACTAAAGAAGTGCTTATCTAGTGTTCCTGATTGTCTTTCATGTGTTTTTGATGTTTCTTTCTTGGTAGAGGAACAATACTTTTTTATTTTCTTATGTGCCTTCATCTTCTAGAAATGCCATAAAAACACTTCCCTTGAACTATCATCACAATAACTTTATTCGGGTGAACTACTATCTTCCATAGAGTACAAACTCTTCCTCTGTTTAGGGATCTTCTTTATGTTTTCAGATTTGTCTTGTGGGTGTGTCATCCTTCGTTCCTTGTAATTGACATCTTCTTCATTGTCACTATCTCTATCTTCTTTGTAAGGACACTTTGATGCAAAATGGCCTACTCTACCACATTTAAAACATTTGAAGGGTAACTTACCCTTGTACTTGCCACACCCTCTTTTTATCTTTCTTACGAAATTTGCCTCTTCCTAATCTGATTCATCAGAAGATATTTTGTCATTATCTTCTTGGTGGCTTTGAAGGATGCTTCTTTCCTAGTGGTATTTTCCTTTTCAGTTCTCATCTCATATGCAGTGAGGATCTCATGAAGCTCATATTTTGTTAAATTTTCAAGATCAATTATGTCTTCTAACACAGACACCTTTGAGTCAAATATTGGAGGCAGAGTTCTCAATATTTTCTACACAATCGATTCTTCAGTTAATGAAACTCCAAGACCTTTGATAGCATTGACTATCTTATTGACGCAAGGAAAGTATGATGTAATGTTTTCTTCTTCTTTCATCTTCAAGGACTCAAATAAACCAGAATATGTCTGCATTTTTTCCTTCTTGACCTTATCGTCTCCTTCATAGATGTTCTTGAGTTTGTCCCATACTTCTTTTGATGAGGAACAATCCATGACCTTAGCGAATTCAGAGTCTGCTAATATGCATAATAGCACATTCCTTTCTCTTGCATTATACTCATACTACCTTCTTGCAGCTAGATCAATTGGTGTAGTTGCGGGAATGTTATAGCCATTTTCAATTGACTATTAGACATCAGCACCAAGGGACTGCAAATATACCTCCATTATTATCCTCTAGAAAGTGTAGTTGGAGCCATCAAATCTAGGTGCTTTGTTGGTGAAGAGTCCTTCCTTCTTGTCCATATATGTGCAAAGATATATCTTCCAGTTGTTAAACTGTTACTGAAGACACCCACTATGATACTAATTGTTGGAAATATTATTAATATTGAGAGGGGGGTGAATTAGTATTATGCCATTTATGAACAATTTTCACTTTTACCAAATATAAACAACACTTATATTATGCATTAATCATAAACAATGCCATTCAACATCACATGTGCAATACAATAAACAAAAATATTTAAGGTGGAAACCCAAACGGGAAAAAACCATGGAATGATTTCTTATATTATAAAGATTACATTCACGGGAAGCACCAAATTCCAAAGTTCTCCAGCACCAACTAGAGAGAGGCTCCAACCCCATAATTTATAAGCTACAACCTGAAGGAATCACTGACTCCCTGATTTACCAACACCAACTAAAAGGAGGTACCGACCTCCTGGATTTATAGGCTCTGACCTGAAGGAAGCATCGAATCCCTGTTCCTTAACCCATCCTAGCGCCCTAATATGAATGTAGAAGATTCTTCTTAGTTGTTCTACTGATCTTCACACTCTTTAGATTTACTGCAATAGATTCCTTTGTGTGCACCTACTAAATACTATATTCTTCTTAAATGGTGTATTGTATCACAGTTCATCACACACTTTACTTGACTACATCAATATTACACATTGGTTCTCATACTTCGTAAATTTCCACAATCTTGTCACTATTACACACGGGTTCATGCAATTCATAACCTTTTGTAATCTGCGTGTTGTTTCGGCATATTGTTATGTTTCTGCGCATCTGCAAACTCAATTGATATTATGCATCCTCCACTGTTTTGTAGTTTTTTTCTTGCGCATATGTATCAGATAAACTATAACCTTATGTGCACCATCTGCGATGTTGCCTTTCTGTTCTTGTGCACTTGTCTCAGATTAACCTCATCATATTGTGCATCATCTGTTGTGTTGCTTTTCTATTTTTGCGCATCTGTCTTAGATAAATCACATCATCCTATGCATTAGTTGTTGTGTTGCATTTATGTTCTTGTGCACTTGTCTCAGATAAACCTCATCATACTGTGCATCATCTGTTGTGCTGCATTTCTATTCTTGAGCATATGGATCTCTACTAGATTATGATGTTTCAATTCAATGAGCCATTGATACCCCAATAATTTGAAGATTGCCAAATCAGAATACTACCACTTTCACATCTTCAAGCTTGCTTATCATCCACCAACTTGGCTTCTTATTTATACTTGACTTGTGTAGATCATATGTTCACAAGTTGGTTGTAGCATCCCTTCTTCATCGCTTCATGGTCGAGCTTACTCATGCATATGCCACTTGTCATGATCTGTGTAATTGAGGTATCATGCATTGCGGGATTGTGCACACTTGGAATTTAGTGTAGTGGTTCTTGTTCATTTGGGAACCACTACTTGTGGGGTCTTGCGCCCTTGAAGTGCCATCGCTTGGTGGGTCTTGTGCACTTGACTTGTCCAACCACCCCCTGCTTCCAAGACTCTTGCGCTCTTCCGAGACTTGTATACTTCTTTCATTTAGTGGGTCTTGCACACTTCTGAGAATTGCATACATGTCCAACCGCTTCTTGCTCCCGAGCCTCTTGCGTACTCCTGAGACTTGTCCAACCACCTCTTTGACATTACTTTTGAAGTATCACAACTAGATGGATTGGGACTTGCACATGTACCTTATGTACTTCTTCAAACTATATGTACTTATACAATCTGGATGTGCTTCTTCAAACTATATTTCATATGCTTATTCAAACTGGAACAAGGATACCGAGTCTTATTTGACATCATTTGACATCAATGACAACCAAAGTTCAACATATTTTTCATTCTGCTAACTTTTTGAAGTTGCTTTACACTTTGGATAATGATTTGAAACAACTTTTTCGTTCTTATGGAGCTTTGAAGTGTTTCCACTTCTGTGAAGAGCTACATTAGATTTTCAGAATTTTTACGGGTCCTCTCTTGGAGGTCTTTATGGCTTTACAATTAGGGTATTGAAAGGCCATTTAAACAATATTACAGGGATGAGTAACTAGACGAAATGTCCCTTGGATGATACTCAACTACAATATGTAGCTCTTGATGTAGTTGTCCTTATTGCTATATTCATTGTGACTCGAAACAAATATGATTGGAGATATCAAGTTGAATCATGGAGATATTCGCTGAAAGACATTAAAACATATCGTGAAAGAAAAATCCAGAATCAAAATATTGCTATTGTAATTGGTCCGGCATCAGATAACCACTAAGATAGAACTCTCGACATATGTACCAGATCTGCATATACTTGGATACATTGGTTCATATTTAAGTCCAATCTTCAAGTTTTGTACCCTTTCCAAACTTCTAAACCTAACACAATCTCACTCCAAAGTGTATTAACAAGGTATGTGGGGTTTCAAAATTTTATTTAATCATATGAATGCTTTAATATAATTTAAACCTTTTCAATTTGCATTGGCGCACTACCTCGAGCTTGACACTACTATACTAATCTTGAGTGTAAACATTTATTATCATCATTTTTATATGTTTAATTTGATTCAGTCTAAAGCATCCCACATCATATTAATGCTTTAATATGATCTCAGCTCTTTAAGCATTATAAATAACTAGTTTTTATCCTCATCACATTGTTATTGTATTCATTACTTTTTTATTTGCATTCTCCTATTCATCCGCCTATTTGCAAGGACACGTCAATGAAATATTAATTAATGTATATTATTATGGAAACGTGAACATATTAAAGAACTTATTAATATGAATATAGATACATTTCTTTAACCTTAATAACCTTAAGGTATTCTTGTTTCTATAATAAGATACATTTCTGCTGTGATATCATTCTTGTTTTTTTGGATCCAATGATACTTTATCATTCTGTGGATCATATGAAGTGTCCATTATAGATGGGTTTCAGGGTAACTTTGGCCACCCATTTCTGGTGGCAATAAACTTCTTTTGGCTAACCTAGTAATTTATAAACTCCTCCTATCCATTAAAACATATGAATCATCAGAGAAGCTTATCGTGAAATACATCCATCACACTTTAATATAGACTATATAGCTTTTTATTTATTAGGTGTTGTGAAGTAGCATAGTTGGACAAAGTTTCACAAAATTTTGTTATTAAAAATGATGCAAAACTTACTTATACATATTCTATTATCATGGTCCAATGTTTCACCCGTTTATCTCTTGAATATTGTCCAAGATATATTGATGGATCTTCACCTTCTTTAAGGGGATTTATCCCTGAAACATAGATTTAAATGTAATTTATGTTAGCTTTAGGTGCCATGATATTGTATGTATATATTTGATATGTTTTGTTTTTGTAGAACAAAACTCTACTAAGCATTATGAAATTTTAAAAGAATATATTGGATTCTTAGTGTATTTTCAATTGCAAGTAGCACGTGTCTTTGCATTCACATTGGGAGTTGTGTATGGAAGCGTGAAACTTTCTTATCTCAAGGTATTATAGTTCCAAGCCACTAGTGTAAGGTTTCAGATTTAAGTTTTTTCCAAATTGTAAGCAGTAGCTTACCTTATCCAGGATCATTAGAAATCTTATCCATTATCATTATTAGTGTATCTAGTAGCTTATGTATGTATGCTTGTACAATTTCTTAAGGAATGGGTTAGTATCTACCTCCATTATTGTTTAGACTGTTGTTGGAATGATCATAACTTAGTGCAGATGCACTAGTGAAAAGAGATGCTCTTGGACTAGTCTAGAAATCACTAAATATCCTGAATGTCATTGAAGTGACACCCCCTATTGATGGTGTGGCGTTGATTTTGATGAATTCATGACTCACACCCCCTTCTAAACCTGTATATGCCACTGATATGAATTATGCCTTTCAGATCGTGCTCCCAAAATTTGAAATGAATATTTTAGTTCTTGTAACCCAAAGATCAATCACCTAATTTTCCCCTATTCTTTATGGCATCCTATACTGTCTCAAATTATTGGTGATGATTGTTTCTCATGTTAGTTTTGTTGCATGAATTTCTTTCATTAGTGTGCATTTGTTCTCTCCATAGCTATCCACTCTAGGTGCTTCTATTTTCTCGTGTTAGGGTGCCTCTGCACCACTAGTTGCAGGTTGCTCTACACTCTTTGTTCACTTCCCTGATACTGTTCCAATGAGCTCTCAGTATTTACTCATTTATATTTTTTTTCTAGTCCTGAATTTATACCTGGTATTAGTCTCAAACTTTTCTCATACTCTTCTTGCCTTCTAAAAAATAAGCAAAGTGTTGGGATTTTCCAATTGTACCTCTAGATACTTGAACAACTCCTTGCCATGTACCCATCTCTGAACCACCTTACTCCACTTTCCTGGTTCGGTTTCATATTTGTTCCAGTCAATCCGTTGTGTTTACTATTCAAATTTATTTTTTGAATGTGTCTTTTTCCTCGATTATCAGATTTTCCATTGTTTGTTGTGTCATTGACCATAGTATAGATTTACATGGTTTGTTCTTGTTCAACTTCTCCATGGTGGTTTCTTCTTACTTATTTGTGTTGTCTTGGTAACATTCTTTAAAGCTCTTTTTTATTCCATATCATGTATTTTTTCTCATGCCACAAGGTAAATGTATGGTAGTAAAAGTCAACTAGTATAAAAATGTTGTGTTCAATGCAATTTTCTTCCTAGTTTGTATAGATTGATAAATTCTAGAAATCAAGAGGTAATTGGTGGAGGATTTATTTACTAAGTCTTATCCCCAATATATAGAGGATTTATTTAGTAAGTCTTCATTTTTAGTTCAAAACCTTTTCCTTTTGTACTTGAGCTAGCATTTGCCTTATGTTTCTCAAGCATTTTTTCTTTTTCAATTTTTTTCCTCAAGTGCATTCTTGAAGCATTTTAGCCTTTTCAATTTTTTTCCTTAGGTGCCTCAAGTCAATTTACCATTAGTCATTTCAAAAATGATTGGTTTGTTATGTATAAGGAATTTGATGTTGGATCACCGAAAGGCTTAGAGAGCAATTTAGACTTTAGGCCTTATTTTATTCTATACGAACACTAGAATGCTACCTTGATTGCATAGATTCTAGATTGACATATCAAGGGATTGTACCTATTTGGGAATAATACTCCTCATCCCCCACTCTTTACACTCGTCAAAACTTTGGTTATTTGGATTCTAAGAGAGGTCAGGATATGTTGTTTTCCTTCTAATTTGTGATTGTTCACGATTCTTGAGGTGGATCATCCTATCATAGGTTTGTGACTTCTTTATTTTGAAATATGTTACATTTGACGCTTGATGTGTTGACTTCTAGTGATGGCTACCTCCTCATTATTTTCAGCATCACAATATTTGAGAAGAGTTTTATATCTTTTCATGATTCTCGATCCTTGGGAACTCAACTTTGCTTGTGATTGGGGTACAATGACTTCAAGAATTTGTGAAAAAGGAAAAAATCCTTGATTAAAATCCTCTATGGATCACAACCACTTAGTGTGATTGGTAGTTTTTAAGAGTTTTAGTGGAAGAGTTCAACATCAAACAAGGGGTTGCTCTAATTATGGCATGCAATGTTTTCAAAGCCAAATCGACCAAGTTTATGAAGTATGACAAAATGAAAGATCAAAACCATTGACTTCTAGAGACCACGCGTATATATCATATAGATACCCTTTGTGATAGTGTGTTAATGTTTGTAAGAGTTTGTGATATGTTTTATGTTATAGTTGGAATCGTAGTGTGTTAATGTTTGTAAGAGTTTGTGATATATTTTTAGTGTGAACTTTGATTCATTGTGAATTTTGATTCTATTTAAGGGTTCTAGCTTAATGGAAGAGAACCTTCCTTACACGCAGGAGGTTGGTGGCTTGATTCCTCTATGCCCTATATACGTAAATCAATGACTAATTAAATGAGCAGTTAACAAAAACCAATGACTAAATAAATGACCAATTAACAAAAATCAATGACTAAATTAATGACCCGTTAACAACAATCAATGACTAAATAAACGGCTAAATGTACTACCAAACAACGATAAATAATGACCAAATAAATTACCAAATAGTGACAATTAATGAACAAATAAATGACCAAATAGAAATGATTAATGACCAAATAAATGATTAAATATATGACCAACTCATCAAGCAATGCAAGCAATTTATGACTAAGTGATAAATGACCAATTTGGTTGAGTGATAAGTGACTGCTAATTTATGACCAATGGTCACCGCCTCAATTTTAGTCATTTATCTCCGATTTCTAGTCATTGTTTTAGTCACTTATCACCCATTTTGTACCAGTGAGATGTTGAAATTTTGGTCTAGTGGTTCATGGATGGATTACTACAAAGAATAAGATCTCATCTATGAATGCATAAGATCAAAATTGATGAGGATTCCCTTAGGAAAGTGCAACAAATTGAATCTAATGATGAGGGTCTAATCATGTTAACAAATAGAGGACCATATGGAATATTGGAAATCATGCAAAGATCAATTAGAGAACTTACCTTGAGAATATTTGAATTATGGTGAACTATATGCAAGAATGAGGGACATACTAAGGATGATAGTAAGTATAAAGAATCTATTGAGAAACACCATGATGTTCAGGTTATTCATACATAATCTTATTGTGAAGTTTGTAAAATTGTGTCAAACCGCTCTACATGTGACTACCCCCTTAACTTAAAAATTGCAAAACCCAAGTTGTGTTCTATATGCAATGAATCCTGTCATAACACAACCATCCAGATTAATGGGAAAACCTAGCCGAATAACTAGAAAGTGTATCATACCCAGGAAAATGACCAAAATCAAAGAAGTAATGGATATGGAGGTATATTGAGAGGAGGATACAATAGTCAAGGTCATTATGGAGGTAGAGGCGGTTGACATGGCAGCCAATGAATATTTGAAATAAAATATTTCTTGATATGCTATAAGGAAGATCACATTAGTCAATCTTTCCCCTTATAATACATAATCAACTTGAATTTTTTTACTAAGTGTGGAGTGGGAGACCATTCTCTTCAAGATTTCCCTATCATTCTTGAAAACATAATGAACAAAAAGAACGTCAATCTACTCTAGAGAATCCCTAAACATAAAAAATTTAACTCAAAAAATATACATGTAGTTACGAGGTTTGGACCTAAAAACAATGAAAATATACCTCAAAGAAAAAAGAAAGGAAAATATCACTATCCAAACCCAATGAGAGAAAAACAAATAATCTAAGAAGCTATTATTCTGATTGACAAATTATGAAAAGAGGAGGAAGAACAAAAGATACAAGAATCAACTACAAAAAGAAATTGCACTTGATGAATTCCTTAACTTGATGATATAGGAAGTATTTGTTGCCTACTCCTATAATTAATGAATGTTCTAAGGAGTTACAAAGGAGCAATAAAATCCATGAAAATTTTGTGTCACTTAAACCAAGAAGACAAAATCATAGAATCTTTTGACCCACAAGTCGACTTGGAAATACAAAGCTCCTTCATTCCATAAGTCATAGTTAATTTCAAATATCAAGTAAATATCCTACCAAAAGAACATGGATTAAACTTGGAAGGCCTATTTCATTAGGTCAAACAATTTTCTAAAACTAGTAGATCAAATATTTCTGGAACCCATCATATTTCTAATAAATGATACGATAGCTATACTGGGGATTACAACAGAAGTTGACTTTGAACTAATCAACTTAACAAAAGGGACAACAACATATCCATCCTAGTTGATTGTCAATGGGGAATAAAAATGAAAGAAACCATATCCCTTGAAAAAGATAGAATTAAACTTAAAGAAGATAGATGGAAAATAATTATTCATTTGGACCCAAAAGAAGGAAAACCATCCTCGGAACTTTGTGATGAGAATGAATATGTTTAAAAACTATATCAAGTAATATACGGTACTGAAGACCTAATCGAACCAAACAATTATGAAGAATTTCACTTAGGATCACCGCTCTTGATTGGACAAAACTTCAACACATATTTGTATGAATAATAGATGGAGAACTATGAAGCAAGAGAAAGGGATTTTTTCGATGATTGAATCCATACCAAAAAATTGTTTCAAAACATACTTATCCATTCAATCGATCCCAATAGTCTAACAAAAGAAAATATGGAAATACCCTAGTTTGATACCAATAGACATAAACTCAATTGGATTACCGAACTGAGATGCAAAGAAAGGGATTTCCCCCTATCTTATGTCAATGAGGTGTTGAAGAATGTTGGAGAAGAAGGCATGCTACAAAGCCTCATTCAATCATTTACATGACAACTAGTTCATTGGTGGGAAGTGCGTGCCCCCCAACTTCAGACATGGACTACAATGACCTCTTATTTTGTTGAAATAATTGGTGGAAAGAAACTCACAATAGCAACCCAAATCAAAAAATTCGAACTAGGGTATGATCCAATAAGGAATATTGAAGAATGTGAATGTGAATGGCATCAAATTGGATACAGATATGAAAGAGTTTGGCCACATCTATTCCCAAAAACTTCAGGAATACCTATTAAATAAATGGTATAAAATTGAAGAAGCATGAGGAGACACTTTTTTTTAAACCAGTGGAAGTTTTGATTGTATTAATAAAAATAGGGGGGAATGTTGGGGATAATAATGGTCTATTGAATACCAAACTAGAAAACACATTAATTGTCAATGCAAGAATGTTAACTTCCAAGGCTACATGAAAAATCTATGTAGATACAATTTCCTCCTAGTGCTAGTAGAATGAATCTAAATGCAGATGCAACTACTGAGATAAAGAAACATAAACATCCACTCAAATGAAAGGAATTCATTCTCTCAATCTGTGGGAAATAAAATCCAACCATTCACCATTTTGTTGAAAAGGAATAAAATCCACACTTCTATTCTAAGAGCATGCTACGAAGTTAGAAATCACACTGTAAAATTAACTTGCTAAACATGAAAGGACACACACTCATCCACACCACCCCAAAATGATATATTTAACTATAAATTCATTCAAAAACAATTCAACCAACCCTTAAGAAACACCTCTATCATAAAAATCAAGGATACAACCTATAGCAAAGAAAATCCAACAATACTCTTCAACAATCAAACTATTGATCTACAGAAAATACCAAAGGCCAATCTGAATAACAATAGCTTGATCAATAAACCACATGATAACCAATCAATCATCTATATTCAATTTCTATGAATAAAACCATGTAGCAAGCAATGATTACTGATAATAAAAGCTAATAAAATTAACACACAACACCAAAGCTATTTATGAAACTAACAACTAGAGGGGCAACTCCTAGTTAGTGAAGGGGGGCCTTCCTTCTCTAACCAGGGCTTCGATTACACACTTAAAAACTCAAGAGAATAAAATAGCCATTGCTATTATAAAATAAGTTTGATACAAGTTACAGCAGTGTTCTGTTCAACCCCTTGTCTTCTCCTCTCGAGCCTAAATTGCTTAACTCCCCTGACTGCTAGAATTACATCTTCTTATATTATATTTGAGTAACATCTCCCTCAAAATAGAATAATTGAACACCTTGAGAATCAGATATTCTCAAGGTTTTTCATACACATTATAGCTTATTATCTGTTACTCGTAATGATGTTACAAATTGATTACAAAATACATCATGACGTTTCTCGAACCCATCAAAATCTAGTTACAATGATGATAATCCTATATTCCTAGATAACTGAATATCACCATGATGGAACTCGTTGATCCACACTCGAGCATTGGTCAAAGACCAAATGCTTGAGTGTTATACGGTAATGATGGCACTACAGACTAAGAAATAGCAGCATTGTTGGTAACAACAACCCAAAGATAGCTCAATCTTGAACATCTGGAGAAGTAACATCAACAATTAATTCAACATTAATTAGTCCATTCTTATCCTACTTGCACATAGTCTAAAGTGATTCGATTAATAATCCAAACACAAGCACTAAACCCATTAAAACAATTTAAATCATAAATTACAGCCATGCAATACTCAAAGAGGATGTACCTTGGTTTTAGTCCAATAAATCACAAGCAGGATAATATCAAAAGGATGGCAATTGACTCAAAGAGGCTTAGAACAAGGTAAATAAGTGGCCAAAAAGGTGACAAATCATGGCCCCAACATCTCCCTCCAAATTGCTCTGATGCATGTACTCATGCATCCCTTTTGATATCCAATTTGGCCCAAGAATAAGACTCATGCGGGGAACTAAGTTAGTATGCTTCCAATGTATCCTCCATAGAGGCCTTGAACCCTGCTAAGATCATTACTTCACTTCCCCACAATTTTTCTGTCGAGACCAGATCATACAAAGGCCTATATTTATTTATGGGTAACCAAATAAGAAGGAAATTAAACCTTAAACCAATCCACCTTGGCCCTCTATATTCAATGCATTTGATGTACCTGTTCAGTCTCCCCATAGCCTTGTTAAAATTAGGAAATCCAAAAGGCTCCCTATTCCTTACTGCTACAGAAGACAACAGCCACCTCCTTCTACTACTTTCCAGGGCTTCAAATGGAATGTCATTGATACAAAGCACACATTGAGATAAAACCTGAGATTGAATGGAGACAACCGTTCTAGCTGCATCAATAGATCTATGAAATGGAGCTTGGGATCTAATGAATTTTGCTGCATTAGTAGCTTTTGCCCTAATACTTAGTTCACAAGTAGCCTAATTCAATTCCAAGGTATCTTGAGCTACCTTCCACCTAATTTGGTTCATCATATAAGATACAAAAGTCCTCAATTGTAGGTCCCCAATATAAGGTATATGGTTTAAGTCTCGTTCCAAGGGGTAAATAAAACCATGCAATTAGAATTCACAAAGGGAGTGTTGTGTAAGTACATCCACCTAGAAGAAAATGATCCAAAACCCCTTAACATTAGTGATCAAATGGTTCTTACCTTAAACCATGGCTATTAGTTGAAAGAGAATAAATTGTTCCCTTAAGAACAAGGCATATGTAGGGGAAGGTGCCCTACAACCCAACAGCTCATGAACAAGCATTTTCATGCCATCTTTCTCTTCCTACTGCTTTTTAATCTTATCTTGGGATGACCTCAATTGTTTTTTGTCTGCTTCCTAGTTTTCTTCCTTTTCCTTATGAATGGATAGCTCCTGTGGCCTCGTTCTCTACAAGGCTTGTATAGTTTTCCTATATTCCCCAAGAGATACCACACCTTCCTGAAATGATTTTGCTATTGATTTCCACTTCTATTTCATCTTGTAGTACCAGGGTAGAAGGTACATCTATTTTAGTGGAAATTGTGCATTGCTCCTTCCTCACAGTCTTATATCTTGTCTCATTCAAGATTTCCTCCCAGATTGAAGGTCATTATGTTTTCATCCTACTGATTTTCTCCTTATTTTTCCTTGGAGTAGATCTCCCTTCAAAAATTTGAGTTTCACTGGCAAGGGTTTCTAATCCTAGGGCATTAGATAAATTCTCGATCTGTCTCTTTAGTTACCTAATCCTTTGTCTCAATTTTTAATTGGTCCTAGTCATCCTTGTAATATGTGTGACCAACAAAGGGATCTTCTTTCTCTTGCCCATTTCCAATGATGTCCTCCTACTAAAACACCATTTCCCGACTGGTGGGAGCCCTGTTGCTCTTGCTATACTCTCCTCTATAATCGTGATCTCCATGCCTTTGACTATGGATTTCTCATCAACTAGGTTTTGAGAAAACCACAACGTTATCTCCTCATCAAATCCCTACATCCAAACCAACATCCTGAAACAATAGAAAAAAATTCCCCATTTTGTTGCAGTTTCTCTACATTTTTAGGCTCATGGCGTAGAACTGCTCCTCCCATATTCAATCGTCAATTAACTCATTACTAAATCTACAGGGGTTACAACAAGTTTTCATTTCAAGGCATTACTAAATCTGCAGGGGCTACAACAAGTTTTCATTACAAGGATAGGTTTCATCTTACATGCATACGCATAAGGGTGGAATGTTTTTTTGTTTAAATTAGGCAGGTTTCCCATTTAAATTTGAAGGATCTAGTCACACTAGTAATTAATTTACCTTATTAAGTAATTTATGTGGTATGACAAGGTTAATCCTTAGGAATGACACCCCCCCAACTTTATGGTTTTGGTAATCTTTGTCCAATCACGGGGAAAGTATCAACCACTCCTTATATTCCATTAATTTTAAGAAATAATCAAACATTTAAGTGGTCCGTACCTGAGTGAAGCTTACCTCTCATAGTGACTGGTGGAGAGTGCGACGTATAATGAGGTTTGATGGTGTTGGCAGGTGTGAAGTTATATGACAAGGATGGCGGCGGTCCTTGGTAACTTTTTTCATTAAGAAAATAACGACCGATGTGACTGTTGAATCTCTGTTGGGAATTTTAGCAGCTTTGACAAATTTAACGGTAGCGACAACTTGTAGAAGTGCCACTACTCTGTTTGGAACTCAGTGTGGTGGTGTTGTAACTTTATCGAAACTCGGTTGTATAAAAATATATTTTAGAATGAATGTCATTACTTGGACAAGTCTCAGCATTAAATCATGCCATTACTTATCCAAGTTTCAATGTGTATTCATGTGTTGTTACTCGGACAAGTTTCAGCATTGGGCCATGTCGTTACTTACACAAGTTTTAGCCTCTCGCTAACGTTGATGGTAAGCATTATGATTTCTATTATCGTGTTGTTACTTATACAAGTTTCAACATCGATCTAATGTTGTTACTTCGACAAGTTTTAACAAGTTTCTACATGTTGTTACTTTGACGACTTTTATGTTTTATGGTGTTGTTACTTGGACAAGTAATAACATTTTAATAAGAGTAACAACATGGATTATTTTTTAAATTGAAGCATCCCTACAAAGAAAAAAAAGAGTTAATCCATCCAAAGATCACAAATTTCATCAAGGCCTGAGAAATAGTTATTTTCATTTTTTTTCATTATTTTAAAATCAAATGCCAACCGCTATAAAACTAGTTTTCAGTTAACACTCGCCTAACTACATTCCAAGAGAACTTTCACAGTTAGATTTTATTTGTATTTTTACTTCAAATACCAGCTTCTAGTGAGTTAGTTTTCAATTGGTACTTGTCTATCTGCTCCCCAACGGAGTTTTCACAACTAGATTTTTTTTTAGATAGGTGTGGATGTGGAGGAATGTTCCTCATTCACCAGTACCTGCAAGTGTGAATTAGAAGAAACCTGCTAAAAAAAAGAGTCTTTCGAAGATGGTTTATGATACACTCGTAGACGATGTCCGTTTGCAAGCAATTGTATTCAATCTTCATCTATTGTGACAAGCTCAACAATGCCATTGTTGAAGATTGTGTCCATTTCATAAGAACCTAGCCACCTGGTCCAGATTTTTCCTTGAAAGTATTTGAATATGGAATCATACAATAATGCCTAATGTATAGGATGGAAAGCTTTATTTTTTATAAGTTTTTAATCCCATTTAACATGCTGCTGTTGGACAATGTCGATATGTTGCAGCGCTACAAATCGAATTTCATCTAGCTCATTGAGCTGATCCAACCTATGTTTTTGGGTTGCTGTCAAGTCCAATCTGACTTCTACAGCAGTCTTGAGTGTATTGATTTCAAATTCTATTGGGAATATTGGGCACTTACAATATACCAATTGATATGGAGAGAAACCTATGGTATTTTTCCAAGTTGTCTTGTATGCCCATAGGGCTTTCGGTAATCATTCAACCCAATCTCTAAAATGGCTAGCCACGGTCTTTGTGAGAATGTTTTCTAATACTTTATTCATGCTCTCTGATGTCCCATTGGCTTTTGGATGATATGGTGAAGTGACCCTATGCTGGATTTTATACTTTGAAAGAATTTCCTTGATCTTATTTCCCATGAATTGTGATCCTCCATTAGTGACTATTTCCCTAGGAATTCCATATCGAACAAAGATTCCTTCAAACAGAAAATCCATGATAGCATGATCCATCACTCTTGAAAGAGCCTTCGCCTCAACCCATTTAGGCACATAATCCGTGCAGAACAAGATGTATTATTTGTGCTAAGATGTGTTGGGTATGTTATATCTCTTCACATGGTCGCTGCGTGTACAACACGATCCCTACAGCACTAGTGTTGTAAGAGCTAAAGGAATCTTAGAGTTAATACACAGTGATGTTTTTGGACCTGTGCATGTTCCATCACTTGGTAAATCTGTGTATTATGTTTCATTTATAGATGATTTCTCAAGGAAAACTTGGATTTATTTCCTGCGTAAGAAATCTGAGGTTTTTAATAGATTCAAAGAATTTAAGGCTCTTGTAGAGAATCAAACTGAGAAGAAAATAAAAGTACTCAGAACAGATAACGGTGGAGAATTCTGTGAAAGTGAATTTGAGGAGTTATGTAAAACGTGTGGAATAGCAAGGCAAAAGACTACTCCATACACACCTCAACAGAATGGGGTTGCAGAAAGGATGAATAGGACATTGATGGAAAAGGCAAGGAGTATGCTCAGTGGTGCAGGGATAACACAACAATTCTGGGCAGAAGCTGTTGACACTGCGTGTTACCTAGTGAATAGGACACCCACATCAACGTTGGTTGACAAGACACCTCATGAGGTTTGGACTGGTAAGAAACCCTCTCTCTCTCATCTCAGAGTGTTTGGGTGTGATACTTTTGTACATGTTCCAAAGGAGAAAAGGAGCAAGTTGGATAATAAAGCGGAAAGATGTATCTTCATTGGTTACAAGGATGGAGTGAAAGGTTACAAGCTGTGGAACCCAGTAAAAAGGAAAACAGTTTACAGTCGAGATGTGATCTTCAGAGAAGTTGAAAGCACTTCCAAGATTGAGGATGTACCAAAGGAAAAGGATTCAGAGAAGCTACACTTTGATATCAAGGATGAAAGAGGTGACTCTTTTGAGGAACCAGATTCGTCTGAATCAGATGAGGAGGCAGAATCGTCTGAATCAGATGAAGAGGCGGATCCACAGACTCCGGTATTGAGGAGATCTGACCGAGAAAGAAGGCAAGTTGAAAGGTACAGTCCCCCTGATTTTCGTTCTAATTTTGTGTTATCTATTACTGATAATGATCCTAGAACTGCTAAAGAGGCAATGGATTCAGAAGATAGTAAACTATGGAAGAAGGCCATGATAGAAGAAATGGATGCCTTGGACAAAAATGAGGCATGGGATCTGGTTGAGTTGCCAGAAGGAAGAAAGCCTATTGGAAGCAAATGGGTATTCAAGAAGAAGTTAAATGCAGCAAGTAAAGTGGAGAAGTACAAGGCTCGACTAGTAGCGAAAGGTTATTCAAAATTGAGGGCATCGATTTTGGTGAGATTTTTTCACCTGTTGCAAAAATGACTTCTATTAGATTTCTTCTATCTATTTCTGCTGCTTTTGACCTTGAAGTAGAACAGATGGATGTAAAGACGGCTTTCCTACATGGAAATCTTAATGAAGAGATCTATATGAAGCAACCAGAATGGTTTGTGGTGAAAGGAAGAAAGGAGCTTGTCTGTAAGCTGAAAAAATCTCTCTACGGATTGAAACAATCTCCCAGAATGTGGTATCAAAAATTTGATACTTATATACTGGGACTTGGTTTCTCAAGAAGCAAAGCTGATCACTGTGTTTATTTTAAGCTAACTGGTGATCATTTTATTTATGTAATATTGTATGTTGATGATATGTTGCTAATTGGAAACAACAAGGAAATCATCAAGGATGTCAAGAATCAGCTGTCATCTGAATTTGACATGAAAGATCTTGGTGCTGCAAATTTCATTTTGGGCATGGAAATAAAAAGAGATCGTGAAAACAGGAAACTCTGGTTAAATCAGAGGAAATATGTTGAAACGATATTGAAGAGATTTAATATGCAGGAAAGCAAACCAGTGAAGGTGCCCATTCCTGTAGGTGTAAGGTTATCTGCAGAACAGTGTCCCACGACACAAGAAGAGGTAGAGGACATGTCTCATGTTCCCTATGCTAGTGCAGTTGGCAGTCTGATGTATGCCATGGTCTGTACTAGACCAGATATAGCCCATGCAGTGGGAGTTTTGAGTAGATACATGTCAAAACCAGGAAAGGAACATTGGACTGCAGTAAAGAGGGTCTTCAGGTATTTGCGTGGCACTACAGATTTTGCAATCTGCTACCAAGGAAGACCCGGTCTAAACAGAGAGGTAGATATACAAGGATTTGCTGATGCTAACTGGGCTGGAGATATTGATCACAGAAGATCTACAAGTGGCTACGTTTTTAATCTATTTGGAGGAGCAATCAGTTGGATGAGTAGAAGACAAGCTGTAGTTGCACTCTCAACTACAGAAGCTGAATACATGGCAGCTACCCATGCAAGTAAGGAAGTTGTATGGTTGCAAAGATTGTGTTCAGGTATTGGTTTTGTTCAGAATGCAGTAAAAATTGGCTGTGATAGCTCAAGTGCAATATTTCTGGCAAAGAACCCTGCTTATCACTCGAGGACAAAGCACATTGATGTGTAGTACCATTTCGTCAGAGACATGGTTGAACAAAACAAAGTGTTGCTGGAGAAGGTTGACACTTTGGTAAATGTTGCAGACTCTTTGACAAAGTCTGTGAGTACTCAGAAGTTCTCTTGGTGTAAAGAGAACATGGGCATTATTGCCCTAAATTGTTGAAGTCATAAATGTCTCCTATATGTGAAGAGAACAACAAGTGCGAGAATGTTGGGTATGTTATATCTCTTCACATGGTCGCTGCGTGTCATACAAAAAAAATTTGGGTTGCTTTTTGCTTTTTCGCGATTTTCGACCCATTGTACTCTATTTAATCCCGGTAAAGGGGATTAGGGTTGTAACCTAATTTCGGGTAAACGAATTAGGGTTATAGATGCTGCGGAATACCATTTATTGTATTGTACATGGTTAAATAAACATATAATGAAAAGGAGCTGTGCGGCTCTAAGTTTTGCTGGTTTTTTCCCGGTTAAGGGTTTCCAGGTGAAAATATCTGTGTAATGTGTGTGCCATTGTGTATTTTCTGTTAATGCTTAAGAATCGATATAAGTTTGTACTTCACTGTTAAGGTTTAAAACTTACATTTGGTATCAGAGCATTTTTTGGGTTCAGAGGGACGCCTTTGTTTCCAAGGGTTTGGCTCGATCTTGGATTTGTGATAAACCTGGTTTCAGTGGGAGCTTTGTAGTGGTGATTTATTTATTTTTCTTTAAAAGAATGGCGAGCAGTTCTAGATTCGAGATTGAAAAATTTAATGGCCAGAGCTTTGAGCTATGGAAGCTCAAAATGGAAGATCTTTTGGTAGATAGAGAACAATGGATCGCAGTAGATCCAGGTACCATGCCCACTGGTGCGGTAAAAGAATAATGGGAAAAGCTCGAAAGAAAAGCAAGGAGCACCATTCATCTTTGCCTTGCAGATTCAGTATTGGTGAACGTATCTGGAGAAGACAGTGTAAAGAAGCTATGGGATAAACTGGGAAGTCTGTATCAGTCAAAGTCCCTGGTAAATAAGTTATTTCTGCGAAAGAAATTGTACCTTCTGAGGATGACTGATGGAGACTCTGTGTCAGAGCATCTAAACGCCTTCAATACTCTGGTAAGTCAGTTGACATCTGTTGGTATTACAATTTCTGATGATGAAAAATGTATTAGTCTGTTGTGCTCTTTTCCAGATTCATGGGATAATCTGGTTATAGCTATTGGGAGTAATGCAACCACGCTAAACTTCGATGATGTGGTTGCATCCCTACTATCGGAGGAAATGAGGCAGAGATCCATAGATAGTTCAGCTAAGGACGCCTTATTTGTAAGAGGTCGCCCTGGAGACAGATCTAAAAATAAGTATTCAGGTGGTAGATCTAAATCTCCGGGACCTTCTGTAAGAAAATGCTGAAAGTACGGTAAAGCTGGGCATTACAAGAAGGATTGTAAATCCAAAAATACTGATAAAAGCAGAGGACCTAATGATGCTCCATCCGCAGATGGGAAAGAATCTACAGAGGAAGGAGGAGATGTGTATCTGGCATCTTCAAGTACACATGCAGAGCATGATTCATGGTTGATTGAATCAGGTGCGTCTTATCATATGACTCCTCACAGGGAGTGGTTTTCTGAATACGAAAAGTATGACGGAGGAGATGTATTTCTGGGAGACAACTCGGTGGCAAAAATCATAGGTCGAGGAAAGATCAAGCTACTGCTCAAAGATGGAAGGGTTAAAACTCTTCCCGGGGTTCTTCACATTCCAAAGCTGGCTAGAAACCTTATATCTGTAAGTAAAATGGATGATGCAGGTGTGAAAACATTATTTGAAAAGAACACATGCAAGATGGTTCGAGAATCACTGGTGCTGATGAGGGGAGTTCGGATTGGAACTCTATACAAGTTGTTGGGAAGCACCTTTAAAAATGGATGTAACAGTACTATTGTTCCTGAGGGTAAAAATGAAGGAGACAGACTCCTTACTGTCTCTAGTGAGAAGACATCGCTATGGCATCGAAGGCTGGGACATATTGGACAGAAGGGTCTTCGACTATTACAAGGTAAAAGTATGGCTGAAGGCATGTCTGATTTCACATTAGATTTTGATTTCTGTGAACATTGCTTATATGGTAAACAGAATCGGGTAAGATTCTCATCTGGTGTTGTAAGAGCTAAAGGAATATTAGAGTTAATACACAGTGATGTTTTTGGACCTGTGCTTGTTCCATCACTTGGTAAATCTGTGTATTATGTTTCATTTATAGATGATTTCTCAAGGAAAGCTTGAATTTATTTCCTGCGTAAGAAATCTGAGGTTTTTAATAGCTTCAAAGAATTTAAGGCTCTTGTAGAGAATCAAACTGAGAAGAAAATAAAAGTACTCAGAACAGATAACGGTGGAGAATTCTGTGAAAGTGAATTTGAGGAGTTCTGTAAAACGTGTGGAATAGCAAGGCAAAAGACTACTCCATACACACCTCAACAGAATGGGGTTGCAGAAAGGATGAACAGGACATTGATGGAAAAGGCAAGGAGTATGCTCCGTGGTGCAGGGCTAACACAACAATTCTGGGCAGAAGCTGTTGACACTGTGTGTTACCTAGTGAATAGGACACCCACATCAGTGTTGGTTGACAAGACACCTCATGAGGTTTGGACTGGTAAGAAACCCTCTCTCTCTCATCTCAGAGTGTTTGGGTGTGATGCTTTTGTACATGTTCCAAAGGAGAAAAGGAGCAAGTTGGATAATAAAGCGGAAAAATGTATCTTCATTGGTTACAAGGATGGAGTGAAAGGTTACAAGCTGTGGAACCCAGTAAAAAGGAAAACAGTTTACAGTCGAGATGTGATCTTCAGAGAAGTTGAAAGCACTTCCAAGATTGAGGATGTACCAAAGGAAAAGGATTCAGAGAAGCTACACTTTGATATCAAGGATGAAAGAGGTGACTCTTTTGAGGAACCGGATTCGTCTAAATCAGATGAGGAGGCAGAATCGTCTGAATCAGATGAAGAGGCGGATCCACAGACTCCGGTATTGAGGATATCTGACCGAGAAAGAAGGCAAGTTGAAAGGTACAGTCCCCCTGATTTTCGTTCTAATTTTGTGTTATCTATTACTGATGATGATCCTAGAACTGCTAAAGAGGCAATGGATTCAGAAGATAGTAAACTATGGAAGAAGGCCATGATAGAAGAAATGGATGCCTTGGACAAAAATGAGGCATGGGATCTGGTTGAGTTGCCAGAAGGAAGAAAGCCTATTGGAAGCAAATGGGTATTCAAGAACAAGTTAAATGCAGCAGGTCAAGTGGAGAAGTACAAGGCTCGACTAGTAGCGAAAGGTTATTCCCAAATTGAGGGCATCGATTTTGGTGAGATTTTTTCACCTGTTGCAAAATTGACTTCTATTAGATTTCTTCTATCTATTTCTGCTGCTTTTGACCTTGGAGTAGAATAGATGGATGTAAAGACGGCTTTCCTACATGGAAATCTTAATGAAGAGATCTATATGAAGCAACCAGAACGGTTTGTGGTGAAAGGAAGAAAGGAGCTTGTCTGTAAGCTGAAAAAATCTCTCTACGGATTGAAACAATCTCCCAGAATGTGGTATCAAAAATTTGATACTTATATACTGGGACTTGGTTTCTCAAGAAGCAAAGTTGATCACTGTGTTTATTTTAAGCTAACTGGTGATCATTTTATTTATGTAATATTGTATGTTGATGATATGTTGCTAATTGGAAACAACAAGGAAATCATCAAGGATGTCAAGAATCAGCTGTCATCTGAATTTGACATGAAAGATCTTGGTGCTGCAAATTTCATTTTGGGCATGGAAATAAAAAGAGATCATGAAAACAGGAAACTCTGGTTAAATCAGAGGAAATATGTTGAAACGATATTGGAGAGATTTAATATGCAGGAAAGCAAACCAGTGAAGGTGCCCATTCCTGTAGGTGTAAGGTTATCTGCAGAACAGTGTCCCACGACACAAGAAGAGGTAGAGGACATGTCTCATGTTCCCTATGCTAGTGCAGTTGGCAGTCTGATGTATGCCATGGTCTATACTAGACCAGATATAGCCCATGCAGTGGGAGTTTTGAGTAGATACATGTCAAAACCAGGAAAGGAACATTGGACTGCAGTAAAGAGGGTCTTCAGTTATTTGCGTGGCACTATAGATTCTGCAATCTGCTACCAAGGAAGACCCGGTCTAAACAGAGAGATAGATATACAAGGATTTGCTGATGCTGACTGGGCTGGAGATCTTGATCACAGAAGATCTACAAGTGGCTACGTTTTTAATCTATTTGGAGGAGCAATCAGTTGGATGAGTAGAAGACAAGCTGTAGTTGCACTCTCAACTACAGAAGCTGAATACATGGTAGCTACCCATGCAAGTAAGGAAGCTGTATGGTTGCAAAGATTGTGTTCAGGTATTGGTTTTGTTCAGAATGCAGTAAAAATTGGCTGTGATAGCTCAAGTGCAATATTTCTGGCAAAGAACCCTGCTTATCACTCGAGGACAAAGCACATTGATGTGCAGTACCATTTCGTCAGAGACATGGTTGAACAAAACAAAGTGTTGCTAGAGAAGGTTGACACTTTGGTAAATGTTGTAGACTCTTTGACAAAGTCTGTGAGTACTCAGAAGTTCTCTTGGTGTAAAGAGAACATGGGCATTGTTGCCCTGAATTGTTGAAGTCATAAATTTCTCCTGTATGTGAAGAGAACAACAAGTGGGAGAATGTTGGGTATGTTATATCTCTTCACATGGTCGCTGCGTGTCATAAAAAAAAATTTGGGTTGCTTTTTGCTTTTTCGTGATTTTCGACCCATTGTACTCTATCTAATCTCGGTAAAGGGGATTAGGGTTGTAACCTAATTTCGGGTAAACGAATTAGGGTTTTAGATGATCCGGAATACCATTTATTGTATTGTACATGATTAAATAAACATATAATGAAAAGGAGCTGTGCGGCTCTAAGTTTTGCTGATTTTTTCCCGGTTAAGGGTTTCCAGGTGAAAATATATGTGTAATGTGTGTGCCATTGTGTATTTTCTATTAATGCTTAAGAATCGATATAAGTTTTTACTTCACTGTTAAGGTTTAAAACTTACATTTGGTATCAGAGCATTTTTTGGGTTCAGAGGGACGCCTTTGTTTCCAAGGGTTTGGCTCGATCTTGGATTTGTGATAAACCTGGTTTCAGTGGGAGCTTTGTAGCGGTGATTTGTTTATTTTTCTTTAAAAGAATGGCGAGCAGTTATAGATTCGAGATAGAGAAATTTAATGGCCAGAGCTTTGAGCTATGGAAGGTCAAAATGGAAGATCTTCTGGTAGATAGAGAACAATGGATCGCAGTAGATCCAGGTACCATGCCCACTGGTGCGGTAAAAGAAGAATGGGAAAAGCTGGAAAGAAAATCAAGGAGCACCATTCATCTTTGCCTTGCAGATTTGGTATTGGTGAACGTATCTGGAGAAGACAGTGCAAAGAAGCTATGGGATAAACTGGGAAGTCTGTATCAGTCAAAGTCCTTGGTAAATAAGTTATTTCTGCGAAAGAAATTGTACCTTTTGAGGATGACTGATGGAGACTCTGTGTCAGAGCATCTAAACGCCTTCAATACTCTGGTAAGTCGGTTGACATCTGTTGGTATTACAATTGCTGATGATGAAAAATGTATTAGTCTGTTTTGCTATTTGCCAGATTCATGGGATAATTTGGTTATAGCTATTGGGAGTAATGCAACCACGCTAAACTTCGATGATGTGGTTGCATCCCTACTATCGGAGGAAATGAGGCGGAGATCCATAGATAGTTCATCTAAGGATGCCTTATTTGTAAGAGGTCGCCCTGGAGACAGATCTAAAAATAATTCTTCAGGTGGTAGATCTAAATCTAGAGGGAGATCTAAATCTCCAGGACCTTCTGTAAGAAAATGATGGAATTGCGGTAAAGCTGGGCATTACAAGAAGGATTGTAAATCCAAAAATACTAATAAAAGCAGAGGACCTAATGATGCTCCATCCGCAGATGGGAAAGAATCTACAGAGGAAGGAGGAGATGTGTATCTGGCATCTTCAAGTACACATGCAGAGCATGATTCGTGGTTGATTGACTCGTGTGCGTCTTATCATATGAATCCTCACAGGGAGTGGTTTTATGAATACGAAAAGTATGATGGAGGAGATGTATTTCTGGGAGACAACTCGGTGGCAAAAATCATAGGTCGAGGAAAGATCAAGCTACTGCTCAAAGATGGAAGGGTTAAAACTCTTCCTGGGGTTCTGCACATTCCAAAGCTGGCTAGAAACCTTATATCTGTAAGTAAAATGGATGATGCAGGTGTGAAAACATTATTTGAAAAGAACACATGCAAGATGGTTCGAGAATCATTGGTGCTGATGAGGGGAGTTCGGATTGGAACTCTATACAAGTTGTTGGGAAGCACCTTCAAAAATAGATGTAACAGTACTATTGTTCCTGAGGGTAAAAATGAAGGAGACAGAGTCCTTACTGTCTCTAGTGAGAAGACATCGCTATGGCATCGAAGACTGGGACATATTGGAGAGAAGGGTCTTCGACTATTACAAGGTAAAAGTATGGCTGAAGGCATGTCTGATTTCACATTAGATTTTGATTTCTGTGAACATTGCTTATATGGTAAACAGAATCGGGTAAGATTCTCATCTGGTGTTGTAAGAGCTAAAGGAATCTTAGAGTTAATACACAGTGATGTTTTTGGACCTGTGCCTGTTCCATCACTTGGTAAATCTGTGTATTATGTTTCATTTATAGATGATTTCTCAAGGAAAACTTGGATTTATTTCCTGCGTAAGAAATCTGAGGTTTTTAATAGATTCAAAGAATTTAAGGCTCTTGTAGAGAATCAAACTGAGAAGAAAATAAAAGTACTCAGAACAGATAACGGTGGAGAATTCTGTGAAAGTGAATTTGAGGAGTTCTGTAAAACGTGTGGAATAGCAAGGCAAAAGACTACTCCATACACACCTCAACAGAATGGGGTTACAGAAAGGATGAACAGGACATTGATGGAAAAGGCAAGGAGTATGCTCAGTGGTGCAGGGCTAACACAACAATTCTGGGCAGAAGCTATTGACAGTGCGTGTTACCTAGTGAATAGGACACCCACATCAGTGTTGGTTGAAAAAACACCTCATGAGGTTTGGACTGGTAAGAAACCCTCTCTCTCTCATCTCAGAGTGTTTGGGTGTGATGCTTTTGTACATGTTCCAAAGGAGAAAAGGAGCAAGTTGGATAATAAAGCGGAAAAATGTATCTTCATTGGTTACAAGAATGGAGTGAAAGGTTACAAGCTGTGGAACCCAGTAAAAAGGCAAACAGTTTACAGTCGAGATGTGATCTTCAGAGAAGTTGAAAGCACTTCCAAGATTGAGGATGTACCAAAGGAAAAGGATTCAGAGAAGCTACACTTTGATATCAAGGATGAAAGAGGTGACTCTTTTGAGGAACCGGATTCGTCTAAATCAGATGAGGAGGCAGAATCATCTCAATCAGATGAAGAGGTGGATCCACAGACTCCGGTATTGAGGAGATCTGACCGAGAAAGAAGGCAAGTTGAAAGGTACAGTCCCCCTGATTTTCGTTCTAATTTTGTGTTATCTATTACTGATGATGATCCTAGAACTGCTAAAGAGGCAATGGATTCAAAAGATAGTAAACTATGGAAGAAGGCCAGGATAGAAGAAATGGATGCCTTGGACAAAAATGAGGCATGGGATCTGGTTGAGTTGCCAGAAGGAAGAAAGCCTATTGGAAGCAAATGGGTATTCAAGAAGAAGTTAAATGCAGCAAGTAAAGTGGAGAAGTACAAGGCTCGACTAGTAGCGAAAGGTTATTCCCAAATTGACGGCATCGATTTTGGTGAGCTTTTTTCACCTGTTGCAAGATTGACTGCTATTAGATTTCTTCTATCTATTTATGCTACTTTTGACCTTGAAGTAGAACAGATGGATGTAAAGACGGCTTTCCTACATGGAAATCTTAATGAAGAGATCTATATGAAGCAACCAGAACGGTTTGTGGTGAAAGGAAGAAAGGAGCTTGTCTGTAAGCTGAAAAAATCTCTCTACGTATTGAAACAATCTCCCAGAATGTGGTATCAAAAATTTGATACTTATATACTGGGACTTGGTTTCTCAAGAAGCAAAGCTGATCACTGTGTTTATTTTAAGCTAACTGGTGATCATTTTATTTATGTAATATTGTATGTTGATGATATGTTGCTAATTGGAAACAACAAGCAAATCATCAAGGATGTCAAGAATCAGCTGTCATCTGAATTTGACATGAAAGATCTTGGTGCTGCAAATTTCATTTTGGGCATGGAAATAAAAAGAGATCGTGAAAACAGGAAACTCTGGTTAAACCAGAGGAAATATGTTGAAACGATATTGAAGAGATTTAATATGCAGGAAAGCAAACCAGTGAAGGTGCCCATTCCTGTAGGTGTAAGGTTATCTGCAGAACAGTGTCCCACGACACAAGAAGAGGTAGAGGACATGTCTCATGTTCCCTATGCTAGTGCAGTTGGCAGTCTGATGTATGCCATGGTCTGTACTAGACCAGATATAGCCCATGCAGTGGGAGTTTTGAGTAGATACATGTCAAAACCAGGAAAGGAACATTGGACTGCAGTAAAGAGGGTCTTCAGGTATTTGCGTGGCACTACAGATTCTGCAATCTGCTACCAAGGAAGACCCGGTCTAAACAGAGAGATAGATATACAAGGATTTGCTGATGCTGGAGATCTTGATCACAGAAGATCTACAAGTGGCTACGTTTTTAATCTATTTGGAGGAGCAATCAGTTGGATGAGTAGAAGACAAGCTGTAGTTGCACTCTCAACTACAGAAGCTGAATACATGGCAGCTACCCATGCAAGTAAGGAAGTTGTATGGTTGCAAAGATTGTGTTCAGGTATTGGTTTTGTTCAGAATGCAGTAAAAATTGGCTGTGATTGCTCAAGTGCAATATTTCTGGCAAAGAACCCTGCTTATCACTCGAGGACAAAGCACATTGATGTGCAGTACCATTTCGTCAGAGACATGGTTGAACAAAACAAATTGTTGCTGGAGAAGGGTGACACTTTGGTAAATGTTGCAGACTCTTTGACAAAGTCTGTGAGTACTCAGAAGTTCTCTTGGTGTAAAGAGAACATGGGCATTGTTGCCCTGAATTGTTGAAGTCATAAATTTCTCCTGTATGTGAAGAGAACAACAAGTGGGAGAATGTTGGGTATGTTATATCTCTTCACACGGTCGCTGCGTGTCATAAATTTTTTTTTTGGTTGCTTTTTGCTTTTTCGCGATTTTCGACCCATTGTACTCTATCTAATCCCGGTAAAGGGGATTAGGGTTGTAACCTAATTTCGGGTAAACGAATTAGGGTTTTAGATGCTGCGAAATACCATTTATTGTATTGTACATGGTTAAATAAACATATAATGAAAAGGAGCTGTGCGGCTCTAAGTTTTGCTGGTTTTTTCCCGGTTAAGGGTTTCCAGGTGAAAATATCTGTGTAATGTGTGTGCCATTGTGTATTTTCTGTTAATGCTTAAGAATCGATATAAGTTTGTACTTCACTGTTAAGGTTTAAAACTTACATTTGGTATCAGAGCATTTTTTGGGTTCAGAGGGACGCCTTTGTTTCCAAGGGTTTGGCTCGATCTTGGATTTGTGATAAACCTGGTTTCAGTGGGAGCTTTGTAGCAGTGATTTATTTATTTTTCTTTAAAAGAATGGCGAGCAGTTCTAGATTCGAGATTGAGAAATTTAATGGCCATAGCTTTGAGCTATGGAAGCTCAAAATGGAAGATCTTCTGGTAGATAGAGAACAATGGATCGCAGTAGATCCAGGTACCATGCCCACTGGTGTGGTAAAAGAAGAATGGGAAAAGCTAGAAAGAAAAGCAAGGAGCACCATTCGTCTTTGCCTTGAAGATTCGGTATTGGTGAACGTATCTGGAGAAGACAGTGCAAAGAAGCTATGGGATAAACTGGGAAGTCTGTATCAGTCAAAGTCCCTGGTAAATAACTTATTTCTGTGAAAGAAATTGTACCTTCTGAGGATGACTGATGGAGACTCTGTGTCAGAGCATCTAAACGCCTTCAATACTCTGGTAAGTCAGTTGACATCTGTTGGTATTACAATTGCTGATGATGAAAAATGTATTAGTCTGTTGTGCTCTTTGCCAGATTCATGGGATAATCTAGTTATAGCTAGAGGGAGATCTAAATCTCCAGGACCTTCTGTAAGAAAATGCTGGAAGTGCGGTAAAGCTGGGCATTACAAGAAGGATTGTAAATCCAAAAATAATGATAAAAGCAGAGGACCTAATGATGCTCCATCTGCAGATGGGAAAGAATCTACAGAGGAAGGAGGAGATGTGTATCTGGCATCTTCAAGTACACATGCAGAGCATGATTCGTGGTTGATTGACTCAGGTGTGACTTATCATATGACTCCTCACAGGGAGTGGTTTTCTGAATACGAAAAGTATGATGGAGGAGATGTATTTCTAGGAGACAACTCGGTGGCAAAAATCATAGGTCGAGGAAAGATCAAGCTTCTGCTCAAAGATGGAAGGGTTAAAACTCTTCCCGGGGTTCTGCACATTCCAAAGCTGGCTAGAAACCTTATATCTGTAAGTAAAATGGATGATGCAGGTGTGAAAACATTATTTGAAAAGAACACATGCAAGACGGTTCGAGAATCACTGGTGCTGATGAGGGGAGTTCGGATTGGAACTCTATACAAGTTGTTGGGAAGCACCTTCAAAAATGGATATAACAGTACTATTGTTCCTGAGGGTAAAAATGAAGGAGACAGAGTCCTTACTGTCTCTAGTGAGAAGACATCGCTATGGCATCGAAGGCTGGGACATATTGGATAGAAGGGTCTTCGACTATTACAAGGTAAAAGTATGGCTGAAGGCATGTCTGATTTCACATTAGATTTTGATTTCTGTAAACATTGCTTATATGGTAAACAGAATCGGGTAAGATTCTCATCTGGTGTTGTAAGAGCTAAAGGAATCTTAGAGTTAATACACACTGATGTTTTTGGACCTGTGCCTGTTCCATCACTTGGTAAATCTGTGTATTATGTTTCATTTATAGATGATTTCTCAAGGAAAACTTGGATTTATTTCCTGCGTAAGAAATCTGAGGTTTTTAATAGATTCAAAGAATTTAAGGCTCTTGTAGAGAATCAAACTGAGCAGAAAATAAAAGTACTCAGAACAGATAACGGTGGAGAATTCTGTGAAAGTGAATTTGAGGAGTTCTGTAAAACGTGTGAAATAGCAAGGCAAAAGACTACTCCATACACACCTCAACAGAATGGGGTTGCAGAAAGGATGAACAGGACATTGATGGAAAATACAAGGAGTATGCTCAGTGGTGCAGGGCTAACACAACAATTCTGGGCAGAAGCAGTTGACATTGCGTGTTACCTAGTGAATAGGACACCCACATCAGTGTTGGTTGACAAGACACCTCATGAGGTTTGGACTGGTAAGAAACCCTCTCTCTCTCATCTCAGAGTGTTTGGGTGTGATGCTTTTGTACATGTTCCAAAGGAGAAAAGGAGCAAGTTGGATAATAAAGCGAAAAAATGTATCTTCATTGGTTACAAGGATGGAGTGAAAGGTTACAAGCTGTGGAACCCAGTAAAAAGGCAAACAGTTTACAGTCGATATGTGATCTTCAGAGAAGTTGAAAGCACTTCCAAGATTGAGGATGTACCAAAGGAAAAAGATTCAGAGAAGCTACACTTTGATATCAAGGATGAAAGAGGTGACTCTTTTGAGGAACCAGATTCGTCTGAATCAGATGAGGAGGCAGAATCGTCTGAATCAGATGAAGAGGCAGATCCACAGACTCCGGTATTTAGGAGATCTGATCAAGAAAGAAGGCAAGGTGAAAGGTACAGTCCCCCTTATTTTTGTTCTAATTTTGTGTTATCTATTACTGATGATGATCCTAGAACTGCTAAAGAGGCAATGGATTCAGAAGATAGTAAACTATGGAAGAAGGCCATGATAGAAGAAATGGATGCCTTGGACAAAAATGAGGCATGGGATCTGGTTGAGTTGCCAAAAGGAAGAAATCCTATTGGAAGCAAATGGGTATTCAATAAGAAGTTAAATGCAGCAGGTAAAGTGGAGAAGTACAAGGCTCGACTAGTAGCGAAAGGTTATTCCCAAATTGAGGGCATATATTTTGGTGAGATTTTTTCACCTGTTGCAAAATTGACTTCTATTAGATTTCTTCTATCTATTTATGCTGCTTTTGACCTTGAAGTAGAACAGATGGATGTAAAGACGGCTTTCCTACATGGAAATCTTAATGAAGAGATCTATATGAAGCAACCAGAACGGTTTGTGGTGAAAGGAAGAAAGGAGCTTGTCTGTAAGCTGAAAAAATCTCTCTACGGATTGAAACAATCTCCCAGAATGTGGTATCAAAAATTTGATACTTATATACTGGGACTTGGTTTCTCAAGAAGCAAAGCTGATCACTGTGTTTATTTTAAGCTAACTGGTGATCATTTTATTTATGTAATATTGTATGTTGATGATATGTTGCTAATTGGAAACAACAAGCAAATCATCAAGGATGTCAAGAATCAGCTGTCATCTGAATTTGACATGAAAGATCTTGGTGCTGCAAATTTCATTTTGGGCATGGAAATAAAAAGAGATCGTGAAAACAGGAAACTCTGGTTAAACCAGAGGAAATATGTTGAAACGATATTGAAGAGATTTAATATGCAGGAAAGCAAACCAGTGAAGGTGCCCATTCCTGTAGGTGTAAGGTTATCTGCAGAACAGTGTCCCACGACACAAGAAGAGGTAGAGGACATGTCTCATGTTCCCTATGCTAGTGCAGTTGGCAGTCTGATGTATGCCATGGTCTGTACTAGACCAGATATAGCCCATGCAGTGGGAGTTTTGAGTAGATACAATTCAAAACCAGGAAAGGAACATTGGACTGCAGTAAAGAGGGTCTTCAGGTATTTGCGTGGCACTACAGATTCTGCAATCAGCTACCAAGGAAGACTCGGTCTAAACAGAGAGATAGATATACAAGGATTTGCTGATGCTGACTGGGCTGGAGATCTTGATCACAGAAGATCTACAAGTGGCTACGTTTTTAATCTATTTGGAGGAGCAATCAGTTGGATGAGTAGAAGACAAGCTGTAGTTGCACTCTCAACTACATAAGCTGAATACATGGAAGCTACCCATGCAAGTAAGGAAGTTGTATGGTTGCAAAGATTGTGTTCAGGTATTGGTTTTGTTCAGAATGCAGTAAAAATTGGCTGTGATAGCTCAAGTGCAATATTTCTAGCAAAGAACCCTGCTTATCACTCAAGGACAAAGCACATTGATGTGCAGTACCATTTCGTCAGAGACATGGTTGAACAAAACAAAGTGTTGCTGGAGAAGGGTGACACTTTGGTAAATGTTGCAGACTCTTTGACAAAGTCTGTGAGTACTCAGAAGTTCTCTTGGTGTAAAGAGAACATGGGCATTGTTGCCCTGAATTGTTGAAGTCATAAATTTCTCCTGTATGTGAAGAGAACAACAAGTGGGAGAATGTTGGGTATGTTATATCTCTTCACATGGTCGCTGCGTGTCATAAAAAAAAAATTTGGGTTGCTTTTTGCTTTTTCGCGATTTTTGACCCATTGTACTCTATCTAATCTCGGTAAAGGGGATTAGGGTTGTAACCTAATGCTGCGGAATACCATTTATTGTATTGTACATGGTTAAATAAACATATAATTAAAAGGAGCTGTGCGGCTCTAAGTTTTGCTGGTTTTTTCCCTGTTAAGGGTTTCCAGGTGAAAATATCTATGTAATGTGTGTGCCATTGTGTATTTTCTGTTAATGCTTAAGAATCGATATAAGTTTGTACTTCACTGTTAAGGTTTAAAACTTACAAGATGGAGGGTTAATTGGGCCTACAGATTAAAGATCCCACTTCTCGAAAGGTTCTATAACCACCTAGACTTATAGTGGCATTTCATCTTATTGAATCGGATGACCCATTGTTTGGAAACTATCACAATTTTGTACATGTTGTTTTGCATCATGAAAAATGGTGGGCCAATAATAGCCCATCTGTAATGCTTTATCTCATGTTCTCCTATCAGCGAAGTGCCCCCCCCCCCCAGGGCTCATTGTGATAGGCATTCAGGATCTCAGGTATCTCATATTCTATGATACATCTTTGGATGATATGATCAGGCCCTGTGTAGAAAATAAATCCCACTATCCACGAATACCATGCACTCTAATGAATAATCATTCGTCGTTCTCTAGGAGAAAAATGGTGTGGCAACTTTCTTGCCGCAATATAGTTAGCAATATCTACATACCACAACGTGTAAGAAGATACGACAAATAGATGCTCATATGGGAAGTCATCTTCTACATGTGAATGATCTCTGTTAGTGACAAATCTAGATAGAAAATATGCTACTACATTGTCCTTACCCGGTTTATCAACAATAGTACTATCAAACTCTTGTAAAAGTAACAGCCATCTAGTGACTCGTGCATTCATGATGGATTTATTAGCAAGACACTTGATTGCGGAATGATCTTTGTGAATGAAATTTGGGTAACCTGTTATATAGTGATGAAACTTGTGAACTGAAAAATACCACTACAAGAAACTCCTTTTCTGTAACTGTGTAATTCAATTATGCAGGAGTCAAATTTTTTCTAGCATAGTAGATGGAATATGGATTTTTCTCTTCTTCTTGACCCAATATTGCCCCAACAACCGTATCTAATGTGTCTGAAGCAATATGGAATGACAGGATCCAATATGGTCCTCATAAAACAGGGGTTATAGACAACAATTCTTTCAATTTTCGAAAGGTTGATTCACACTTGTTAGTCTAAGAAAAATATGCATCTTTTATCAATAAAGCAAACAGAAGAGAAGCAATCTTTGAATAATTTTCCATAAAACGACAATAATAACTAGTCTTACACAAAGATATGCATACATCTTTCTGTGTCTTTGGACAAGGCATATCGAGTATTACCTTAACCTTGATTGGGTCCACTTGAATGCTTGAAGCCGAGAGAAAATGTCCAAGCACAATCCCTTATGTCATTAACATATGACATTTTTCTATACTTAATGAAAGATTTACCTTTTTACAACATTTGAGCACTTTCTCCAAGTTAGACAAAGCTTCCTCAAAAGTGGCACCATATGGAGTGAAATCATCCATGAAATATCAACACTATCATTAACCAAATTTAAAAAGAGGCCCAATATTGCCCGTTGAAAAGTGGTTGGTGCATTACAAAGTCCAAACAGAAGAAATCGATATGAAAACGTACCCCATGGGCAAGTGAAATTTATCTTATCTTGATCTCCAGAGCCTATATGGATATGGTTATATCCACTAAAACCATCGAGGAAAAAAAAGAATTTCTTTCTTGAGAGAGTGTTGTGTACTTGATCAATGAAGGGTAATGGTAAGTGGTATTTTTGCATGGATTTGTTCAGCTCCCTGTAATCTATACATATACGCCACTTACCATTTTTATTTGGAGCTATAATAAGAGGTAACACCCATTCACTTTCGAAAATAGGATAAATAAAATTAATGTCCAACAACTTCTGGAGATCTTGTTTGACAATATCTCGTAATGCGAGATTCATCATTCGCTACAGTAATCTAGTTGGGGTGCAATATTTCTTGATGTAAATATGAGGGGTACAGAGATCAATATGTACACCCTTCATGTCCCTATAATCCCATGCAAAACATTTTGTTCTGATTTCAAAACTTGTAATAGTTGGTCTTTTTTAAATGGATTCAGGTTTGGATTTATATTTAGAGTTTTTCCAAACTCAATTTCTATGGAAATGCTACCACGAATTACTATATTTGGGATTCCTTCATCTTCCTCTAGTTCATGTTCAGGATTATCATGTATATTATTATCCATTACAATTTCTACCAGTTGATATGCAGGGTGGGAAACAGAGGGTGGTCGGTTACTTACTAGAGATAACATCAGCCATTGTTTCATATTTAAAAGTCAAATATTTATTAATGGTGAGGATAGGTTGAATATTTTCATTTTCAATTTCAAAATCATCCCATATAGAATCTTCACAAGTCATACTAGGTTTTGTTGGAGGATAAAGAGTTAATTTTTTCTTAGATTCCCCATGGTAAATTGTCATATTTCCTGATCTACAGCCAATATAAGCATCAATAATGGCTAACCATGGCCTTCACAAAATTAAAGGATGGCCCTCAAGGTAGGATTTTATTTGTAGAACAAGTAAATCAGCTGTATACTCGGAAGAATATACTAAAATGCTGACATATTTAATTATCCCCTCTGGCCAAATAGTGGATCTATCTGTTGATTCAAGGACTAGGGGCCGATCTCAAATTTTCAAGGTTTAATGCTTCCCAGGTCTCCTTTTTCATAATATTAATGGATGCATCCAAATCCACTAAAGTATTAGGAAAAAATTTCCCTTGAATCTGAATAGTCGCGGTCAAGTTCCCAAGGTCATCATGATATTTAATGGGTGTAACCTATCCTAATATCAAGTTAGATAACTTCCCTAATACATGAATAGTTTGTGGATCCTTGGGTTTCCTTCTCGGTTTCCTAAGGCGCAGTTCTCTAACAGATTTGGAATAGATTGGTACATCCTAAATTGCTTATAGCAAAGGTATCTTAACACATAAATTATAGAGTTCACCCAAGAGGTTAAACTCAAGATGTCACGGGTACCCTTTCTATTTCCAATCTCTCCATATAAGTAAGAGTAATAGCCTATGGTTGAGTTGAACTAGTAACAACTGTTGTTACCCACGGGGTTGTGACTTGATCAGGATTCATATCCTCTCATCATGATAGTTAGCCTCGAGTTGAGGCCATGGATCCATAAGTAGAGGTGCTCTTAATCCCAGCTCTAAGCAATCAACCAAAGAAGCCACAACTCATTCTCTCACCATCTACTTCCCCTCCATCTACCCTACCCAGTGAGATGGGACTCCTTTCACTACATAAGTCCCTAAGGACATCACCACCTCATCCAAGGCATTATGAGATGGGATCAAGGAAAAGAAATGGAATATGAGGAAAAAAAGGAAAATGACCAGAAAATATCTAGCAACATCATTCTCAAACACATAATTTCTTTACACAAAATTCACAATGAGCTCCATCCAACCAACTAGCACAACAAAGGGGATAGCACATGTATAAATATAGCTCAAGGAGGTAAATTTGAACCTAAGGAGACCAACTCAAATTGGTTGAGGTGTGGTTAGTATTCATCATGGAGACTAACTCGAATTGGTGGAGTGGTGGCGTAGTTTAGGATATTCCCTTCCCTAGATTATCACCATGAGGAGTTACCAAAACTCAAGGAGTGGAGGCTAAGAAGAGCACAAGTATGGTGCACTAGTCATGTGAGGTGAGAGAGTGGGTCCAAAAGGGTCATAAATAATTTGTAAGCACAAAAATAGGGAGCATATTTCATGAATAGAGGAGTGGGGCGCACTTTGTGGAGGTGGAGGCTAAATTCTAGCTTGTGTGATGCAGGAGCATCGACCTAAGTCTTGTTTTCTGATTTTAACAATTGATATTGTTACTTTGTAATAGTTCTAGAATGTCTTGGGTTAGTTGCTAATTTGTTGTAGTTAGTTTTGATTGTAATAATGGAAAATTGCCACTCATGTCCTCAAATCTTGTAGGAGGATGCTAGAGAATAGGGTTGTTTATCCAATTTCTGTATTTGGGAGTCTTGATCCAGCTTGTTCGGATCTGATAGGTCTATGGACTCTTATTTAGTCATTGTTTGTAATTGAATTAGGTAGTGGTTTATGAATTAAAGGATATGATCGATGGAATGAAGAATAGAGTCTCTGAAATCTGCAATTGAATCACGTATCATTTCCTTTCTTTCAATAACCATGAATTGCATAATTTCTCTGCATGAATAGAAATCGTGTGATTTAATTGTGTTTCTTAAGTTTATGGTGTGAAATACTCATTCAATTAGGCAAAGGTGGAATTGATCGATTCTCTGATCAATTTTCATAGTTGCAGACTGAAGAATTCGCAGAACAATCAATGAACGGTTGAGATCTGATCTGGAGAAGAAGATCAACGGTTCTGCAACGTTTCCACAAACCCAAAGTTAAAGCGGAGATCGGACGGTCAGAAACGAGCCCGCAAAAGATCGACGACTCATAGCATTGCGGGAAGAAAGTTGCGGAGAGAAAGTTGCGGGAGTCTCATTTTGGAAAGTGAGAAAGTGTATCCGCAATCCGCAACACACATGCAGAAAGACTGTTGCGGCCGCATAATTGCGGAATGTCCATTTTGTGATTTGGCAAATTGTATGTCCGCATCTCGCAATCCACAATTGCAGAAAGGAGCTTGCAGAAGGATGCTTGCGGAAACAGAGTTGCGGAAATCAAACTTGCGGAAAAGGAGTCTTGTGGAAGCTGCGTTACGGAAATAAGACTTATCCGAACTAATAAGTTTAGAGGTTCTGTTAAATTTAGAACCTAACTAAATCCTGGGTAGCGATTCGAGCTAGTTTACTGGTTCGAATTTGCATCAATTGGTATCAAAGCATGTTGTGTTCAGAGGTTCGAGATGCCACCAAGACAAGGTCAAGCACGTGGAGTCCCAATTGGAGGCGCTCGAGGAAGGCAAGCTACAGATGTCGATGTGAACATGCAAAGAGAATTACGAAGACTTCAAGCCAGAATGGAAGCTATGGAGAGAGGAAATCCAGGGAGAGTGGATATTAGTGATGAAGAAGAATCTTTTGAAGAGGAACCAGAAGAGATTGATGAAGAAGTAAAGGTATTGAGGATGTTCGT
This sequence comes from Larix kaempferi, assembly GCA_027924585.1. Lineage (NCBI taxonomy): Eukaryota > Viridiplantae > Streptophyta > Pinopsida > Pinales > Pinaceae > Larix > Larix kaempferi. Next base: position 10,609,193 of record BSBM01001152.1, read on the forward strand.
GAAGGCTAGTAGAAGACCTAAAGTGGAAGTCCCCATGTATGAAGGAAACCTGAACGTTGAAGAACTCATGGACTGGATAAATGCTATGGAAAAGTACTTTGACTTTGAAGAAGTCGAAGACAAAAAGAGGATGATATTTGCAGCAACCAGACTGAAAGGTCATGCAGCCATTTGGTGGGATGAACTATAGATCCACAGAGAAAGAAGAGGTAAGCCTAGAATCAAATCTTGGGACAAAATGTTGAGTAAAATTAAAAGTCAATTTATGCCTAAGGATTATCAGTTAACTCTCATTAGGCAGCTGCAAAATCTTAGACAAAAGGGTATGACTGTTAAGGAACATACATAAGAGTTCTTTAAGTTGAGTATTGGAGCTGGATAGGTACAAAGAGACATAGAGAGAGTATCCAGGTATATAAATGGATTAAGATATGAGACACAGGATGAGATCAGCTTATTGAATTTCATAAGTGTAGAAGATGCTTACTAGGAAGCCTTGAAAGTAGAAGAGAAGCTACTAAGGAAACAAAACCAGAAGAACAGGGGAAGTACTACAAGAGGGAAAGGATTTTCAAATAGAGTAGGAAAGTATCAGGATCCTAGGAATAAAGTAGAGGGTTCCAGCAGCCAATCACCCCAAAGAGGAGGATTTAGGGAAAATAGATTTGTTGCCAGAGGAAGAGGAAGAATAAAAGAGGTGAAATGTTATGCATGTGGTGATATTGGACACATGTCATGGGAATGTCCAAAGAACAAAGCAGAAACTCAGAGGAATGCAAATATTGCTGAGGCTAGTGGAGAGTCCAATGAAAATCCAGAGATAGGAAATTCCCCAGAGGAAGGAGAATATATTATGATGAAAAGAGTTTTGGTGAAAACAGAGAAAGAAGTGCATGAGACAACACAGAGGAAGAGTCTATTCAGGACTAAGTGCAAGTCACAAGGGAAGTGTTGTAAAATGGTCATTGATAGTGGTAGTACAGATAATTTGGTCTCGACTGAGATGGTAGAGAAATTGGTTTTGGAGAAGATGAAGCATCCAAATCCTTATAAAGTATCCTGGTTGCAGAAGGGATATCATCTCTTGGTGAATGAGCAGTGCAATGTGGAGTTTCAAATTGGTAACTACAAGGATGTGATATTATGTGATGTGATGCCTATGGATGTGTGTCATGTACTCTTGGGAAGACCATGGCAATATGAAAGGAAAGATGTTCATGATGGAAGAAAGAACACTTATACTCTGGAAAAGGATGGGAAGGAGCATGTGTTGCTACCTTTGAAGGATGAGACAGTTCGAGAAGAGACAAGACGTAGTATTCTGCTGATTACTGGAAAAGAGTTACTAAATGAAGTTAAAAAGGATGAAGGACTACATTTCTCCCTTGTGGGAAAGCCAAAGGTAATTTTAACTTCCACAAGCTTAGATGATTTTCCTATTGAAGTTAGAATTCTACTTGATGATTTTACTGATATTATTGTGGATGAGTTGCCGAATGAATTACCTCCTGTGAGAAGTATTAGTCATCATATTGACTTAATACCTGGTGCAAGTTTACCAAATAAGGCAGCTTATAGGTTGACACCTCACGAAAATGAAGAGATTAAACAGCAGGTACAAGAATTACTTGATAAAGGGTTGGTGAAAGAGAGTTTGAGTCCTTGTGCAATACCTACAGTGCTCAGTCCGAAGAAGGATGGTGCATGGTGTATGTGTACTGATTTTTGAGCCATTAACAAGATCACAATCAAGTACAGATTTCCCTTATCTCGTATTAATGATTCGATGGATTGTTTAAGTGGTTCTAAGTATTTTTCAAAGATAGATTTGAAGAGTGGTTATCATCAGATAAGAATTAGGGAAGGGGATGAATGGAAAACTGCATTCAAGACCAATAATGGGTTGTATGAATGGTCAGTAATGCCTTTTGGGCTTACTAATGCACCTAGTACTTTTATGAGGTTAATGAATGAGGTATTGAAGGAGTACACTAGGAATTTTGTGATAGTGTACTTAGATGACTTTATAATCTTTAGTCATAATAAGGAAGAACACCTGAGACATCTCAAGTTGGTGTTGAGTACCCTACAAAAGTAGAAATTGTTGATAAATCTGAAGAAATGTAATTTCATGAAGCATGAGTTAATCTATTTCGGTTTTATAGTCTCAGGGGAAGGATTGAAGATGGATCTAGAAAAGATACAATCCATCCTTAGTTGGCCAATTCCAAAGAATCCTTTTGAAGCTAGGACTTTTCATGGTTTGGCAAGTTTTTATAGGAAATTCATCAGGAACTTCAGTCAGATTTGTGCACCCATAATAGATACTTTCAGGGAAAGTAGACAACCTTTTAAATGGATAGAAGCAGCTGATAGAAATTTCAATCTGTTGAAAAAGAGGATCACTGAGAAGCCTATTTTGGCTTTTCCAAGTTTTGATAAAGTTTTTCAAGTTGAGACAGATGCCAGTGGAACAACAATTGGAGTTGTTCTGAGCCAAGAACAGAGACCCGTAGCATATTTTAGTGAGAATCTAAATGAAGCAAAACATAAATATTCCTCACATGACAAGGAATTGTATGTTGTGGTGCAGGCTCTTAAGCAGTGGAGGCATTACTTGATGCCTAAGGAGTTTGTTTTGTATTCAGATAATCATGCTTTGCAATTTATAAATAGTCAACCAAAGTTGAACCAGAAACATGCTAAGTGGGTGGAATTTTTGCAGAATTTCAATTTTGTAATCAAGCATGCAAGTGGGAAGTCTAACAAAGTGGATGATGCTTTAAGTAGAGTGAATTTGATCCTACAGGAGATTAAGGTCAGTACTTTGGGATTTGAAAATTTGATTAACATGTACAAAGAAGATGTGTATTTTAAGGAAATATATGCGGCTTGTGAGAATCGAGTTGCCCACAACCAGAGTCAATGGTTAGACTACATGTTATAGGAAGGGTTACTTTTCATAAACAGTAAACTGTGCATTCCAAGAAGTTCTATGAGAGAGAACTTGATAAAGGAGAAGCAGAGTGGAGGTTTGTCAGGTCACTTTGGTCAGGACAAAACATTTGCTCAGGTGAGTACTTTTTATTTTTGGCCAGGAATGCAACAAGATGTTAAAACATTTGTTGAGACATGTAGGATATGTCAACATGCCAAAGGGAGGAGTCAGGACACTGGTTTGTATCAGCCCCTACCTATTCCAACTAGGCCTTGGGATTATATCAGTATAAATTTTGTTTTAGGATTGCCTAGAACTCAAAGGGGTAATGATTCTATTTATGTTGTAGTGGACAGATTTTCAAAAATGGCTCATTTTATTGCTTGCAGAAAGACAAATGATGTGACAAATATTGCTAATCTATTTTTCTCAGAAGTTGTTAAGTTGCATTGATTACCTGTGAACATTGTATCAAATAGAGACACTAAATTTGTTGGTCATTTTTGGAGAACCTTATGGAAGAAATTGGGAACCAGACTTAGTTTTAGTTCTGCTTATCACCCTCAGACTGATGTCCAGACTGAAGTGGTAAATAGAAGCTTGGGGAACATATTGAGGAGTCCTGTTTATGAAAATCCGAAACAATGGGATTTAGCCCTTGCTCAAGCTGAAGTTGCTTATAATGATTCACCTAACAGGAGTACAGTTATGAGCCCATTTTAGATTGTGTATGGGATGCATCCAAGAGGTGTGTATGAACTCAGGAATTTGGGAAAGTTAGAGAAAAGGAGTGTAGATGGTGAATATTTTGCATATAGTATGCAGAAGTTACAAGAAGATGTAAAGAAGAAATTGCAGGAAAGTGCTAGCAAGTATAAATAGAGGACATACTTAAGAAGAAGGGAAGTTGATCTTCAGGTTGGAGATTTGGTAATGGCATATCTTAGGAAGGGAAGGTTTCCTAAAGGAACCTACAAATAAATTGAAACTCAAGAAAATTGGTCCTTGTACGATTTTGAGGAAGTTTTCTGCAAATGCATATGAAATTGAACTTCCTTCTGATTTTGAAATTTCTCCAATTTTTAATGTTTCAGACTTATATCCTTTTAAAGATTCAAATGTTCAAGAAGAAGGGATAGTTGCAGGAGAAGATGGTCAAGCGGTAGATTGGAAAGCACAATTACCTCAGAAGGAGCAACTGTAGATTGAAGCCATACTTGACAAGAAGATTTCAAAGAAAACTAGAAACAAAGATTACTTTCAGTATTTAGTCAAATGGAAAGGTCAACCATCTGATGATGCAATGTGGATGACAACGATGGAGATTTCTAAGTTCAATGTGGATCCTGAAGCTTTACTGAAGAATTATTTTTCTCCCTTGGAGTATGATGCAATAGCATCGACCTAAGTCTTGTTTTCTGATTGTAACAATTGATATTGTTACTTTGTAATAGTTCGAGAATGTCTTGGTTAGTTGTTGATTTGTTGTAGTTATTTTTGATTGTAATAATGGCGAATTGCCACTCATGTCCTCGAATCTTGCAAGAGGATGCTAGAGAATAGGATTTTTTATCCAATTTCTGTATTTGGGAGTCCCGATCCAGCTTGTTTGGATCTGATAGGTCTATGGACTCTTATTTAGTCATTGTTTGTAATTGAACTAGGCAATGGTTGATGAATTAAACGATTTGATCGATGAAATGAAGAACAAAGTCTCTGAACTCTGCAATTGAAGCACATATCGTTTCCTTTCTTTCAATAACCATGAATTGCATAATTTCTCTGCATGAATAGAAATCGTGTGATTTAATTGTGTTTCTTAAGTTTATGGTGTGAAATCCTCATTCAATCAAGTAGAGGTGGAATTGATCAATTTTCAAAGTTGCAGACTGAAGAATTCGCAGAACGATCAATGAACAGTTGAGATTTGATCTAGAGAAGAAGATCAACGGTTCTGTAGTGTTTCTGCAAAACCCAAAGTTAAAGCGGATATCGGACGGTCAGAAATGAGCCCACAAAATATCGACGGTGCATAGCATTGCAGGAAGAAAGTTGCAGGAGTCTCATTTTGGAAAGTGAGAAAGTGTATCCGCAATCCGCAACCCGCATGCGGAAAGATTGTTGCGGACGCATAATTGCAAAATGTCCATTTTGCGACTTGGTAAATTGTATGTCCACAACAAGTACCCAAAACATATTAGGTAAATTGTAGGCCGCATAGTTAAATTGTATGACACCGAGGTCCCACCACCTCGTCAATCCTTGTAGCAAGTCCCTCTACTTGCACATATTAGCGCAATAGAATAAATTCGAAATCTCACAATCATGTAGGGAATCTAATGTTGGAACAAATGGTTATTATGCAACCTCACCTTGTCATATTGAAGGGAGTCGACCGCCGACTAAAGTTTGTTCACTTTGGATTTCAGATCCACTTTCTATGGAAATTTATAACTGATGTAGTCCCATAGATGTTGGTTTGGTCCATATCCAAACCTATTTATAGATGGTCTCTTAGATCATTCTATCACCACACATTGGATCATGGATCATTTTTATTAAGTGCTATAATGATGTCTTTAGACACCACCATTGATCTCTTAGAATCTATGTTCTCTTATGTTGTTTATTTTCCTGTCCCGACACGGTTTCAGAGCTAGTTGGTTCATGATTAAGGGTTTTGAAAAGTGAATGAGCTCCATTAGATGATGGTTGTTTGATTATCTCTTTTTTTGGGGTCAAGGAAAATGGTGAATGGTTGAATTCGACCATCATACCCTAATTCTGGTGTGATATTAATTCTTTGGGTATTTCAGGTTTGATGCATTTCTATTAGCATTGTTGGAGTGCTCTTTGATATGGTTGATCCAACTTCTATAGGCATGAAGATGCAACCGTCGGGTGGATTATTGTCCTTGAAAGAATGATGAAATGTGGTGTGCCCTAGATGATGAGATCTGGAAATGTATTGCCAAACTTATGATTCCCTAGCTTGTTTAGTGGAGCATTGTTATATCAACTTGTGATCAACTTGTATTAGTTAACAAAGTATCAATTGATGATAGTTTGTTCGTCTGGAAACAATCTCGTATATGATCAAATAGCTACCTTGAGGCATGACCGATCGGATATTTGATGCATTGATGGTGAATTGATGGATGACTTGCATCTCGGAGATGTTGAATTGATGAATTTGTAAAGGCCATTGACTGAGCATTGACTATCATTTGTTTGATCGACTAGCACTTTGCTTATCCATCGACTGGATTTATTTGGGTGATCGACTTCTAAAACCATCAACTACAAGTTTATTTGTCATTTTGTTGACTAAGGATTGAATGAAAGAATATTTATATTAGACCTTAAAGAAATTGATTGAATAAGCCCTGGATGAAGACCTTGTTCTATGTTGTTTGCTTATCATTAAGATTGTTTGCTTGGTCAACTCTATTGTCGACTGGCATATGCTCAACTTGGTATAATTCGACTAATGCAAATTGAGACAGGCATGCTTCAATTGTGCATTGAAAACCTATTGAATATGGTTATGTTTGATGAAGATGAATCCTTGGATTTACAAAAATTGCAGGAGATTCGTGATAAGAAGGCTATTACCTTGGAGGAATCCCATGATTGAATTTAGAAGGAAGTTGTTTCCTTGAAGGCTAATGTTGTCTTATTGCAGAAAAATAATGAAGGATTGAAGAATCAGTTGAAGACTGCTCATTCCTTGCTTGAAGATAAAGTTTTTCTTTTCCATATTGTTGTTTTGTAGAAAGGATGAGAAATCCAGGAAGATTGTTTCCTAAGAGAACACCATGAAAAATATTTTCCAAATTCTTGTGGATGAATTTGGAGACAAGACAAACCTCATTAATGATATGGAAGTAGAGGTTAAATCCCTATCTCATAAAGAAAATGATGTCTTGAAGGAGAATATTTGTATACTAGAGGAAGATAATACCCAACTATCTAATGAGGCTACCCATTTGCAAGCCTCTGTCAATGAGCCTCGTGAAGAAGTTGCTCGTCTTCAAGAAGATAATAACCACTTGTGTGATGAATATCAAGATTTGAAGAAATATTATGATGTTTGTTGCAACTAACATAGAAAGATGATATTGTTAAGGTTTTGCAGGAATGTAAGAAGACCCTTGAATTGGAGATCAATCAATCGTGGGATGCTGACAAGAAGATTGTTGATGATGTTGAGCTTCCAGGATCACCTATTTCTTCGTCTACCTTTTATATTCTTGCTTGTATCCCAATTGTTCATGAACTAGATGGTTGTAAGAAATATGATGACGATATTATTATTTCATTTCATGATTTGTTGACTACTGATGTTATTTCTCCTATTTTTGAGAAACACACTACAGGTATAGGGTCCTAAATCCTAATCAAAATGGGATATATTAGAGGAGGAATTGGGAAGAATGGACAGGGTATCTAACACATGGTCAATGAAAGGTAAAGGGAAGTAGTCCTTAAGAGTGGCCTTGTTTAATTCTAGAAAGTCAACACATATACGCCATTTTCCTGTAAATTTATTTGGAACTACCACCAGAGAAGACACCCATTTACTGTTAGAAATTGGGTAGATGAAACCAATGTTAAGGAGTTTTTGTATTTCATTTTTTACTATATCCTTTAGGGTTGGGTTAATTCTTCTCTCGAGCTTCCTGACAGGAGGTATGTTTGAATCTATGTAAATGTGGTGAATATAGGTATCTGGGTGTATACCCTTCATATCGATGTATACCCTTCATATCTGTGTATACCCTTCATATCGGTGAATCCAGTTTGACTCTTGAGAACTTTTAGTAATTTTTTTTGCTGACTCTCATCTAAACTTGCATTTATATGTAGAAATTTTTCAGAACTAACCTCACAAGGTATGGTATAGGATCCTAGATGTTCTTCGATTGCGAAGAAACATGGTGTACTTGTAAATGTTGAGAGGCTCATGTTTTCCTGGAATTCATCTCCAAACATCTGGTCAAGTTGGGAAAAAGATTGAGGAAAGTCTATACATGTTGTGGAAGAGATAAATTGGTTCAACAAATTCTCAGTATTATGTTCTTGAAGTGCCCAGGAGAAATCACTAACAAGGGAAATTTCTTCTAAGTTTTCATCCCCAAAGGGACAATCTAACCAAAACAGGTTTTCTATTACTAGCTGTGTTGGTGGGTATAAGGCTAGTTTTCTTGTAGATAACCCATCAAAAATAATCATTTCTCCATCCCTACATCCTATAAATGCATTGGCAGTATCCAACCAAGGTCTTCCCAGAATAATGGGGTGACCTTTGGAAGGGTCCTTTGATTCTATGACCATAAAGTCCACGGGATATTCCCATGAAGCCACTGATACAATGATATCATCTAAGATCCCAGCAGGCCGCACCATAGTGTGATCTGCTAATTCTAGCATCGTTGGGGTAGGGCGGAGGAACTTTCCTAAATGGAGAGTTTCTAAAACTGTGGTAGTCATTATGTTAATAACATCTCCTAGATCAATAAGTGTGTTTCCTATGGCAGTGTTATTGATGATAATAGTCACCACAGGATTTCCTGGATTTGTATACTTTGGAATTCTAGGTTGGTTTTCTATGTAATCTGACATTTCACCTATGACATGAATCGTCAGAGGGTCTTTTTTCTTTTTACGTGGTCTTTTAATACAGAGTTCATTTATCACTTTACTATAGATTGGTATATCTTTAATGGCTTGTAGAAAAGGGATCTTGATACAAATATTTTTTAATTCGTTAATGATATCATACTCTGGATGAGTTATAGGTTTTTCTATTACTAGACGCTCCGGATATGGGGGTGACTTTCCTCCTTTAATTACTTCTTTATTAGGATGGTTGTGTGTTTAAGATTTAGGAATAGCCACATCTTCAAGAATGGCATCATTCAAAACTTCACTAGGTATGTTTTCTTCTTCGTTCTCTTCTTGGATAACAACTGATGACTTGGGATGATCTTGCAAAACTCTTCCAGACCGCAGTTGAATCTCATTTACTGGTGCGGTTGAAATCGCATATGATGGAAGAGGTAGCAACCCAATGCTATTAAGATCTTGGGTTGGCTTGTTGTTAGGATTTGGTATCGGTTGTGCAAGTAATATTGTGGGTCTTGGAGGATTGATATTCTGGAAATGGTGAGGTTGATTTGTGATAAGGGGTAGTGAAGGAGGTACAAATCCAGGAAAAAATTGTTGGATATTAGGTGGGTAAGTATAGTTAGGCATAGGAGGAGGTGGTTGAGCATAAGCTTGTCCTCTCCATCCATGTGGCCATTGCTGTTGTTGAGCATTCTAAGGAGGGTACTGAGGTGGCCAATTTTGCCAACCTGAAGTGTTCCACTGTTGAGGAGGTTGATAAGGATGATAATACGGTGGAAATTGTGATGATGGATCCTGATATTATGGTTGATCTCTAGGTTGCCAAGGCCTCCTAGAGTTTTCACCAAAGTTTCCACTCTTATATACAGCTTGTAACCCAGGCAACGATGGACAATTATCAGTTGGATATTATTATGTACAAAGGTGACAAACTGAAACATTATTCAATGGACATTCCCGTTGGGGATGTTTAGTTCTACACCTAGGACAGAAAACACTCATTGATGCATGCTCTTCATCCTCTCTCTTTTTGGCTTGTAATGCATCCAATTGAAACCCATGGCTCCTAAGATATCTATTTTGAAATTTTCCAATAGGTTTACCAACTCTACCCTTGTAACTCCACCAAGACTAGATGTATTTCCCTTTAGGTTCCTAGTATAAGATTCTCAAAAATGTCTTCCACTTTTCCCTCTGCTCCTAGAGTAATTCCTACATAGCTCACAAATCTGTGAAAAGGACTTATGAGAGATGTCTCCTGCTGCCATGAAATTAAGGTTTTCTAAGAATTCTTCTGAGATTCCCTTGAGGAAGAGTGTTCTTACTGCATCTTCCCGAAGATCACTATATTTGGATTTATGTAACACATAGTTAAATCTTTCGAGATAGTATTCTAAGCTCTTATCTTCAAGTTGTAGAATTTTAAAAATATCATTGCGAGAGTCCTTAGGTTTACAGTAATCCCGATACTTCCGTAGAAATGCATTCTTCATGTCTTCCCAAGTTCTAATACTGGATTCTCCTAACCCCATAAACCATCAAAGAGCGGAATCTTTTAATGTGGCAGGAAATATTTTTAGCTTTTGGCCATCTTGTACGTAGTTATAACTCCTACACAAAATGTCAAATTCAAATAAGAATGTATCTGGATCCTCACTACTCTTCCCATAAAAGGTCGGTAGTGAGGAGGGAGGAATTTTTTTCATAGTTACATCTTATGCAGTGTCTAGGATAGGGAATCCAAAAGTACCTTCAGTTCTAACCTCTCCCTCTTCTTCATCTTGTCGGACATGATCTTCATTTTCATCCTCCATGAAGACTTGATTTCCAAAGAGAGAATACTTAGGTGGTTCCTTTCTTGGGGAATATGGGATATCCCAACGTTATGTTTTAGGAAGAGTATTTTTCGTTTTATGAGAAGAATTACCAACTACGTTGGAGTCCAGTTTTGAAGGTCCTACCGTTGTTGTCTCAATCTGTGAAACAACTATGTTCACAGAATTTTCAAAAGGAGTGTCTAATTGTGTAGGATCAACAAAGTCTACTAGGTTTGGACCACCTACTATTGAAAAGGTAGTGTCTTTGGGCTCTTGAGATAATGGAGGGTCGAGAGGTTCTGATGTTTTATCCTTTTGAGTTTCTTCTTGTCTAAGTTCAGTCTCAATATGAGCTTGAGGTTCTTCTAGTGGAATTTCTTTGTGAATAGAATTTTCTGATGTCTCTATGGTTTCCCCTAAATGGTTTCCAGAAAGTATTTCCTTAGATTTCCAAGTAGGACTATCCCCTTTAGGTGTCTTCCGATACCTTTCTTCTGAGTTAGTAGTTTGGGTGGCACACCCCCCATATAGGTTAGTAGGAATTTTAGTAGGGATTTTAGTAGGAACGCTAGTTTTAATAAATCTACCTTTTGAGTCTCTAGACCTATTCATGAAAACAAAACTATAACTGAAATAAATTATAATTTCATTACTATTAATGTTGGGTTTTGGGGATGCCTGTTATAATAGATGTGCAGGTTCTTACCTCTCGTCTTACCACTCACCCGCCACCAGCCTATTTCTAAGTTTCAAAGATGAGAATTCAAATCTATTACTAAGTTTTAAGAGAGAATTCTACCTATCTACACTGAGTTCTACCTATCTACAACTTAATTCTTCCTATCTACAACTCCCCGGCAACGACGCCAAAATGTTGAGGTGTATTTACTGTCTTAAAGAATCACCAAAATATTTAATTATCGACCAGGGTTGGTAATATTAGAGTTGTGGCACAGTATATGCTGAGGTAGAATGGTACCTAAGATTTCAACTCGGCGGACCTTAGAAATGTTTAATAATGAAAAGATCGAAAGATCTTTCAAAATGAAAAACCGAGTCAAACTTCAAAAATACAACTACTGAACTAATTAAACCTAACTAGACCAATAGATCAGAATAGTATCAATCTATACTACTCTACTCTATGGACAATAACTGAACAGATAAATATTATTCTAGGGACAAAACTTGATAAAAAACAGAACTACTTTAATGAAATTGAAAGCTCTTGATTAATAATTCAAACTCTAGTCTAGGAATTAGAAAACAACTGTAAATGAGTTTAGAAACCTATCTATGAAATTATTCAATTGACAACTAATTATGGAAGAAAAACTACAAACTACTTAATGAATTCAAAAACTATTCATATATTTAACTCAAGATCAAACTAAACTACCTAATTCCATTCTCCTTGGGGATTTTGAAGAAATGTATCAAAGGTAATAGGAACGGGAGAGAATGTATCAAAATGACTTTCAAATGTAACAAGGAAACAAAACGGAATAAAATCTAGTTTAACTTCTACAAATAAATGTAAACTAAAGAGTGTCCAATTACAACTAACTTTAAACATTGTAATCTATCTTTTCTCCATGAACAAATAACTTGGAACAAATGAAATCTAAACGCAAGTAGAAAACTTAATAAAGATATTTACTTGAGAATGAACTTGATTTAGAAGCAAGTAGAAAACTTGATAAAGATATTTATTTTGAAAATGAACTTGATCTAGAAGCAAGTAGAAAACTTGATAAAGATATCTTATTTTTGAATCAAATCCTATTTCATGAACATCTTCATTAACTATCTGAATGAGAGATGGCAAATCCTATGCTTGGACGAAGAAACTATCAAAACTAATGTACTTTGGAGAATGAAACTACTAAGTCTAATCTAAAATCAATCTTAACAAACATGAAGTAATACTAATAATGAAACTAATAAATTCTAGAACAGTAAAATATTAACGAATTAGGCATAAAAGAAACATAATCTGGAAAGCAACTAAAGCAATAGTTAAGAAAATGGAGCAAGAACTAGGAATGAATATGGGACTAAATTAAAACTCTATGTAGTGCAGAACAAAGTCCTAATTACATTTATAAACGCTGATCAATTACAAGAAATATTACAGTTCAAAAACCTAAGAAACTGGATTCTAAATAAGCATAAAAAAAATGCAGAAAATATTAAATTCCATATGACGATCTGAATGAGAGTCTGAAAGACGGTCCGAATGACAATCCGGATGGAAGAAAACGATAGAAACTAAGGAAAGAAGTTGACTAAATGATCTTAATGCCAGCTAGTTGATGCATATAAACCTACATTGCAAAGAAATGAACTATTTATCATTTATACTAATACAAGAAGCAACCTATACTAATCATTTATCTAAAGAAATGAACTATTTCTATTGCTTAATAGAACAAGGCTGAGATGTAAATAAAACTAATCTACAGCTACATGAAGAAATTAACAGAACTAATTCTAACTATGAACTAAACTCTGAAACAGTAACTAATTAACTCTATCTAATTGCGAATAAAAAGAATGAAAGCAAACTAAGAAGGCTTAGGCATGGCCGGTCATTTTAACTTCTAAGAATGTAAATTAAACTAGCAAATTAAACTAATAGCAAGATATAAATTACAGGAAATGAAACAGTGTCTACATGAAACCAAATTAAATACTGGAAATGAAAACTCTTTACTTGCAGAAAAGAAATGCAGAATATATACAATAAAACCTCTGGTTGTTGAGGGGCCCTTCTAAGCAATCAAGGATTGAAGCTTAACTCAAATTATTCACCACCAACAAAACATCAACAGTTAGAATCTGGAACTTCCATTGAATGATAAAAATTACACAGCGTCTATATAAAAATTACTGCTATCGTCTATATGCTATAGTATATATATGTATGCTACAATGTTGCGTTTCTTCACAGGAAACATCTTTATATAAGTTTTACAACCAGAAAGAAGGTCGACGTAGTCGACCTCTCTAAAAATAGAGGTCTTAATGAATATAGAACAGCTGCAGGGTGGTTTATGACAGCGCACAGGCCATCTTCCTGAGTCCACGGGCGTTGATCTTCCTTGACGCGAGCAGTTGTGCGTTAGTTATCCTTGACGTGGGCAGGTGATGCGGTGTCGAGCTAGGTGGAAAAGAGAGATAATCTTCTAGAATGGAGGCTCATGAACCATGAGGGCCACGTCCTTAACAGAACCCACATCATCGTTTTTGTCTTTAATGCCCCGAAATATCTCAACCAACGATTCCGCAGGTGTGAATGGAGGGCTGAACGGCGGTTCGAATGAGGCTAGGCGACTTCGGCGTGCACGTGCGAATGAATGGAGGTCTGAATGACGACCACAACTTGTAGAACAAAAACTAAATTCCAAGCACGTCTAGGAATGTGAGATGTTTGTCAATAAACCATAAAAATGATAATATTTAACCAAGATTTACATGATATGCAAATACGTTCATACCTGGGTCTAATTGATGGTCTAAATGGCAAGGAGAATGACTTATTATATCAAAAATATTGAAAATAACGCCAATCAGAGCATGTTTACTGATCAAAATGGTGACAAAAATGGACACCAACATGCTGCTCCTATTATCCTTGAAATGAAGTCACCAAGAACAAGTCTTGGATATGATGCTACCACACCTAGTTTTTTCAACACTAGAAGAGTGTTATTTGTTGTTGGAGTTGTTATGAGTTGATGGAATAACAACCTATTGTTGAAAGTGTTAAAAATATTGATGAGTTGGTTTTCCTAGATAATCCAGATATTGAAAATATTGTTGTAGAAGACATTATTGTTGATGTGCAGGGATGTTTTGTTTCTGTCAGTGAATCAAAACCTAAGCACATCCTCTATTTTTCATGACATAAATTTGTTCCATATCATCATCCTCATTACAAGAATTGGAAGAATTTTCCCAGGAACCATAATTCTTGGAAAGGTGGAAACTATGCTTTCATAACTTTTTAGAAAAGACGTGAAAGACATAATCGTGGAATCATTTCTTGGATAGACTATGGTTGGATTGATGAATGGTCATGGAACCATTTCAACAGATGCTGGAGGACTTCATATAGATGTGTATCTTCGACTCTACTATTGTATAGTGCTCCTCTCACTTGATTTTGATTGCTTTGGAGCAGTTGATTGAGATTCAACCAGAGATGACAATAGACTTAAGTGTCAGATGGCATGTTCATTGATTAAGATTTTTCTCTCGCTTTCTTTTGAGTGGTTGACTGAGATTCGACCAGTGGTGACCATCGACTAGAGTTTCAACTAGTTTGTTTTGTCAACTTAGTCTCAGTTGATATTTATTAATGTTTCATTGATGTTATATTCATATCTTAGTTGTGTCCATGGGAGGGGGGAATTGAAGATATTTGTTGTAAACCCAACTACTATTGACTCAATTGTTTCTTTTTGAATCAACTAAACTTGTTGAGACCGACTGAACTATGTTTTACTAATTTGTTTATTGTTAGTTGGGAGATTTGATTGAGTATTGTTATTAGTACCGACTGAAGTATGTTTACTGATAAAAATGTGTTTCTTATTGGCTAGTCGATTAATCGATCCTCTTGTCTAGTTTTCTAGTCGACTGCTTGACTGGGCCTATTTTGGACAACATATTGAAATTTTGTTTGGTAGATTGGATGACTACATGAACATTGTTTCATACTTCTTCGAGGAACTGTATTTATTGTACCAGAGTTTGATCACTTTGGTGGCAGTTGTATGTTGTTGTACTGTGGTTAATCAAAATTTGCATTTTAGATAAAATTAAGTGGGGAATGCTATATAATTTGTTCTTTCCTCCAAGATGATGGGGGGTATTGAAACCAATGGTTCTTATGCACTTCATATGTAACCTCACCTTGGTATATTGAAGGGAGTTGACTATTGAAGGGAGACGATTACCGACTAAAGTTTGTCCACTTTGGATTTCAGATCCACTTTATATGGACAATTATAACTAATGTGGTCTTGTGGATGTTGGTTTTTCCCATATAAAAACCTATTTATAGATGGTCTCTTAGATCAATCTATCACCACACAATGGATCATGGCTCATTGTTCTTAAGTATTGTAATGGTGTCTTTAGACACCACCATTAATATCTCGAAATCTCTATTCTCTTATATTGTTTATTTTACTATCCCAACATCTAAATTTGGCTGATTCCACAAATCCTTATCATCTACATCCTAATTCTCTCTCTCCTTCCACTCAATCATGGTGAAAGAATTCCCTGCAAACACTAATAAGCAAAACATTAGCGTTAATTCCTTTCCAAAAAAAAATTCCTTTTTGGGGCTCAACCGTGACTGTTACCATATATAGCCATGACCATACATGGTTATTATAATAAAAAACCATGATTAAATCCTTCTTCTCATGAATATTAGATACTAAAATAGAAACCATGCACACACAGGCCAAATGACGTTTGGCATCCCTAAAAAATCCAAAAAAATGAAAATTAATTAAATGAACAGAATTGAACAAGGGGTTGAGGTGGCCTACTAGGAGGAATTGTCTAAAAAAATGACAGTTGAATCTACCATAATCTATCGCTAAATATCAAGGGCTCCAAATCTTTCTCCAAAATCACCCAATTGCAATGGTAAAAATGAACTAAACATCCAAATTTTCACCTATATTAAGTAATTTTGGAGCAGTTTCTTTCCTTAGAGAACTATATAATAGAATTTTTTCAATATTTCATAGGATACGACCATGGTACATCGTGTTTTTAGTCTAGAGATAGTTTCTGGATAGATTTTGTTATATTGACCTTTTGTTGATTATGTGCAGAATTGTGTGGGATTTTTTCTTCGATTTATGCTTGAATTGCAATAAGGTAAATGGAGGTTTTGCATCTAAAAATAAGTTGTTTTCTTGTGCAATCATATTTGTAACTTTACCTTATGTTGAACCTTTACTTGAACTTGTCGTTATCCCTCAGCTTATTCCTTAAATAACTTGTGTCATTATGCATACTGCCTAACTGTTGATTTGTTGTCTAGTGCTTACAAATTTTACTATGACTTTTGTTGCTTATTCTTTGGAAAAAATAAATATTCTATCTTGATCCCTTATCCATGGAGGGGGCACCTTTTATGAGTGTTTATAAATATCCCAATAAATGTTTTGCCTTTTCTTTGCACAAGACTACTCTTATATGCACTTGGATGTAGATGCATGCCCTTAAGACACACGTTCCCTCCATGGTACCATAGCATAGTTTTTATTTTTTGCACTTCGAAAAACATAATAAACCAAAAAAGGAGGGGAAAGATATCAATGGTTTTTAATTTGTTTGATTGAAACATGGTAGCAATTAGTGAGTGTCACCCTTGAACTTAACACCTATTTTCATTGGAAACTCTTACAATTGGGATTAATATTACTTAGGAGCCCATACTATAGTGATGAGTATGCAGTGATACTTAACCCATAAATTGAATCATAGCAAAGATAAGAACCCTTATAGTTCAGAAATAACCAAAATACAATCACCATAAGAATAACACCAAGTTATAGAGAAAGACCCTTAAGGTAGGGTAACACCATCAATTACTCCTCAGGGAAGGAATCACTCCACAATCCATGTTTTCTACAATACAATTCATCCAACATATTTCATACAATGATATTCTTGTATATTTATACTTTCTCGTGAATATTCCTAGGGGGTCTATGCCAACTACCCCTATGCCCTTATTATTATATTATTTTCTCCAACTACCTAGTGGGCCTATTACACAATTATGGACGCATTACAAACAATATCCCCTCGGGAACATCCCTAGGTACCCCATATTATCCTCCCTACATACATAACAAACCCTGAGTGCAATATGCTCACAAAATTCTAAAGGCATAAGATGTAGGAGAATTCCTATTGATTGAGCAATCATGCATCAATCCAAAGTGTTTCATTGTTCTATGTCATAGTTCTAGTTCAATTTTTCAACATTGTTTCGATTTCATTGTGTGTGTGACTATAAGACATCAAACAAGGAAAATGGAGGATTCAACCTTTGTCATAATGATTTTTTGAGTTTCCCCAATGCCATATGGGTGTTCTTGTCAAATTTCTTATGGAAATGGAGGACTAATCTTTGCGTTGTGGATATTTTGGAGATGTCATGTGACACCACTAGGTTGCTCACACCAAACTCGTGGCAATGAACTCATCAAAAATACCATTGAAATCATCTCTATAGCCGTGTAATTGGATGCCATGTCCATAAAAAGACCCAGCTACTGCAACTCTTTGTCCCAATGATCTTTTGTAATTTCCCCACTCCATAATGGAGTATTACTGGGAAATTCTATGTAGTGCTACACCAGTGTAACTAGGGAAAGTTTGGGCTTCACCAAGAAAATTTTGGAAAGAATCCCTTTGTCTATGTCAAAAAAGTGCAAATGCTAAAATAGGAATCCAATTGGAACACATTGGTATGAGATTTGAAATAGTTGGCATTCAGCTTAAAACAATCTCTTTACGGAACTATCAAATGTCTTGTGGTTACAACAATGTTTCTAACTCTATGAATAAATGATATATTAAAGAATGGATACGGATTTTTTCCTTTGAAGTTTGTAGTTGTGTAAGAGGCTATTGGATAGATTGTAGCAATAAAGAGAATTCAGGGTTCAAGCCTAAGTTTGCAATAAGATTCTAGAGGCATTTAAATCCTTTGATATTGTATAAAATAAGAAGGAAAACTACCTAATATTTTAGAGCAATTACAATGTTATGACTACTATATCCATCAAAGATACCCAAAAATCCTTGAAAAATAAAACATAACTATTTAAATCAATGATACCAAACCAATTACAAACACCCAAAATACAACCTATTTGCAGTGCTTAGTGATGTATGGAAATTTTCCCCATATAATTTGTTAGTTTTTCAGCATTTAATTCAAACTGATCTAGTATCTTAACTGAGAGAACATGTACAACATAAAAAACACAAGAGACACGAGACACAAAGCATTTCATCGGGGAAAACCAAGAAGGTGAAAAACCCCGCAACTTCCTTAGAGATAGAATGAGCATCAATACAAAGATCACAAAGATCAAACTCCATAACAAGAGATATTCTCCTAGTAGTTTCTCCTCCTCCACTTGTGTGCACTCCTCCTCTCTCTCACTAATGCGAAGTGAGTGAGTGTGTGAATAAATAAATGAGAGAGTCACACTCTCTATTTATACTTTACTTCACTTGAATTTTAACTCTAACTAGGTCGGCCCCAACTTAACCACTTAACATAATGCTAACTGGGTCGACCCCTCTAGGGGACTTAAACACCCCATCACAACTGACTCTAGGCTGACCTCCCTTAGGAGATTCTAATAACCCACTACCACTTGACACTGAGCCAACCCCACTAGGGTGGTCTACTAACCCTTTAACCCACATGACTCATACAAGGCTGACCCCACCAAGGTGGTCTAATAACCCATTAAATATAAGTTACAACACTCACAATATAACTTGCAACACTTGCAAGTACAAATGACGACACTTCCAATCGGAGGAATAATACATCTCCGTTGGGGATACAATAAAGTACAAATGTAATACATACAATATACAAGTGAATATCTTCCGAAGTTACAAATACATCAACACTCCCTCTTAACTAGGAAGGTATTCTCTTGACACAGGTCATCAATACATGTTGGCACAAGTCTTCAATTATGGAGCTGGATCATCGTCACTAGACCACGGAGCATCATCGTCATTGCTATTATACTCGTCATCTCGATCACTGGGTTATCTCTCAATTCTTCTCATCATAGGAAGTTCTACAAGCCAGCTCTTTTTCATGTTGGTTGTAGGCCTAGCCTCCTATAGGTCTTCAACATATCTGGCCATCCTGTGGAATGTGCGTCAACAAAACCTTGAAAGAGAATCCCAGGACTTTTACAAGCACAAAACTCAACCCATCGAATCTCCCAGGATCTTTTACATGTGATCACCACAAAACCTCGAAAGAGCATCCGAGCTCAAACTATCGGATCTCCCAGGATCTTTTACATGTGACCACCAAAAAACCTTGAAAGAGCATCCGAGCTCAAACTATCGGATCTCCTAGGATCTTTTCTATGTGGTCAGGAAAAACCTTAAAAGAGTTTCTTGCAACTTGCAAGATCTCTAAAGAGCATCCCGGGACTTTTATGAGCACATGGCTCAACCTATCGGATCTCCATGACTGATTACATGCCTCCTGTAGCAAAACCTTGAAAGAGCATCCGAGCTCAAACTATCGAATCTCCCAGGATCTTTTCTATGCTACCTGTAGCAATCTGTCCACGGCCACGGAGTATCATCCTGATACTCATGATCATACTGATCATCATCATATAGTACATCATCCTGATGCACATCATCATCACATGATTACCCTGATCATGTACATAGCATCATCCTGATGCATATCATTTGGAGCATCATCTTGATTCTCATCACACATGATCATCATGATCATCATCATAAAATCGTTCTGATGCCTATGATCTGGAGCATCATCCTAATACTCATCACACATGATCAGCCTGATCATCATAGCATCATCGCATGATCATCCTGTTCAGATCATCTCATCGTCCACGGAGCATAGCCCAGATGCACATCATACAACACTTACACCACCGACATGGGAGAACACATCTACCACCATGTGAAAAATGGCTCAGCAATTACATCACGACCATGGGAGAACACATCTACAATCATGTCGGAAAAGCTCAGCAATTACATCACGACCATGGGAGAACACATCTACAACCATGTCGGAAAATCCCATGTGTATGTACGTCTTCTGGACTCATCACTTCCCCTTGGAAGGAACGTCAATCTAAAGTACACCAAGCCTCTCTCTAAAGTACTCGAACTTCACTCTTTCTAGTGGTTTGGTCAACACACTGCAATTTGCTCATCTTTCACAACATACTGGAGCTTCACCGCTCCTCTCTGCACCATATCCCTGATATAGTGATATTTGATCTCGATGTGCTTCGACTTGTCATGGAACACCAGGTTCTCTGACAAACTCACACAACTCTAGTTGTCACAATAGATACAAGTAGCATCCAACTGGATATCAAATAAATCAAATAGTAGCTTCCTTAGCCATACTTCCTCATAACTAGCCGAACAATCTGCAACATACTCTGCTTCGGCTGTACTCAGTGCTACGTAGGACTGCTTCCTGCTAAACCAAAAGTTCATACCTGATCCCATACTGAAGTAGTACCCCAAAGTGCTCTTCCTATCTGCAGCACTGCCTGCCCAATATGAATCAACATAACCCTTCAGGTTTAAACTTTTGATTCGCATCATACTTGATACCATAATCAACCGTACCCCTCAGGTACCTCAGAATATGCTTTACATCAAAGCAAATATATGGTCTCGTGTTCATCAAGTACATAAAGGAACCAATCATCTGACGATACATCGTGGAATAAACCGACTCTGATGAAGCATCACTCAATAGCTTCAGGTTCGATGCCATAGGTGTGGCCATGGCCTTGTAGTCCATCATCCAGAACCGCTTCAAGATCTCTACTGCATACTTCCCTTGTCCAAGGAATATTCCATCTTCTCTCTACCACACCTCCATACCTAGAAAGTAATGCATCATATCCAAGTCCTTCATCTCGAACTCGGTAGCAAGCTTCCTCTTCGTGTCGGAAATCAACCTATCGTAACCTGTCACAAATAGGTCATCCACATACAATAGGAGTATCACTGGATTGCCTTCCTCAACCTTGTAGTAAAGGTTGGAATCTACTTTACTCTTGGTAAATCCCAAACTGGACTAGAAGCTATCTATCCTGTCGTACCATGTCCTGGGTGCTTACTTCAAGCCATACAAGGCTTTCTTTAACTTGCACACATATGACTCCATGTCATGTGTCTCAAAACCGAGTGGCTGCTCCACATACACTTCCTCTTCGACTACACCATTCAAGAAAGCTGTCTTGACATCCATCTGGTGTATCTTCCACTTCATTGCTGCAGCCAAAGCAAGTACTGTTTCTAATGGAAGTGTATCTGGATATAGGTGCAAAAGTCTCTTCATAATCTATCCCTTCTTTCTGGGAGAAGCCACGAGCCACTTGCCTTATATTTCTTTATGCTGCCATCTGCAGCATGCTAGATCTTGTAGATCCACTTGGAAGTCATAACAGACTTCCCTTCTAGTCTCGGGACCACATCCCAAACATCATTCTTCATGATCGACTGGTGCTCCTCGATCATGGCATCATTCCATTACTGCATCCCAGATCTTGGGAACTTCAGATTCTTCAATATATTCAATAAGTAGTTTTCTTGAACTTCGTTGCTGGAACAAATGTTGTTGTCTTCGTTGCTTGTTATTTGAAACAAGTCTCTCTTGTAGGTGATGGTACATGGTCTTTCCTACAAGACAAGTTCAATTGCATGATTAGAAACATCTCATAGATTTAAGAAAAAATTCTTACACATAAATACATATGTCATACAGTCATGCAATTATCTTAGCCAATGCTTCAATACAACATTCATCCATATCCCGTATTCATACGGTAACTTTCTATATGCCTTCCATCTCTACTAGAACATTGTTAAGAGTTTGCACTACTCCCAACATGTCAGCAAAGAGGTTTCATTCTAGATAAGTAGAAATGGAATGTCTTACAGTACCATAGGCCACTTACCCATTACTTGCATATTAGTAGTATCTTGTTCATTAATGCAACTTTTCTAATATGCATAATATACATCCTAAATCTAGGAACATAAGCCTGTACAAGACTAGCCAACATCATTTAAGTAATCAAATATATAATAAATGACAATTTAAATACTTATATTTTTTTGGTTGTTGGATGGACTCCCTCTCAATCTTTGCTTCCTTGCAGGAACTACTGGAGTGTGCTCCCTCTTGATCTTTGCTTCCTTGCAGGGAATACTAGAGTGTGCTCCCTCTTGATCTTTGCTTCCTTGATTATCTGTCTTTGAACTTATATCCATCTTGGATCACTATGCATGCTTAATTGTGCACTAGTGTCATCATTGTGTCATCCTCAATATCTCATACATAATCATACATGCATTAGTATAATCTCAATACTTATCAAAACATTATGATTCTAAATAATCTTAAACATGTAAGGTCATGATTATTTCATATACAGGTAATTTATCACAAGCATTAGTATTCAAGGTTTCAGGGATTACTTCTTTTACTCATGCCTATTCTTATTTGACCATAGGACTCTTCTAGTTTGTCATATCATTAATCAAACTAAGAAGCATAATATGCATAAACCCATGATTACTCAAACTTATAACTTCATGAATAATCATTATCAATCATACAAAAGTATACTTATCTAAGATCCTAACACAAAGTAGGATTCTAACTCGATATAGGAAAACATACTTGGATTATCATGCTTGTCTAACATACCCAAACAATGTCTCCTTGTTCTCTTCAATCTTGTGCTAGTAACCTGTATATCTCATAAGTTAAGCATTGTAGAACCAAATTATACATACCTCATAAGTAGATCTTCTATGTAATCAATGGATATGGATGAGTCTTTGTCTTCATGTCACCATGGTCATATGTTCTTGATCTAGAACTTGATTTCTCTTTCTTGATGTACCTTTCATGTTAGCGAACAACATCATCCTCATACAACACCATAGTGCATTAGTACAATCATAAGTGTCATAAACCTAATCAATGAATGTCTTCTATCATTTACATGCATTCATACTTTTACTAAGGTTATAAGACAAGTCTAAAATTAACCAGGATTGTACTAACCTCAATAATATGAAGACAAACTTAATCATGAACAGATTTCAAAACATACTTGTATCTCTTCAAGTCATACCTGTCGAGATTGCTTGTAGTCTTCTTTTGTAAGGCCTTAGCCTCATATCCCTCTGGAACTGGAACTTATGTACGTGTCCAAATCATTCTCTTCTAGGATTAACCCAATCCACTTGATTTGTTGAATCTGGATCTGGAGCTGGCTAGGGTTTGTCAGAGAAACCCTAAAAATTCAAACTTTGAATTTTGAACTTCTGATTGGATGAAAAAATGTGCCTTCCTGAGCTGATCAAGTTGGTATACTTCAATTTTGAAATCTCCAAAATTTGACCCCTCAAAATTGACTTTGAAAGTTTCGGATCTGCAGCTTCTGTCAAATTCTGGTTTTCTGGTCAAAATCCCAAACTAGGGTTTGATAGAGCCTGGGGTTCTACCCAACCAAAAAATTCGATCTTGGTCTCTAAATTTAGATTTTGATGAGTAGCATCCAGCCGTGGTCTCAGATTCCAAAAATTCCAACTTTTTCAGAAACCCTAATTTCTCGTAGCAGTGACGAGCCAAAAATGAAAGTGCTCAAAATCCAATTCTATTTGGACAGAAATATATGCCATATTGTTTGTGATGTATCTCTGAAATTTCGGATCCTCAGGGTCTGAAACTTCATCCTGTGCTAGATTGACCTGTCATATTTCTAACGCCACAGATCTAACCTCAAATGGATTCTCTTAGGGAGAGATATGCCAAGTGTCGCAACGTGACCTATTTATGGGATGAAAAAGTATAGCGAAATTGTATCGAGTGCCATGTGTCACTGTTTCAACTTCAACCTCTGAAACCCGGACCTGTGAAACTAAAGTCCGTTCCCTAACTATCACTTTTTACGGAATTCCATTTGGAGCTTCCTAGCCTGAGATATGACCTTTTTTCCTAGGTCACCTATTTAGGACTACATTTTGGAAGAGGCAGAAACCCTAACTTGTACGGATCATATCTCACAAAGTACAACGAATATGAGTCTTTCCTTCGAAAAAAAGGTACATGGACATTTCATCTTCAACCTGTAAAATTTTCATATCCTGAACCTTCACCAAAATGGATTTATAGCGAAAGTGCCACGATGACTGGTTTTTACTATACCAAGCCCTAACTTCCGATTTGTCGCAAGTGCAACAAGTGTCATAAATGCCATACCATGCCTTCCTTCAAGATAGCTCTGACACCATGTTAGTTTTTCAGCATTTAATTCAAACTGATCTAGGATCTTAATTGGGAGAACAACATGTACAACATAACAAACACAAGAGACAAGAGACACAAAGCATTTCACCGGGGAAAACCAAGAAGGTGAAAAACCTCACAACTTCCTCAGAGATAGAATGAGCATCAATACAAAGATCACAAAGATCAAACCCCACAACAAGATATATTCTCCTAGCAGTTGCTCCTCCTCCACTTGTGCGCACTCCTCCTCTCTCTCACTAATGCGAAGTGAGTGAGTGTGTGAATGAATAAATGAGAGAGTCACACTCTCTATTTATACTTTAATTCACTTGACTTTTAACTCTAACTAGGTCGGCCCCAACTTAACCACTTAACATAATGCTAACTGGGCCAACCCCACTAGGGGACTTAAACACCCCGTCACAACTGACTCTGGGCCGACCTCCCTTAGGAGAGTCTAATAACCCACTACCACTTGACACTGGGCGGACCCCACTAGGGTGGTCTAATAACCCTTTAACCCACATGACTAATATAGGGCCGACCCCACCAAGATGGTCTAATAACCCATCAAATATAAGTTACGACACTTACAATATAACTTGTGACACTTGCAAGTACAACTGACGACACTTCTAATTGAAGGAATAATACATCTCCATTGGGGATACAATAAAGTACAAATGTAATACATACAATATACAAGTGAATATCTTCCGAAGTTACAAATACATCAACATAATTTTACTGATCCAAAGGACCATATGTTGGTGACCTACCAATTTAACCAAAAGGAAATACCACCACAAACATAAACTATGAATAAGACATTGGTAAATAGGCCTTTTGATCATTCACGACCAATGAGGTCTTCCTTGACCATATGATATGAAGAATGATGTTAGGTTTAAATATGAATATAACAACAAAAATAGAGACTATGCAAATGGGAGGAATTTTTATAGGTAATGTGGACGGAGTGTTAAATGATTCACCAAGGTTTCATTCTCATTGTGGTAGCACACATAATGAGGTTGAGTGAAAATTTTGAGTAATATTTGTGGAATAAACATAAGATATATAAAGTATGCTAATGGGACATTGATTCATAGGTAAAGTGGATAAATTGTTAAGCTATCCATTGAGGTTTCATTCTCATTGTGGTTTACATCATCCATATGGCGTAGGGATGATATAGAGATGATACGATATCATGTACCCAGTGTCCTCACGAGGCCATTAGGACTGTGGAGCATCCAAATTATCAACCAAAAACACCTCCGATATTCCAATTTTTTCCATTGTTTAAATTAAATATTTACAGTGGTATTAAATGCATAAATTATTAATCATAATTTATATATGCATATTTGAAGTTATTGCAAGCAATTTCTACATGAATCCAGTCACATAGTGTCATTTATTCCATGCAATTAAATTATTATATAACAATAATTATGTTAAGCATATACTAGAGATAAACACAACCCATTTTATACATGAGTCAATACTTATCTGAAAATATAATTTGACTAACTGCAAACCAAGGACATTCCTCCTAGATGTAGGCTCTGTCAAGACATATGTTTTTTTGACAGGCCACCCCCGAGTTGGGGCTAATAAACCACAAGAAGGTAAAAATATTTCCTTCTACAGCTATCCCAAACCACTGGCACTCCTTCCCCATCATCTTACGCTCCCTTCTCTGAGTTAATAGTCCCTTGGGTTTCTTACCCCAATTCCCTTCTAGGGATCTAGCACATGATGACTAGGAACTCTCCATGCCAGGACTCCATGGAATTCCATCGTTCTCGATATGGATCCATCCTATAGTACAGGTGATGGTGGTTCATATTTGACAATAGTAGATGGCTCAATCATGGGAGAATGATGGAAAAATGGACTAGTTATAAATAATTATATGCATGTTGAGAACTAGCTAAGTGGCATGAAGGATGATACGAACTAGAAAAATGGCACACATCGGGTTGGACATATTTTTCCCCTCTAATCCCAAGCTTAGGATAATTAACCCAAGATTATGGTTAATGAAATTTTATAAAGAGGGATTAATAAAACTTAGGATAAAATGAATATTAAGGATAATGACTTAACTCCTAAGTCACTAGGGTCTTCTCCCTTTTAACCCCCCTCTCACTCTCCCTCTTATGGAATGATACCATCCCCATCTCTTCTTCATCCTTTAGTCTGCAGTAGTCATGGATTTTATATTAAAAAGTGAAAATGTACATATTTACATAATTTGGTCATGTTTGACCATTCATATCCATCTTGTAGCTATTTAATCAATATTTACATATTTACATACTGGGGTAAAAAATGGGGTGTTGCATTCCCCCCCCCCCCCGCTTAATTTATGCACCATCCTCGGTGTGTGTCACCATTTTTTACATATACAAAATTTCAAAACAACTGCAAGTATCCCTCCCGCATAGTATCCTCCAACTCCCACATTGCTTCTTCAATGTTGTAATGTGTGCACTCGACCTTTACATGCTCGATGGCCCTGTTTTGGAGCAATGTGATTTTCTTGTTTAGGATATGCAATGGTAGTTCCAGTATATATCCTTCTGGTTCCACCTGAATCAAGGCACAATCAACAATGTGGTTAGGGTTAGGCACTACTTTTTCAATAAAGCTACATGAAACACATTATGCACTTCTATGCAGACAGGCAATGCAAGCTCATATGAAACAGACCCTATCCTAGTTAATATTCCAAATGGACCAAGATATAAGGGTGCTAGTTTAGGACATATCCAAGCTTTAGGGGAATTTTTTTTTACCTAAATTTTAGATACACATGATCACCAACTCTGAATTCTCTTGTTATTCTACCTTTGTCTGCATAACTTTTATGTCCATCACTACAAGGTAAAGGCTTTGTAGCAGAGGTTTTTGCGGAGTTTTTTAGTGTTAAAATATTGATCAAAATTTTCAAAAAAACCTTTGCTACAACCTACTCAAATGGTACCAGTTGTTTTAGTTGAGGTGTTCATGGAAATTTATTATAACTAAAAAAACTCGGTAGTTGGAGGCTTTTGCGGAGGTTTTTTTTATTAGTGTGCTTTATTGAAACAAGCGCACTGGTGCTAATAAGCGTAAAACACACCAATTCTTTTAAAATAAATACATGCACCACTGTGCACCAAAATTTCAAAGCATTATGTGCATCGATGCTTGATAATACATATAGCAAAGGTGCACAGTAAAATTTTAACCAGAATCAGTGCTTTATGACAATATATGCACTGGTGCTTATGAACTATTAAAAATCACCGATGCTTAGTAAAAATATATGCATCTGTTCTTTATACTAAATGTAGCACTAGTGAAAGCTACGGTTCTTACAAACTATTACAAAGCATCAATACGATAAGTGAATGAAAACACACTAGTAAAGTTGTCTGGGACATTGATTGTCGCTATATTTTTAAAATTTAACGGTGTGGTTAATATATAGTAGTGCACCAGGGTGTAATAATAGAACAAGAATTGGGGCATGCAACAGATATTTTGTTGCATCGGGTCTCTGTTGATTTAAGCGCACCAGTGCAACATTGTCTCAAATGTACTAGTGTGACATTATCTCAAAAGAACTGATGCGATTGAAACGATCAGAAGTACCAGTGATTATTTTTTGTTTGGTGGACAGTTACTACTGGCATCGCATTGGAATATCTATATTTTATTTTTATTTCATTTAATTCCATTATTCATCATACATTGAAATATTTTTATAATAGTATTCATTTGAATTTTTATTATTGTGTTTGGATATGATGTTTGGATTAATTTGTAATATTATATCATAATTTTTGTATCTATTGTAATATTTTATCATCCATATATTTAACGATGTAACATTTCACATGTAATTTCATGACATTGGAGAATGCAATAGAATAAAAAACTTCATTTTATTATATATCATAAAAGGCCCTTTCTCATACAAAATGAAACAACATAAATTCCACAATAATCAAAATGTAAACATGCACGTAATTGTTACACTTATTGGTAACCAGATGTCTTTCAATTGGGACACTATGTCCAGTACATTATACAAAATATTTGATTTTCACAGAAAATTATTACAAAATATATAGCAGCTTGCATTAACATAAAAAAAATATATGGATAATCATTCTTCATTGGAACTATTGTCAATTCTCAAGGCACTTGAATGACTTGGGTTATTTGTCTGAATGTTTTGTTGATTGCCTCTATTTTTTCCTCTTCTTCAGCTTCCATCTACAAACATAATAATAAAGTGTAATGAGTGTATCTACATTGTTGGGAATAATGAAAATTAAAATAGATAATATACATGACTATAAATTTAAAATTCACGTACCATAGAAAGAATTGAGTCTTGAATGATACACATTCTTTCGAACCAAATCTTGTGCCTTGTCTCAACGAATCTTCTATTGACTCCACTCCATACTTTATTTCCTACAAGTTTTAAACCCCTAACAAATCATAGATTTAATATAAAGGATTTTTGTTGTTTTATTAATTATAAAATGAAAGAAGTAAAACAATATAGATACTCACAAATTCCACAATTAATTTTTGATACACCAACATATCCTCACAACCTTTACTTAACCCAATGTCAATCAATTCTCCTAATGGCTCTTCTTTGTATATTAACACCTATTTGAAGACATCCAACTATGGTCGGTGTAAAAAAAAATTAAAAAATAAAAATAACAACCAATATGAAATCTTAAGCTGTTATAAGGAAATCACAACTACTCACAAACTTTGTTATCAATGCCTTTTTTACTTGTTGTCATGTATTATGTGTTGAATGGGTTCCAATTTGTTTTCTTTTCTACAACAAAACAATTGAAAATTAATATTCAATGCTAAATTAATTAATTAGATGTACATAATAGAAAAATTCAATGATTTCATACATTTGAAGCACGTTGTTGTTGATATGGCTCCTCATGTGATGCAATTATGTCCAACAATTCTAGTCAACATTCAACATATGTGGATTAGATTGTTTGAAACATATTAGCAAATATTCTTAATTACAATATTACTCAAAATTCAAGAAAAAATTTATGTTGATTTATTTTTTATTCACCTAATTCATCCCTCTAGTGCAACTTTTCCATCAAGGTTTTACGCTCTTCCACACTTAGATTGCAAATAATCTTATCAAGCTTCCTCATTTTTTGGATCTGCATGTCACACATTAACTAATACATATTAGTTAAATTTGCAAAAAATTCAAACATTTTAATTTTATACAGAAATTACAAAGAACTTGCCTTCTTCGCAAATTTGGATGTGATCTACTATGTTGACTAGAATTGTTGTTCATTGAACTCTTATCATGCATTTTCTATCAACAAAAAACATGGACCATTAAATAGAGAAGCTATTAAGTATATTATACAAATAAATGAAATATCTTCAAATTAAAAAAGAAAAGAAATATATACACACATTTTTCGATATGACTTATTTATTATAAAACGCTGGTAATCAAAATGTTGTGTTTTTAGAATTAATGCATCATTGCTTTAGAACAACTCGACCGCACCGACAAATGTGTAATCATTTTTTAAATAAAAAAAATGGTAGGACCAATAGGATTTTGGATTCGACCCAAGAAGTGGTCCCACTGCACCCAATGCCTTACATATAAAACTACAAAACCATTAAATATAAAATCCCTAAAACGAAAAATCATAATTGTGAAACAATAGAGGGATTTAAACCCTAATGTATAATTTTGCAGCCAAATAAAATGAAAGGAAGCAACAAGGAAATCTAAATAGGAAAATAAATAAATCATGCAATGTGATCAATAGTAATGATTTACATTAATATTCTACAATGCAAGGTTTTGTTTGATTCAACATACCTTTTCTTTTGCATGATTTTTTGCAGATGTTCTAGCATAGTGCGTATGTCGTTTAGCCACATTAGTGCATCCATTTACTAAGGACACACTAATGTGTTTTATTATTATGGTGCATTGGTTAAATTGAAAAACACTATGAATTTCGGTTTAATTATATAGTGAAGAATATTTTTATTTTATAAGAGTAATACTTTTATTTTATTTTATAAAAATAATACTATAGTGAAGAATATTTTTATATTATAATACTATTTTCATTGATAATGGTCACGGTATTTAATGACAACCACCATTTCTAAGATATGGAATTTCTCATGATTCATACTCCTTTCCAATTGAATTACGAACAACGCAAGCGGGATTAGTGTAACAAATGCAATGAATCAATTATCATTTTGGTTTTTTATTGCAGTGAAGGACAGATACCCCAGGTCATGCATCAAATTCAGACATTTATCTAATTTATTATTGCTCTTGGAATCGACATATTCTTTTGGAATTTCATGGAGAGCTTGATTTTACAAAAAATGAAAGGGAAAACGAATAGACTCAGTGCAAGCGATAGGGAGAAGAAGAAGCGAAGAGATCGAAACAAGTGGTCTATAACAACCAAAATATTTCAAGGTCTCAGAAAACGTGGAGGATACAATTCCCTCCCCGGGTAGACCGCATTAATTAGGTTCTTCAAGCTTTGGTTTTAGAGGTTGGATGGGTTGTTGAATCAGATGGCACCACTTATAAAACCCAGGTATATACAAATCTTCCCTTCTTTGGACAATGGCAGAGCAAGGTTTGGGGCTTAGGGTGTATAGGGTTTAGGATTTGTACACAAAATATATTAGTTTGAAGTTTAACATTGTTGACATTCAATTGTGTATTTATTCAATTGCAAACCCAACTTCAAACGCCTAACTTGTTATTCCTTGCCCTAGAAATTGGCAAATGAATAATGGCTCCTTTTTCAAAACTTAAATTTAATATAATTAATAACTTTATTTGGAAATTATTAAAAAAATTATCAATATTAATTACTTTGTATTATATCAATTCTGTAAAAATGATGGGCATTTAAAAATAAAATTTTGAAATAGCTATAATTTTGTTTTACTACTTGTGAAGTTATTATTTAAATGCCTTTGGAATTACTACGCTCTTCAAAGCTATATTCAAAGCCACAAACAAGTTGAATATTTTCAATTGCATTTAGGTTTCTAAACATTATACATTCAAACGTATTTAAGTATGTTACTTTGACACAAAATAATCAAATAATTATTTCAACTACTACTTTTAACACCTTAACACAATTTGATGATAAGAACATTCCTTGAAATTAACCAAAGTTCCATTAGGTCAATGTTTCTTTAATTTGGATCTTGAACCTAACATGTCATTGCTACGAATATTATATGTATGTTAATTAAAGTTATTAATTATTAAGTGAAAGGGTGTAACCCTTCACTATATACGCTCAAGCCTATAAAAGCAAGCTTATTGTATCTTTTATCCTACCATCTTATATATTATTCTATTTATCATCCAATATGAAAGTCGGATTCGACTCTTAACTCCTTAACCGGACACGGTTAACTTAGTGAACGGATACGTTCACTGCATTTGGTATCAGAGCCCGGTTTCGGCTCCTTCAACCTGAGCTCGGATTCGGCTCCTCCTACTATCGAGCTCGGTTTCGGCTCACATATCCGGCTCAAAGCTCATCGCTGATCCTCCAAGCTCCTGGCTAAATTATCAAGTTTCTTGAAGACTGTGGTTTTTTACCATAACTTGTCCATTGGCCATTCCCTCACCAATTCATCCATTTCCACGTCAAACCTGCACCCCCATCTGCGACCAACTCCCTCACGAAGCAACAACCCCCGCACTACTTTCCCCCCTTCCCACGTTGATCGCAGCCACCTGAAACACCTCTCTCCTCTCCGCAAACCTCACTTCCTATATCCCTCCATTCGCTACACTCCTTCATTCACCAATCTCACGTCCCTCGTCCAACCTACGCGCAGTCGCCACCCAACCTTCCATCCAGCCCCCATCCATTCCTTCTCCTGCTACCTCTGCGCCCTCCAGCCTGCCTCTTCCACGCTTCCTTTCTACAAACACGCCCCTCCACGTCCAGCCTCCACTCCCGCTCCATCGCGTCCCCTACTTCCCGCCAACTCCAGCTCAACCGTCGACCTACCCTCGTCCTCCTCCCCACCTGCTCTGCTCGCGCCATCCCTCCCTATGACATTTCACCGCCGCCCCTACTCGCCCAAATCCCTACTCCCACGGATCACCCTTCCACTACCAGCAACCTCCACGCTCCACCTGCTCCTGCCTGGTCCACACTCCACGACCTCTCCTCGTGCCCTCCTCTTCTGCACCACCCAGGCTGCCTCCTCTCCATGCTCCTTCACGTCCTCCCTCCTCTACGCCACTGCCTCCCAATAGCACCACTACACCACCCAACTCACCACCCTTCGACCCTGTCATGCCCTCCAATGACCATAAACCCTAATTCGAATGAGGTCAAAACAAAAGTTTTAATATAATAATAAATTATTATTACTATTATAGTTCTGACCTTATAAGAAAATAGAAATATATAATATAATAATATTAATTTCAATTATTATTATTATATTTTTATTTTTTACCATTAATCTTGAGAAATTAACCATAGTTATTATTATAAAAAAATATATAATAATAATATTATACTATACCATCTCAAAACAAAACAAAAATATTATTAATATTATTATTAAATTTTAATAATAATTATTATTTAAAAAAAAAATCAATTCTTTTGAATAAGAATTGGTGGAAGAACAAAAAATTCAAACAAAAAATTCAAGCCAAAGGAAGGCTCATCGAAGAAAGACAAGCCAAAGAAGAAATCAAGTCCATATAAGACAATCTATTGTCGAAGAATTCAAGTCAAAGGAAGGCTCATGAAAGAAATCAAAGAAGATCATCCCACCGTCGAAGAAGTCAGAAAGCATGGAAGACGATTTGGGAGAAAAATTAGAAGCCACGTTAAAACGTTATCGAAAAGACAATGAAGAATTGCACGACATAAATAACAGTTCATAAATAAGAATTGAATTACAAGAAAGGTACAATGAAATAAAAATCTCTGACCAGGAAAGGCATATAGAAAAATTGTATGCGCAAATTGATGAATTAAAAGCCGAAAATAAATTCAATCAGAGGTTAGGAAATCAAGATATAAAGAAGGACATAAATAATTATGAAGCAGAAATAATACGCTTGAACAAAATCGTTAGCGACAAAGATGAAGAACTAACTCAGATACGACATAAATTAGAAAGTCAAGAATCAGAGGTCGACCAATGTCGACAACAGATAAAAGTTTTTCAACAACAAAATGACGACTCTAAAAAGGCACACAAACTGGAGATCGCAAAGAGTAGTAAAACACTATCCAACAATTCCGAAGAAATTTTTAGATTAAGAAATCATAACAAGACACTAGTCACAAAAATTAAGAAGTTGAAAAATAGTCGGAAGACAGAACAATCTATGGAAGACATTGAAGGAAAACTTCTAGACAAGCAGGAAGAAAATAGTTGCATCAGAAGTCATAATGAAGATCTTAAGGAACAACTTAAGAAGTCTGAAGATGACAGAAAATCACAGGTCGAATTAATCAAGAAGCTTCAAAATGATAACAGGCAGTTAGGAAACAAGTTGGAAAAGATACAGAATGAAACCTTAAAACCTCAAGAGACGAAAATAAAAGTCCCAGCTCAGATCAATGCTCAAAAGACGACACTCGTAAAAGAAAATGACATTGTGAAAATTCCCTATCGACACCCCAACCATAAAAACCGATATTCTAAAAAGAGGGAAATGTCGAAAGATGATGGTACTAATGTGATCAAAGCTCTTAACAACAGATCAGTGGGGAATCCCAACAGTCAGCAACAAATCAATTTGGGATGGATTGACCCATCCACATATCGGAAGTTATGCTCTACACTTAGCAGTTCGTATCGACATGTTTCATCAGCCATGACATCACAAAGAACAATGCGACAAAATTATAAGGCTTTGAGGACAAAGCCTTTCTAAGAGAGTGGCAATGCTACGAATATTATATGTATGTTAATTAAAGTTATTAATTATTAAGTGAAAGGGTGTAACCCTTCACTATACACACTCAAGCCTATAAAAGCGAGCTTATTGTATCTTTTATCCTACCATCTTATATATTATTCTATTTATCATCCAATATGAAAGTCGGATTCGACTCTTAACTCCTTAACCGGACACGGTTAACTTAGTCAACGGATACGTTCACTGCAGCCATGAAACTATGTTTTCTCATCCTCAAATCATGGAAAAATCAATTTAAAAGGTTCATAAATTTCCCCAACTTGCCTCTATAGGCGTAGATGTTATTTGAAATGTGAAGTGTATTAGAGATTTGACATTGTGAAGATGGAGGAAGAGGACTATGTCTAGTATCTAGAGCCATATTTCTAGATGAAAGTGGCTAAGCACCAATGGATATTGGCAAGTCTCGTGCCATGCATGGAGCTTAATAAAAAAAATTCCATTAGGGAGTGTTTGTTTCTCTAGGACACAACATCATTTCTTCATAGGGGAGGAACATACTTGATCATAGTTGTGAAAAAATTAGCATTGTAAATCCTCTACTGAGGGTTCAACTAGATGGCTCAATGATGCATTACCCCGTAATATTGTCCACTATATATCTCAAGAGTTTAACTATGGGATTCCATAGAGTCATGAACTTCCAATATGTCCGCAGAAGGAGGTTTAGGGGTTGCGTTTAATAAGTGATTTCAATGGAGACTAGTAATGATTGTGGAAGTTGTGGGGAAACAACAATTACATAGATAGTACATGTGAGTTTTATTTCCTTCATAGATTACATGCACCTCGGGATCCTACATATCCTCATAATACTAATCAAGTGGAGGCACCTCCCCATGGAATGTGCCAATGTCTACAAAATACATTGTACACAGCAAGAATAAAGCAATTTAGAATAAATTTCATTTGCATTAAGTAAGACAATAAAATGCAGCTAGATTAATTTAAACGTAACACTAATATTGCCTCTATCATTCGGTGGCTCAAGATAGGTGAAAATTATGGTGGGGCATGCTCTCCATTCCAACCCCGCATATGGATATGAAACAAGGTCCAAGGCATGGTCCTCCTCACTAGCTAGCATCTCCACAACCTCTGGTGTGATCCTAGCTGGGAACTAGGGCTACCTCCTCTTGGGAATCATCTGTCCCCACATGTCCATATGCACCTCCATTATCATCCTAGGAGGGAAGCAATCAAATGAAGGCCTCATGGCCGGAAACATCTCAAAAAATAAACAAAATAGATCTTAACCAAACGGTAAGTTGACCCTCCCATCAATCTGTCCACGACATTGACCCAAATCAAAACAAAACTATTACAAAAAAATGGCAGACCACCTAATGCATTTAGGTCTCTGCACTAAAGAATCTACATAAAATAAAAGAGGGAAACTAATGCAATGCCCATCACCAATGAGGTGCACGATGGTCATCACCAACAATGAGAGGCACCGAACCTCCTCTACACCAAAAGCAGAAATATGTAGATGTCCACTATGCACCTGAAAATCATCAGGATCGGTGACATGGTCTGCAATATATCTCTGAGATTAAGCAAGTTGAATCTCTGTTGCAACACTAGCTGGCACATCAGGTAACTGGGGAAAATCCTCCCCTCTCCTGGATATCCCAGTGATGACATAAATTTCCTCCTCAATGGGATAGAACCACTGTTAGTTTTTCAGAAATTTCAATCTAATCTAGGATCTTAACTTTGAGAATAACATGTACAGGATATCAATCATGGACACAATAATACAAGCACACAAGAGACACAGAGTTTCACCAGGAAAAACCAAGAAGGTGAAAAACCCCGCAAATTCCTCAGAGATAGATAGAGCAATGATACAACCCAAGTACAAGAGATAGTCCTCCTAGCAGCAACTTCTCCTCCTCCACTAGTGCGCCACTCTCCAATGAGTGTGTGAGTGAGAAAGTGAATGATCAAATAGAGTGCCTCCCGCACTCTATTTATACTTGACTTGACTTGCCTAATAACCTTTACTAGGTCGGCCTCAACTTAACCACATAGCATAATGCTGACAGGGCTGACCCCCAATAGGGTGGTCTAATAAGCCTTTAACCCACATGACTTATACAGGGCCAACCCCATCAAGGTGGTCTAATAACCCATCAAGTATAAGTTACGACACTTACAATATAAATGACGACACTTCCGTATAAAGGAATAATAACATCTCTATAGGAATAATATACATATATGTGAAATACATTCTGAAGTTACAAATACATCAACAACCACTAATCATGACCAATGTGAAATGCCTACCTATGATGATCCCAACGATGGATCAATTGCACCAACAAATAAAAGTTCCCCTTGAGGGATGTAACCTCCTGATAGAACTCTAGGAGGCCGACAACCATTAATAGGTATCATGTATTATGAGTAAAGAGGTGAGGGTACAAATCTCTCTCCATCTCTCTTCCCTCCCACTCACACACAAAGTTCTATTGGTCAACTTATGCATGTTGTTGTTGATGGGCGTGTCGTCATTGATGTCTCTGATTCACATATAACATAGATCAATATCATAAATAGAAATTAAAAAAAACATTAAATGAGCCTATTATTTATTAACATCAAATATAAACAAATTTCTCAAAATAAATTAATGTGATAAGCGGTACACCAAAATTACAGTCACGCACCGACACCGGTGCTCTTATAACACAAGAGCATCTCAACCGATGCTCTACAATAACACAATTGCGTTGGGTACGTAAACAAAATTTAAATCATATGGATAGCTGGTGGATTACAACAATAGAAGAATCACCAATGGTTCACTACATTGACCCTAGTGCACCATGTTACAATGTATCTTTTAAAATAATATAGCACATCGTGTGCTTTTAAATTCAACGCACTCGTGTGTGTGTGTGTGTGTGTGTGTGTGTGAGAGAGAGAGAGAGAGAGAGATGCACCGACCATATTTTGTAAATTTTAAGAACAATGCTTCCATCAATAGGAATCACTCATGCAGTGGTGACATGTTAGTGCACCGTCAACGGGGCACAAACCTTTTTAAAACACATTGTAAAAGGAGCACATATTTTTTGGTTTTATAATTAGTTTTGCTCATCATAATGGTGCACATGTTACATTGAATCTTCCATGCGTACATGTTAACAAAGCGCACCGTTAATCGTGGTAAATTTTTTAAAATAATTTTTTTTACGGTGTTATTTTAAATTAAATGCATCGGTGCGTGGGGTATTTTACGATAGACTAGAAATATTTTGTAAAAATGAGATGTAGTGCTTCCATCAATAGGAAGCACCAATGTAGTAGTGACACATGTGTCCATGAGATATGGATATTTTCAACAAAGTCTCCATATCTGGTGCCCATACTCCACAATTGTTTCCATTTATGACAATAGGTTCTATCTTGGAAGTCATCCTTCAGATCAAATAGATCTGATCCAAGTTCAAGAAGAGGTATTTGTTGACAAATCTTCATCCTAGATTCGATCAACCCTAGATCCAACTTAGAACAATTCGTAGAAAACATGCTAGGTTAAAACCAATATCGCTTATACCATGTTGGGGAACCTCTTCATATGAACCATAGAACATAAAAGAAAATAGCAAAAGGGAACTATATTCCAAGAAGAGAGATGGTGTCTAGAGACATTATTACATCACTTAAGCACAACACATTATGATAAGAACATCACAATGCATTATCATTAAATCAATACAAATCGATATCAAGCATATGAACACAACCCATAGGGTGGTTCTTTTATAGTCTCCATATATAACAAAATTCCTTGAAGTAAGGAGGATCTAGTCCACAAATAAGGGTCATTGGTTCTAACTATTTCTACTAAATATGCAACATCCCATAGTTTAGTCGATTGTTCTAGTCGAGCCGGCCTTGGTCTTGTTGACCATTCAATCGACCGTTTAATTGAACTCTCAGTCAGGCCTCCATTCGACTACTCTGCTAGTCAACTAATGTCATTTGACTGGATTCCTCCATAAGATCCAGAGATGTGATGAACCTGCATAACCTTAGGTTCCAACAATGAGTTGAATTAATTAAAATGAAGTGTGCAGCTTTTTTTAACTTATCCACCACTACCATAATTGAATCATGTTTTTTATTGTTCTAGGTAATTTGGTGATGAAATATATTATCACCACATCCCATTTCCATTTTGGAATTGGAAATGTTTGAAGTAATCATGCTGGATGTCCATGCTCAACCTTTACTTTCTGGCATTCCATACATATTGCTATGCACTCAACTATGTCTTTGTTCATTCTTTCCCAGAAGTACTGACTTCTTACTACTTTAATAGTCTTTTGATATCCAAGATGTCCCACATATGGCACCTTGTGTATTCCATCCATTACCATATTTCTTAACTCAATGGAATTAGGAATGTAAATTCTATTATTATTCATAAGAATCCCATTGTTTTCCAGCATGTATCGTTTAAATTTCTGTTGCAAATTTTCATGATGTAGTCCTTTCACTTGAATATAACGTTGATCTAAAATAACTGCTTCAATAATTTTGACTTTAAATCTAATTTGCACATGCTAATGGTTGTAGCATGCATCGTATGTTCTCTTCTTCTGAGTGCATCTACAACTTTATTTTCCTTCCCTTTAATATGTTTTATTTCAAAATCAAACTCACATAGAAATTCCATCCATCTTGTTTGTCTTGCATTTAAAGTCTATTGCTCAAATATGTATTTAATCCCACTGTGATCCACTCTTAATTCGAATTTTCTACCCATGTGGTAATGTCTCCACATTTTTAAAGCATGCACTATATCATCCAACTCTAAATCATGTGTGGCATAATTCTTCTCGTGTTCCTTCAACTTCTTGGATTCATTAAAAACCACATGCCCATGTTGCACGAGTACACCACCAAATCCTTCTTTACAAGCATTTGTACATGCCACTAAATATTTATTTGGATCAATAATTTTGAGAATCAGTGCACTAGTCAGAAATCTCTTCAATTGTTGGGAACTTTCTTCACACTTGATTGTCCATTCAAATTTGTCTCCTTTCTTTCGCAAGGATGTAATTGGATGTGTTACTTTTGAGAATCCCTTTACGAAACTTCTGTAATATCCATCTAGTCCCATAAATTATTTGACCTATATTACATTCCTAGGTGTATTCCACCCCATGATAGATTCAATATTCCTTGGGTCTACTGCTACCCCTTCCTCAGATATGATTTGTTACAAGTATTGAATTTATTTCTGATAAAATGAGCATTCACATAGCTTGGCATGTAATTGATTCTCCCTTAACACCTGTAGAACTGATCTCAAATGCTCCTTATGCTCCTCCACTGATTTTGAATAAATAATAATGTCATCTAAAAATACAATGACAAACTTATCCAAATACTGTCTAAATATGCCATTCATTAATCACATAAAAGTATCTGGTGCATTTGTTAATCCAAATGAAAATACCACAAACTCATAATGACCATATTAGTCCTAAAGTTGTTTTGTTCATATCTTCATCCTTTATTGTCACTTGATGATAACCTGATCTCAAGTCTATCTTGGAATAAATCCTTGCCCCTTTCAACTGGTCAAACAAGTCATCAAATTTGGGTAGAGAATATTTTTTCCTCATTGTAACTTTATTTAATTTCCCGAAATCGATAAATAACCTCAAGGTTCCATCTTTCTTCTTTACAAAGAGTGATGGTGATCCCTAGGGAGACACACTTGGTCATATGTACCCCTTCAACAATTCTTCATGCTACATTTGTAACTATTTCAATTTGGGTGTACTCATTCTATATGCTATTTTGGAAACTAGGGTAGCTCCAGGAACCAAGTTAATAGAAAATTCAATATCTATTTTTGGTGGTAATCTAGGTATTTCTTCAAACATATCTGCATATTCCTATAATACTGGAAAATATTTCAGCTTGGGGCCCTTATCCTCTTATGGTTCTTCCACATGAGTTGCATACAACTAACACCCTTTTTTGAAACATCTTTTTAACTGCACAATTGAAACCTACCTAATAGAAATAGGTCTTGGAATGACTTTCACTATCTTATGTTTTCCTTCTTCATCAAGACAAGTGAGAGTCTTGTTATGGCAATATAACATGATATGGTGCACATCCAACTAGTTCATTCCAATAAGTACATCATAACAAACAAGAGGGATTATGTTCAAATCTATAAATGTATGGAGTCCATTCATATCCAAAGAATAACTTTTTACTGTTTCACTAATTCTTCTTTTGGTTTCGGTAGCCAACTGTACTAACCATGACTTACCATGCTTGATTTTCTTTAACTTAAAATATTTCAACCAAATTGGGAGCAATATAACTATGACTTTCCCCTGAATCAATTAAAATGGCAATGTGTT
The DNA here is from genome assembly GCA_027924585.1 of Larix kaempferi. Classification (NCBI taxonomy): domain Eukaryota; kingdom Viridiplantae; phylum Streptophyta; class Pinopsida; order Pinales; family Pinaceae; genus Larix; species Larix kaempferi. Next base: position 10,650,162 of record BSBM01001152.1, read on the forward strand.
GATCATTAATATTACCTTCAAGCTCAACCATATTGGATTGGTGCTCTGTCTACTTGTTATCCAAGGTTGCATAAATTATGGGAATATCTATAGCCACATCCTCTATTGTGCTTGCTTCATGTATGTTGTGCATAGTTTTCATTTGATCTCCCCTACGAGGACAATTTCTAAATGTATGATTCTCTTCACATCCCCAACATTTGATTTCTTGATTTGTCCATTTTCCTTGAGATTCTACCATTTTTGGTCCATTCCAAATTGCATTGCTCTGCTGAAATGAATTTTGTTGATTTCTTAATAAAGGAGGCTGGAATCCTTTCTTCTTTGACCCTACTTGGTTTTTTTTGTTATCCCTCCAATAATTATGAACATTTCTTCATTTATTTTGATCATATAGATGCTTAGACTTTTGAATTGTCTCTTCAAGTGATTTGGGTTCATCATATTGGATTTTGTCTTTATAAAATGTAGGCAATCTGCTTAGAAAACTCTATATTTTTACTTTTTCATCCTTAATGTTAGAACTGTAATCCACACTTAGTACCATAATCCATAAATTTTTATTGCCCATGTGCTTAATTAAACCATAGTTTGGACTAGGTGACTACAGTTGGTCAAAAACCCACTTTTGAGAGTGTTCACACCCACTTCCAACCAAACCAGTTCACCCGGCCTCCTGTTTTGTCCACAAGTGCGCCCTCATTAATTGCTGGTGCGCCCTCTCTCCTTGTTTTGGGGAATTTCAGTTTACCAAGGGCGCTAGGGTGGATTTTGCCCATTTTTGGCTAGATTTGGAGCATTTAATGCTCCCTTGGGCCCCCCAAACTCCTCTACTTGCTCACCCACGCCTGCCTTGAGCTCATTAATGACCCAGCATGCTTCAGCCACCTCCACACCAGAATTCGTGACTGTTTGGGGTGATTGGGATTGAGTTGGACCCACCTAGGGGGGATTGAGGCCAATTTGGCATTGTTGACTTGTACACTCAGCTAGAGCCACCTAATGCTCTTGAATTTCTCATGGATGTAATAAAAACCTGTTACTAACATTTTCACATGTTAGACAGTCAGTTAATCAAGATATTCAGCATACATTGTGTGTAATATTATCATCTTTTTCAAGTTTTTCCACTGTTTTTGCAAATTAATTCGATTTTGTGAGGTTCTCCATAGCTCCTAGATCTTCTGTGATCAAAATACTCACATGGTATCAGAGCCATCGTGGATTTAGTGAGTTGCAGGTCAATATTGAGCATTGAACTGCATTCTAGAGAGGATTTCCAGATAAAAATTGAGTGTTTTTTGCAGGTGTTTCAGTAGTTTTCTCACCATTAACGCAGCAGTCATGGAAGCAAACCAAATTTTGCTCACACCCTTCAATTTTTTCGATTGGAAGGCTGATATGGTCATCAAGCTGAGATCTAAGGGTCTCTATAGAGTGACCATGGGCACAGAAGTGGAACCAAACTCTGCTGTGGAGAAAGCAAAGTACTACAATCGACTTGATGAAGCTTATGGATTGTTATGCCTGAGCATTTCAAGGGAACTCTTGTTTCATACAGACAGTTTGACAACCCCCAATGAAGTATGGGTGAAGCTAGAATCACTCTTTGGGAAAACTGATGAACTGAGAGGCCACCAGCTTGAAAACGAGCTCATTAGCTTGAGCCCAGCGCATTTTGAAACCATCCAGGAGTTCTTCATGAAATTCAAGTCACTGGTGCTTCAACTGCAACAATGTGGAATTGTTAAGAAGGAGGAACAACTGATTCTGTCCATCCTTTCGAAGCTAGGCCCAGAATTCTCTGTATTTGTTAGCACATTTCACTCAGCCAAAATGACCCTTCGAAATTGGCAAATGCCATCACTAGCTACCTTCATGGAGTGTCTCACTCAGGAGCAGGACAAACTAGTTCAAATTGGCACCATAAAATCAAAGGACCAAGCATTGGCAATGGGTGTTTCAAATGCAAGTAAAGGAAAGCAGAAAGCCAAGAATTCGAAGCAGCAAGAGAAGAGGAAGTTTGACAAGACCAAGTCTGCAGATGGGGGTTCGAATCTGTCAAAGGAGAAGGACAAGAAGGGAAAGGAAAAGACCAAATGCACCTATTGTCATAGGGGATGGCATCCAGAGAGCTCATGTATGAAGAAAACCATTGACTCAATGGCGCAGCTGCTGGAGAAGAACAACATCCCAGTCCCTGAGGGCGCAAGGAAGAAGGAGAGCACCTCAAACCCTGACAATAAGGAGAAGTGTCATGCCTTGGTAGCAGGTATTTCGAATCCCTCTTCCTTCATCATTGATTCAGGAGCTTCCAGACATATGGTTTCATCCAGAGAGCTCTTCTCCTCTATGCATTCGAATGGTGGCCCAACAGTTCGAATGGGAGATGATTCAGAAATCCAGACCAAGGGGATTGGTAGGATTGACATGGAGCATGGCTATTTCAGTGATGTGCTCTATGTACCTTCATTGGCTGCAAATTTGCTATCAGTTTATCAAATGACCCATACAGGAGAAGCCAAGAGAGTAACATTTACTCCAGATTTGGTAGAAATCTCAGAAATTTCCTCAAATCAAGTTGTGGCAGTAGGGTATGCTGATCATGATGAGAGAATGTACAAATTCTCAAATTTCATTCCAAATTCTAGTGACCATGCTCTTGTCTCTCATGCCAACGAGACCTCCAAGTTGTGGCATGAAATATTTGGCCACATGAACTACAAATATCTCCAGACATTGCACAAGGACGAGATGGTGGAAGGGCTTCCAGAAATCAAATCATCAAATGGTGCATGCATTGGGTGTGTAGTTGGAAAGCATCCTGAGCGCAGCTATGAGAAGGGAATGGCAAGGAGAGCCACTCAACCACTTGGATTGGTACATTCAGACCTCATTGGTCCCCTTCCCACTCCATCATATGGTGGATCAAGGTATGTACTTACATTCATAGATGACTACTCTCGATTTTGCTGGGTTTACTTCCTTAAATTGAAGTCAGAAGTGTTTGAGAAATTGAAGATTTGGAAAGCCCTAGTGGAGAACCATAGTGGTCATAAGATAAATATCCTTAGGACTGATAATGGAAAGGAATATGTGAATAATAACATTCAGCACCTTTGTGAGGAATGTGGCATCCAAATGCAACATTCAATCCCCTACAGACCTCAGCAAAATGGTGTGGCAGAGAGGAAAAATAGATCTCTCAAGGAGATGGCTACTTGCATGATTGAAGCTAGGGATCTAAGCCCTAAGCTATGGGCTGAAGCCATCAATTGTGCTGCTCATATTCAGAACAGAGCCTTTCACAAATCAGTCAAAGGAAAAACCCCCTATGAGGCATGGTTTGGCCAAAAACCAAATGTGTCAAATTTCAGGATTTTTGGGTCTAGAGCATGGGCTCGAATTCCATCAGAAAAGAGGAAGGCTTTGGAGCCACAGAGCAGGGAATATATCATGGTTGGATATGGTGAGGACACAAAGGGCTACAAGCTCTTTGACACATCCACACTTAAAACTTTCATTGAGAGAAGTGTGCAATTCGAAGAAGAACCAATTCCAGATTTTGAGCTTGCACCGGGGGAAAGCTCCTCTCCTCCACACCTTAATGAAATTAGTGATGATTCCACCTCTAATTTTTCTGATATTGCTGAAGATGACATGGCTTAATATGACATTGCTGTACATGAGTCACCATCAAGGCCCAAGTGGGCTGAGAAAATCATACAAGCTGCAGGTGAATTGGCAGGCAATCCCCAAGAGCCTAGGAAGACTAGATCTCAAACAATCAATGCTTCCTTTGCAAATGAAAGTGAACTTGCTGATCACTATTATATGATGATTGGATCTGATCCAACATCATATCAAGAAGCTCATCATGATCCAAGGTGGAGAGCAGCAATGCAAGAAGAATTCCAGTCTCTCCAAGAGAACAAAACATGGGATTTGGTGCCTCTTCCTCCCAAGAGGAAACTTGTGCAATGTAAGTGGATTTTTCGAACCAAACCTGTTGCTGATGGTTCTGATATGAATTATAAGTCTAGGTTAGTGTCTAAGGGCTACTCACAAATCCATGGTGTGGATTATACAGAGACCTTTGCACCGGTTGCAAAGATGGACTCAATTAGACTAGCTCTAGCCATGGCAGCTAGTAAAGGTTGGGAAGTTCACCACATGGATGTCAAAAGTGCATTCTTGCATGGTGAGCTACAGGAAGAGATATATATGCAGCAACCTGAAGGATTCCAAGAGGATCCCACACTTGTATGCAGGTTGAAGAAGTCACTCTATGGACTCAAGCAAGCCCCCAGGGCTTGGTATGCCAAAATGGATGCTTTTTTGCTCTCAATTGGTTTCTGTCGATGCAAGTCTGATCCAAATGTTTATTTGCAGCATTGTGATGATAATTTGCAGGTCATTGTACTGTATGTTGATGATATCTTAATTACAGGGAGCTGCACCAAACAAATTGGCTCAATTAAAGCTTCTTTGCACAGTGAATTTGCCATGAGCGACCTAGGATTGCTAAGGCAATTTTTGGGTTTGGAAATTGAGCAATCTGAGAGAGGTATATTGCTGAGTCAACCTAATTATGCTTCAGACCTTTTATTCAAGTTTAAAATGGCTGAATGTAAGGCAGCCAAGTTCCCATTCCTTTCAGGCATAAAACTAGGTGAATTTGAAGACTCTCCATTGGTGGATTGCACTCTCTACAGGCAGCTAGTTGGAAGTTTGTTGTACCTTACACATACAAGACCTGATTTGTCTTATGCTGTAAGTGCTGTAGCAAGGTATATGCAGCAGCCACATGAGATCCATTGGAAGGCAGCCAAAAGGATCCTTCATTATGTCCAAGGAACAAAGAACTTTGGGGTACACTATGCAGCTGGTTCTTCACTTCAACTAGCTGGATTTTCTGATTCCGATTGGGCGGGAGATCCCATCGATAGAAAGTCCACTTCAGGTTTTGTGTTTATGTTTTCTGAAGGTCCCATTTGCTGGTCAAGTAAGAAACAGCATACAATTTCTCTTTCATCAGCAGAGGCCGAGTACAGGGCAGCAGTAAACGCAGCCACACAGTGTGTTTGGTTGCAAGGCATTCTTCGGGAGTTTGGTGTTGCTATTGATTCTCCAACCAATATTTGGGTGGATAATCAAAGTGCCATCAAGATATCTACTGATCCAGTACAGAGGCAAAGAACAAAGCACATTGAGATCCACATGCATTACATTCGGGGCTTGGTGCATGACAGGGTGATTTCATTGCAGTATTGCCCATCCACCGAGCAAACTGCAGATATTTTCACCAAGTGCTTTACTGAGAAGACCTTCACTCACTTGAGAGCTTTGCTTGGAGTGAGTGATGGATGGTGATTGCTGCAATTTAATTGCAGGTTCAGCCCCATGTCCATTTTAGAGGGAAGTTTTTATCCCATGAGGTTTTACTTCTTTTCCTCAGTTCATATGGACAAATAAAATTTCTGTTTGTAATGAGGTGACTTGAGCCTTTGTTTCCAAGGCCTCCCACTTATCTTTCATGAGATGTACTAAACTATGGTTAAGGGGGGGTGTTAGAACTGTAATCCACACTTAGTACCATAATCCATAAATTTTTATTGCCCATGTGCTCAAGTAAACCATAGTTTGGACTAGGTGACTACAGTTGGTCAAAAACCCACTTTTGAGAGTGTTCACACCCACTTCAAACCAAACCAGTTCACCCAGCCTCCTGTTTTGTCCACAAGTGCACCCTCATTAATTGCTGGTGCGCCCTCTCTCCTTGTTTTGGGGAATTTCAGTTGACCAAGGGCGCTAGGGTGGATTTTGCCCATTTTTGGCTAGATTTGGAGCATTTAATGCTCCCTTGGGCCCCCCAAACTCCTCTACTTGCTCACCCACGCTTGCCTTGAGCTCATTAATGACCCAGCATGCTTCAGCCACCTCCACACCAGAATTCGTGACTGTTTGGGGTGATTGGGATTGAGTTGGACCCACCTAGGGGGATTGAGGCCAATTTGGCATTGTTGACTTGTACACTCAGCTAGAGCCACCTAATGCTCTCGAATTTCTCATGGATGTAATAAAAACCTGTTACTAACATTTTAACATGTTAGACAGTCAGTTAATCAAGATATTCAGCATACATTGTGTGTAATATTATCATCTTTTTCAAGTTTTTCCACTGTTTTTGCAAATTAATTCGATTTGTGAGGTTCTCCATAGCTCCTAGATCTTCTGTGATCAAAATACTCACACTTAATAAACTCAACATACCTCAACAACTCTAGAAATTTTCTCTCATATTCTATGCTCATTGTTATCAGACAATCTACCAAAAGCGGACTTAAGGCGTGATCTCTCTAGCTCAATGTAAGTCTAGAACAAATGAGACAGAATATGAAACTACTCTCCTAGATCTAGTTAGAGATCGAGTAATTAAGCATCTTACCTCAGATATGTAGATCTTTCTCCTCATTGTTGTTCCAAGTCCTACGATCATCAGATCTCTCGCTGTAAGACCTGTCAAAACACATAGGAACAATGCAAGCAGTAAAACATGCCTAAACACTAACTAGTCTAAGTAAACAGTTGAGGAGGTAAACTATAAATATCATTAACACAATAACATTTATGGAAAGCGTTTATATTACTGTATAAAAATTGGGAAATACAATAGAAGAGAGGATTACAACCGATGCCCCAACGTCGCAATCTCCTTCCGACAAGCCAAACCAAATCTCCTAGAGAGAAGTAGGTTCCTCCAAGACTAGGGTGCTGAACTACTGAGCTAATTTCACTAGCATAAGAGTACCATAGACTTCCTCCCCTTGGAATGGAGAGGGCTCTTGCATTTATAGGACCAAGTGGATAGAGTAGGTTGAGGATCATGGGGACAGGGTTAAGGGATCCTTCCTAAAGGCTAGGGAACCAAAGGCCAGCTCACCTAGGAGTTAGGGATAGAGATCCACATCCCATGAAACTGACTTTAGCGCATTCTGCATGAGGGAAACCTGTGTCGGTGCACTTTGCTCAAAGACAACCTACGCCGGCGTAATTAGGAGTGTGGATAAAGGTCATCAACTTGCTCTAAATGACTAGCCTAATCTTAGGACTTCAGGGATTTAGGCACTGAGATTACATAGGACTCATGATGGCGATATTTTGGGTGTAACACTCATAGCTCCCAACTTGAGGTCAAATAACTCCTCCATTTTCTTCTTATAATAATGTTCAAATAAGTATTTATGCTAAAAATGTTTTTTGAACTGTTTCCATGAAACTCTTTTCTCACTCACATGCTTCACTTCCACTAATTGATCCCACCATATGGAAGCTTTTCCCTACAAGTTATAAATGGCAATTCTAGCCTCCATATTTGAAGAGTAATTGTGTAATTGTGGATATTTCCTCATCCTTAACAACCAAGTTTCAATATCTTCTCCTTTCATGTTCTCACCATCAAAAGTAGGTGGCTTAATATTTCTAATCTCCCCTTGCAACACTTCTTCCACATGTCTTATTTTGTGATGCCTCCTTGGAGATATTTCTGGGCTATTTCTAGAATCCTATGTTGCATGAGATCTCCTGTCCGCATGAGGTAGTGAATAATGAGGCTTATGACCCCTAATCATGCTCCTAAAGTGTCTATATTTTTCATGAGTTCTCTTCTTTGAACTGCCCCTGTCTTCTTTCTCAGGGCATGAAACTAATCCAACCTGCATTTTCCTCTATAACAAGTTCAAGCTTTGCATAAGTTGAGTGTTTAACTTATTATGGTGCTCCTGATCTCCCAACTTTCTTTTATTATCATCTTTACAACTCTGTACTTCCATTCTCAAGATTCTCATAGTTTCCACCAATTCTATTGATTCGACATTATTTATGTGCTCATTATATTATGTCTCTTTGTTGCCCACACTGATATTTTTCCCTTTTGCTTCTTCTCTCCAACTACATGAAATTTCCTTTCCTTCCATCTTTACCTTCCAGTTTTTCTCTATGTTGCACTTAGTTGTTAACCTGTAACTTGTAACAACCCGCTATACCAATATCTACAATGTGTGCAAATCATAAAAACCATTAGATGAATCTCTTCAAAATTCATAATTTTTTTATGCACAAAACAAAAAGAATCTTCGAAAATGTCATTGTGACAACTTTTACCAAATTAAGCTATAGGCCCCATTTCTATTATATTTATGGAAAAATATGAGATATTGATTCATAATCAGGTTCATTACTCTTAATCTCCTATTGATACTCTTTCCAATGACTATACCCCTGTTCAATTCGGATTTCACTGCTAAAAGTTATATATATCTGAAATCACGGTTTTTGTCCAATTTTACCATGTTTTTGTAACTGCACTTATTATGAAAGACCAACTTCTGAGACTTGTAGAATAAAACCAGTAAGGAATTGGAAATTTTTTTATATTGGGTGTTGATAGCCCACATGATGGTGAATACCCAAACACCTGCAATCTTTAAATATGATATTTCCATCAAATTTTATAAAGTTATGGAATCACCAACTTTTAATTTATGTAATTATTCTAAACTTGGAATTTTCATCAAAAACTGCTATCTTACAAGATAAGCATTTATGGAGAAATCACCTCTAAGCACGGCTCGACGAATAGACAAAATGTTGAAATCAAAATTTTTTCTAGTTAAGAGTTCTCGGGCCACTTTTGCCTCCTCCAAGTTTTCAAAAATCGACCTCGCGTGCCCAAATAGTGGATTTTGGCCTTCTTTTATCTCCCAGCTTCATATATTTTTTTTAATTTGGACTCAAGGATCTAGATTTATATGTGTTCCTAGATCACGACTACTCCATGACAATTTGGGCCTCAATTTGGCTCATGTCCATCCTCGATATACACACCTTCAAAACCCATTAAATCGATATTTTCTGCAAAATTGAAGTAGAATGGGTCACTAGCCCTCATTAGAAATCATGTAGCCTCCATAAATGGCATCAAAATGGTGCAAGTCTCATCAATTTCTGAGCTAATTTGCATTTGTTATGGCTATAACAAAATTTTGGCTCCATACTTTTTTTATAGTTTTTTCTAATTTTTATGTTGACGTGGCATGATGTTGACGTGTCATGACACATGTTTGTTTATGTGTCGTACAATCCTACGATTCATCATGTGATGCAGATAGGTCACCCTCCATTTTCCACCCGATCGCTATGCCACTTTCCCTGTGGAGAAATTACCTCGACGGTATTCCATTACCAAAATGGTAATGGCTCACAGAGAAGCGATTTTCGAAAAAGTATTTTCGGAGCCATTTCCAATTAAAAGGTGACACATAGATAGGTGGTATCTTCCCAATGGATTTCCCCACTACCATTAACACATGTGCAAGTTATCGACATGCTATGAGCCATAATTCTCAATTGTGGGCACCTCCACCCGATCTTGTTCGTCGATGATGCTTAGCCCCTTTCCACCGAGCCTTCAGTTCTTTCCCCATATCACATGGTTCATTGGTCTAGCACTCAGGTGCTAAGCTCTAATGAGCCCTCAGTTAGGATTATAACATTTGGGTGCTAGTGTTTTCAACACCTAGCCCATAGGCTAACAATCGGTTGAGGTGACTGGTCCACATTATCTCCTTCACCCAAGTGGCAACTTCACATTTTCTTGGACCCACATGGCACCTCCATGTCACACTGCCCATGTTGCACTTATGGGATGCATATAAGATTTTTTCAAAAAATTTCAAAATTTTAGAATTTTCTGCAAGTAGCTCCAAGATAATTATACTTTGGATTTTTTCTCATAAACAGGTGGCCAACCTGAATTTACATCTAGTCATTCCCAGTACTGGAAAATCATTATGTCAACCAACATAACTGTGAATACATGGTTCTTTCCTTACTCAGGTTTTTCCATTGGTTAACAGAACAGACAAATTTTTGATATTGATGAAGAATTTCCCATAGATTCGGTCGAAGTTCATAATTTTCACCACAGAATCCTTTTGAATTAAACCATGGACATATTAAACACAGTTTTCCCCAATATTTTACATATGCACTTCACCAAATGCTTTCTGAACAACCTATAATTCTATCTATAAAAATTAATATATGGCCCATGCAGTCCCATTGTTGCAACCTGGGCTCTAATACCAATCGGTCGTGTATCAAGTGATCTCACGAGGCCATTGGGGTCGTGGAACACCCAAATTATCAACCGGAAACACCTCTGATATTCCATTTCGTTTTTCCATTGTTTAAATTAAATATTTATAATGGGATTAAATGCATAAATAATTACTCATAATTTATATATGCATATATGAAGTTACTACATGCAATTTCTACATGAATGCAGTCACATAATGCCATTAATTCCATGCAACTAAATAAATATATAATAGTAATTATGTTAAGCACATATAAGATATAAACACAACCCATTTTATACACAAGTGAATACTTATATGAAAATATAATCTAACTGACTGCAGAACAAGGACGTTCCTCCTAGCCATAGGCTCTGTCAATCCATATCTTTCTTTGATAGGACACCCTCAAGCCGGGTCTATTAAACCACAAGTAGATATCAAGTTTTCTTACTACAACTATCCCAATCCACTAGTACTGCTTCCCCATTATCCTACACAACCCAATGAATGAGGATCATTTCTCTGAGTTAAAAGTCCATCGGGATCCCTTCTCTAAATTAATAGTCCCTTCGGTTTCTTACCTCAATTACCTTCTAGGGATCCAACATGGGCCAACCAGGCACTCTACGTGCTAAGACTCCAGGCAATTCCACTGGTCTCGGTATGGCTCTAGTCTAAACTACATGTGATTGTGATTCAGATATGACAACAACTAATGGCTCAATCATCAGAGAATGACAGTAGAATGTACTAGTCCTCAATAATTATATGCATATTGAGAAATAACTAAGTGGCATGAAGGTTGATAGGAACTAGACAAACGACATACATGGGGTTGGACACCTTTTTCCCCTCTAATCCCAAGCTTAGGATAATTAACCCAAGATTATGGTTAATGAGATTTTATAAAAATGGATAAATAAGACATAGGATAAAATGAATATTAAGGATAATTACCTTGTTCCTAAGTCTCTAAGGTCATCTCTCGTTTAACCTCCATTTCACTCTCCCTCTTGTGGAATGATATCCCTCCATCTCTTCTTCGTCCTTTAGTCTACAATAGTCATGGATTTTATATTGAAAAGTGAAAATGTAAATATTTACATAATTTGGTCATGTTGGACCATTCATATCCGGCTTGTAGCCATTTCATCAATATTTACATATTTACATACTGGAGTCAAAAACATGTTGGAACATTCATATCCGGCTTGTAGCCATTTCATCAATATTTATATATTTACATATTGAGGTCAAAATGGGGTGTTACATACTAGGTTCAAGTTGTGGGTGATATTGGCAGAATAATCATCCCTAATACCTTCATTATCATTGTGGTTTTCCCCATGCATATGAGATTAATTTCAAAAGGATGCAGCTAGGGACATGTATTGGGTGATTTTCAAGGAGCACATACCATAGTTCCTATTTTTCTTATGGTTTCTCCACCCATATCACATAAATTTCAAAAAGGTGGAGAATGATGCAAATTTTGGGAAACATTGGTTGAATCGATACTCTTGAGACCTCAATTCTCACAATGATCTCCCCCACTATATGACATGAATTCAAAAAGGATGAGTCCATGATCCATGAAGATCTCCTCAGTCGACAAATGCAAAAGATCCCCATTGTTGTCGAAGTTGTCCACACAACAAATAGGTTGCATGGGGCTTTCTGAAACAACTTGAACGAGATTAAATGGACTTCGTACACCGAAGATATTATTTGTTGAATTATTAGACAAAAAGGGAAAATAATAAAATAAAATGAGATAAATAAATATTTAAGGGATTATATTCTTTGTATTTTTCCTCTCAAAATGTAATGAGGAACTAATGAAAAAGGTATGTAGCATTTTAGTTTCCTAGTCTCATGGAGAATTGAGATATTCGTAGAGAGTTGAGATCTTCATGGGGATGTTGAGATTTTCTCTCATCTTATCTCTTGAGTTGTGCTTATATCCTAAATTCTGGGATCTTGAGAGATCTTTTCTCCTTAATATGTTGAAGTAGTGCTCAACCATGTAAAGCTATATAACCCCCTCATTTGAAGAAAGAAGTAGGCTTGGAATTGTATACTTCTTATGGGAGAACTTTTGTAAGCCCCATATTGGGGAAATGAGCCCTTTATTGGGAGAATGAGCCACTTGAAGTGGTAATGCATTATTGCACTTTTTTAAAGGAGAGATAACAAGTTGTAACTTGTAGGCTTGCTTGAGAATGCATTGTTTCCCTTTGTAAAGGAGAGACGACAAGTTGTAGGATTGCTTGAGAATGCATTTTTTCCTTTTGTAAAGGAGAGAAGAAGCCCTTATTTTGGGAGAAGAAATACAAGTGGTTCGACGATTGCGCGAGGGTGGAGATGTAGCTAGAGTATGGTGAGCTCTGTTATCAATTCAGTTTGCATACTATTTTTTGTTCTTGATTGTTAATTTTAGTTTTTAATGCTAACTTTTTATTATTATGCCAAATGTCTTTATGAATAATGAAAAATTGAGAAAATTGTTAATGCATCCAGTATTAGAGAAAAATGAGTCAATTTTATTGTGCACAATTTTGGATCAAGTTTGGTATCAGAGCCTCAAGATCAGAGGTCAAATTTGAAGACTTGAGTAGCAGGTAACATTTTCACCATTTGCTCTAAGCTCATTTGTAGGGTGAAGGATTTTAAGTTTGGTGGTGTCGACAGTGTTGTCTCCAGTAGTAGGCATTAAAATTCAACCAAGTGCATCACCAAAAGCTACATAACTTGTAGAGGTATTGATGTTGAGTCATTTATCTTGGTGAACTAGATGGTGAAGTCCTTGGTTATCAAACTTCCATTGGGATAGAGTTAAATGACATCGTTGTTTCCTATAATTGTTGTCTTCTTGGAAGACCATGCTACCAGATTTGTTAATATCTCCATCATTGTGCCGAACATAATATCACTGTATTGATGAATCCATTGAGGCGTTACCAATGGTTGTCCTTGGATCGAGCCCCATGAGCAACTGAAAACGAAAGTGTTATTGGAGGTCACCTTTCTATTTTTCCTTACAGATTTCGAATGTTGAATCCCATAAGAGAAACCATAGACAGTTTCAGCACTGTTTTCAACCTCGAATGAGGGGATTCCTCAACATTTGGAGTTGATTGATGAAGTCATTCACTTGAATGTTAGAAAATATACATTTTTTATAACCCATATATTTTGTTGCATAAATACTCTACTTTGGTATCATCAACAATTGGCCAGATGCACATGTAAACAACAATCTATTGGGATCTATTGCATTGACGTGGATCAATGACATCTCTCACACAGATCCATTGTTTATGAGAACTTATTGGACTGCCTTGGCAAGAGTTACTCTTACCTGTGCATAGATGAGATCATGGCATAGACATAGGACCAAACTATGTCATGCTACAACTGTGGTGTCAAGTGTTGATGTTAAAGGCAGCACTAATGCTATTTTACTTTTCAAGTTATAGATTATGGAACAACTCCATGTGGACATATTTCTATTAACGTAAAACCAACACCAACACCATCTGGCATCTAGGTAGATATACATGGGCCAAGATGTTCTTCAAAGGATGTTATTAGCAAAATCGTGTGGGGATACAAGCTTGGCTCACCTTCAGGGCATTGTACATCCATCAAAATGCATACATTTATGCATCAACTAACAACAAGCCATGAGTGCACCATTTGGAAGAAGGAATGAGCATTCGAAAGCTAAGCATTGAGCTGCAAAGCATTAAATGCGGCAGCTCAGTGTTTAGGGTCTATTGGATCTGGAGATTATCGGGATCCAATGGACCCTAAGCACTAAGCTTCCGCATTTAATGCTCTACAGCTCAATGCTTAGCTTTCGTCGAGCATTTGTAGTTCGGTGGTGGATGACAACTGCATGTTTGACCTATACAATATGTCTTGAAGACTATAAAGCTTCTTCAGTCCATCCTGTTGTGGATGATAAAAAGACTATAGAGAAAAGGTAGCTAGGATATACTCAGCCCTTTCTTATGCCCTCGCACAAGTATTGATCTAGTGCCATGCATATTTGGAGTGATTGTATGCACTGATCCACTTCCAAGGAAAACAACTGACTTCTCAACATCGAGTCAGTATGCAATAGCTGCATGGGCTCTAAAATTTATCCTCTAGTGATCAGTTCACATTGGGTGAATACGAGAGCTTCTGTGTCGACAACCTCTACAAACAATCATCATATTTGCATCTATATGTTTGCAATTTGTAAGTAAACTCTACATTTGCTAATTGTTGATCAAGTTTGCATTTGTTGGGTTCACAGATATGTTTGCAATTTGTAAGTAAACTCTACATTTGCTAATTGTTGATCAAGTTTGCATTTGTTGGGTTCACAGATGAGAATAGATCCCTAGATATTTATCTATTGATTGATGTGGTGTCTTCACTCTAAGTTTGGGATTATGCCAAGGTGACAGTGCTTGTTTATTTTTCCCATGTTGTACATTTCATTGTAGGTGGCCGCTTTTGCTGCATGAAAATATTTTATAGCACTACAGAATGAAGGAGGTTCCCGAAAGATACTAAATATGTTGTGTATTTTACTAATTTCCATGGATCTTGGGATGACCTTATCACCGTCGATAGTCCATGCGATTTGAATTTCAAATGAAGAATCTTCAACATATTTGTCTCTTTTATGAGAGATGTTGGATTTCTCTTGCCATGTTACATCATGGCATTGGAAAAAAGTATTTTGCAGCACCAAAGAAATTATAATAATGGCAGCATTTGATTTGTGTAATGTCCCGACCCTTAACCTGTGCTAATATTAAGACTAAGTTAGGTTTAAGAACAATGTATTGAGACAAAATATAGTTAGCCATCACTTCAAATAATCAAACTCTTGTTTCTATAGTCAAATTATTTATTAAAGTTGCGATATTTAATTAATTACTTAATTACGATCATTACGCCACTTAATTAAGTTAATTGTGACACTTAATTAAGTTAATTACGATACTTAATTAAGTTAATTACCAAAGATCATAATCGCAAAAAACGTTATTAAGCCATATTATTCATCATCCTTAATGATAATAAGGTCCTAAAACCCAATCATGCATTGTTAACTATATTAATGCCGAAACCACAATTGTTAAACAATTAAGTATTGTTGTTATATGTTTTTTCGCAAACTAAGTTCATTTCTGGTGTTGTTATGTGTGTGCTATTGGTGAGGATGAACAGTAAGAAAATCACACATCAAGACACATTCGTAGGATGTAAACTACAGCCACACCACAACCAAAGCAAAACAAAAGGCACCGGTTGCAATCACAACCCACAAAATCATCTCCTGATGATTGTCCCCTACAACCATTTTTCACTAATATAATTCAGATTGTATGGCTTCCTTCCTCCAGCCATCAATCAATATTATATTCAAATTACATTATTCAAACTCAGATCTACAAATAGGAGTAGATCCATGCACAGAACATTTCCAATCTAACAACCGGTGCACTCATCCTGGCACCGAGAAAATTGTTGGACCAAAACAGACATATCTTGGTCATCCAGAAATATTTTTCAATGAAACGAAAGGAGATCCTTACTAGAAACATTGTTCCATAAAAAATGGAATAGGTCCCACGACACATAAATTAGCATATTGGAGAACCAGAGCATATAGTTCCGCCCCTCCCAGTACCGTAGAGTCACGATTACCATTTTTGAAGAAGAGAAAGAAGATCATAATGAATAGCATCTCGGATTCAAATCCTATGGAGTCCATTCTTCCTATAACCAGATCCTAACATATAATAAGCAAGCATACAAATAAATCAATTCAGCCACCATTGCACATAATCATAATAATAATGTGTTAAAACATAAATAAAATCATATGAGAAATACTTATCTCAAGATATGGGCAACTGGCTCCAATGGGACAACATTCCTCCCAGCTATAGGCACAGTCAATACATAAAATTGAACAGGACACCCCTGATTTGAGGCCACAGATCCACAAGTAGAGTACCCTCAATCTAGCAATTTACTCCCATAAACTTCACACAACCATCTACTACATGTCCATATCTACTTCCGATGGGAACTTCCCATACCTAGATGAGAACCTGGACGAGCAAAGGTACATGTGTAGAAGCAAGGGAAACACTTCACATGACCACTACTACTTATCTGTCTCTATTGTCAATGAGAACCTCTCATACCTGACTAAGAACCTAGACACTAGACTGGGCTCTAAGGGAATCAAGCAATAAGAACTTAGTCCCAACTCAATAGCACAATTGTCACACTCACAACCCAGTGAGAATAGCATAAACCAAACAATCCAAGCTCAAGATTAGCTTTAGCAAGGAGAGAGAAAATGAATTTATAAGGTGGAGAGAAAAATCAAACCAAGGTAATCCAACTCAAGTCAAGAGAGGGGGTTAACTTTACCACAAGGGGTCAATTCGAATAAGAAAAAAAAATTCCAAGGGAAAAATGGAGCTAATTCAAGTTGGATGGGATCCACTCGAATTTCATGAGAGAGCAACTCAAATTTGCATAAGGAGGGGTTGGATAAGGTAAGACCCACTCCCAATTTCGAATTATGAGAGTGGATGCTCATATGGGGGGGTTACTTAACCCAAAATAGCTTCATGAGGAGGAGTTACAACAAATTATTAAGTGGAAGTACAAAAATATGGTCATCAATGCATTGTTTGAAGAGTGGAAGCTAGAAAATAGCTTGCAACCCCTAAAAACTAGGAAGAGGGCTCATAAATGACCAAAAGCACATAAATAGGAGAGAATCTCTCCCAAAGAGGGCGCACTCACCAAGTACAATATCTCCATGAGGGTGCACTAGTAACTCTTTTAGTCATAAAACATCACGATCAACTATTCCAAAGTCCCGAAATAGTTTTAAAAGGGTCCAAAATAACTCAAATAACATAAATAAGGTCCAAGATAGTCCAAGTACAAAGTTTGTGTTTCCAACCAAGCACTACAAAACAATCACCCATCCCCCTCACTTGTGAAAGCATGGCCTCCCATACTCTTTTAGTTTCCCATTGAGCCATTTGTTTATTTATTAAGAGAAACATCAATAATAATATCAACATCTAAGTCCATAGTCCATAGTCATGTCACCAAACATGTCATAGTCACATAATCAAATAATCAACCATGTCATCGCAGACATGTCATAGCCACATGAAAAAATAATCACATTCATGTCAACTAACAATTAATTATAAACCATAGTCAAACATTAATCATATAGTCATGTCATCACACCATTAATTAAACAAATCATAGTCATCTAAGCAAATTATTATAATAAGTCCAGGGATTAACGAACTAGGGTATTACAATTTACAGTATGATGGGGATACTGACGGTGATGCCCACAATACGGAGTTTGTGATGTGCTAGAATAATTAAGGCACATCGGCTCGGGATTGGGATTCTGAGACGTTGGTAAAGTCCCCCACATAGATCTGATCCAATTTTATTTCATTCATCATCAAGCTCACGTATTATAATAATTGGAAATGAGGTAACAAATTTTCGTTTGGCATGCATGATGTTGAGTTTATAAAAGCTTGTGCATATGAAGTCATATTTTTCCTTGATCACATGTTTGAGAGAGATAACATGCAGAAGTTCGAGTTTCTGAAAGATTTGTCTGGGACGTGGAAAGAATTTGATGCTCTTGTGCTATGATATAAAACATTTATGCCACTATGTGTAGAGGCTGAGACAACATTGTAAGGTTGGAGAAGGCACACCGCTATTTGGTTTTATTATACAATTTAATTCATTATTTTAAAATTTGAGGCAGTAAACCATTGTGTAGTGTCGAGGTCGAACCTAAGACCTCAATTTTAACAGCGCGGGGTTCTTTTCTAGTGCTTTTTCCTGTAGCTCCATGGGTGTCATTTAACCATGTGGAGTGCCATATAAAGTTTAGGCGATGAATATACAACATGTGATTGATTTTTATTATGATAATAGTCTGCTTCATGCACGAAATAATAGTTCGGTCAAGGGATATCTTCAATCCATTTTGGTGGGATTTCTATGTGCTTGTGCGTGGGGCTATAAGATGAGTTGTCATAAGTGTATACATTCTTGTGATGAAAGCTTCTACGTGGAAAGCGATTGTGAAGGATTGCAGGAGCAGTCGTCGTTGATTTGAAGGAGAGGAAGCCTCCAGGTTGAGTTGATCTATTTGATAGATATCCTATGAGACATTGATCCTGCGTAAGAGGGTTTCTAGTAAAGATATTAGATGTTCCTACGATGTCTAAGAGTGGAAACATTGTAGTGGTGGCCTTGCTTGATTATGTTGTAGTGATTGTTTACGGACAATATGTAAGGGCGGACTCAAACAGATCTCCCTGATCGGAATGGTTCAGATCTAGAACAAATGAATACATAATACAAATACCTTTCCTAGATCAATCAAAATGCAAGATAAGTGAAAGAGATGACTTACCTTAAGTGTGTAGTTCCTTTCTCCTTGTTGATCCAAGTCCTGATCTTCATATCTTTACCTGCAAAATCAGACAAAACAGGTGGAAACAAACAAGTAATAAAATCACATGGATGTGAATTGATCTAGATCAACAGTCAAAGAAGTTAATCGTAAACATTATTAACACAACAAGTTTATGGAAAGAATTTACATTAGATGTAATAATAAGAAGTACAAAGAGAGAGATGTTACGACCGATGCTTTGACGTCATAACCTCCTTCCAACAATTCTAGACTCCAAGATCAAATGCTTAGCCTCCTAATGGATGGACAGAATCACCTAGAGAAATTCCACCAACATATAGGTACTCTATCCTTCCTCTCTTAACAATGGAGAGGGGTTTCATATATATAGGGATAAAGGGATAGGAGAGGTTGAGGATTTAGGGGAGAGGCTTAAGGGATCATCCCACTTGGCAAGGGGATCGAATTCCACCTTTCCAGATAAGTAGGGATAGGTATCCACGCCATCCAATCTTCGAGAAGTCACTCGAAGCTTCTCTTTATCCATTTTAACCAACTGTGATTCACCTTGTACAAAGGAAACATGCGTCAAAGAGAGATCAACACACCTTGTACAATGGCACACTACACCACCGACGCACTCTGCTAAGGTGCAGAGCGCGTCACCTTGAACCTGACGCACTTTGCTGGAGAGAAGGGCGCATCGGGGTGACAACATAAGGTTAAAGGGAATGACAACAACTTCTCTTCTAATGTTTTAGCTTAGAGACTTTATGGATCAAGGCATATAGAGGACACATAACTCATGAGACAAGATTTTAGTGTAACAGAATGCCCCCCAAAGCATGAAGTTGGAAAAATAAGGTAGGTGAAATGGTTTGTAATAGGAAAAAATCAAGGAAAGGATTCTCGGTTGGAGTGAAGAACAAATAAATTATTGCAGTACAACTAAATCTAAGATACATGTCTCAACTGACTCATAGCATGGCTTTCGACCAATACATTGTAGATCCATGATATTAAAGACCGACTGAAGACACTCATGGCTACTAGACACAATCATAGATCCATGATGAGATGATAACACAGCCATGACCAATACAAAAGTGGATCCGTGTAATATGACTCAAAAATCTCCATCACAACCTACGTGAGATACATGACTTAACCCAGGGTCTTCAAGCCGGACCCGCAATGATACGAATCTAACCATGTGATTACAATGTCTTGAAGTCGAACATGGTAGAAACCACTTGATTACCGGTCATTGATGTATACCATTAAAAAGTGCGAGGGAAATCACCATTGATGTCAATGATCCCCAAGGTATCATAGTACATACCACTGAATGTGAATCAATGATCTGAGATTGAACACTCAGTGGAATATTTCAATCAGAATTCAATGGTGTGAACTTACTATTGAAAGTGAGGTAACTTTCCATTAAGGCATGAAGTACCAAGGTACTTGATTGGTTTCTAGGTTGAATCCTTGGATGGTGTGTTGAAGTCGATAAGGATAAACTGGTCGAAGGAGGGCCATGATGTTTTCCCCATCATCGAAACGAAACACAATCAAAAAAAATTTGTAGTAGATCATATTGTAGAGTGACATTTGAGACTGACTCAAGAATGACTGACATGATAGAAGGTAGAATGACTGCGGATATTGACTCGATGAATAAACCTCTCTTGAACATGGGAATGGCATGAGTTGGCAGCATTGACATAGCGAGAATGACACTAACCCCTAATGAAACTGATGATGGAAGAATTCTTTGAATGAATCAAAGGAGTAGAACGACTCATGGAATTGGTGGGACTCGAAGACAAGAAGATTACCCAAGTGTTTGAATGCATATGCAAACGAGTGCCATGTTCAAAAGTGACTAGGTACTGCCATAATTATAATGAAACACAAACTCTTTCCTTATCCCCATCATGATTGATGAGTACCTATTTTTTTTAATGAGCTTGAGGAGGGTAACAGATGCTCGGTATAGCTCATCCTTCAGATGAGTCCGATCTCATACATTTTACGAACCTGAGATAGGAGGGGTTCATCCCAAAAAAGGGCCATTCAATGTCAGATTTAAACGAGTCCAGAGAAGGAAAACTTGGAATCATTTCATATTTAAGAGTCTGAAAAGAACTAAAGAAGAATCCAAATGGTTCTTTTTCGTAAAAGTTAGTCTCCTCATCTGAAAAAGGATAAAACAACATGAGAAAGAACTCTTCCATCCATGATGAACCGGAGTGCTCCTTTTTCGTAAATAGTCCTCCTGGTCCGAAAAAGGGGTAAATTATCACCAGAAAGACGACCTTTCAAATACTTTTACAAGCGTGAAAGAATCAAGTTCGCTTGGAGATATTTTCATATTTAGGGAGTCTGAAAAGAGATTTAAAGAGGAACTCCGAGGGGTTCCTTTTTCATGGGAGTTTTACAATCTCGAAAAAGCGATAAAATATAACTCAGTGACTTATTCTCATAGTTTTGAGAGCACGAGAAAGAACAAAAAGTGAACTCGATGCTGTTGATATTTGATTTTAACGAGCACCATGATAGCATAAAAAATGCTCGACGACTCATTCACGCTTGATAAAAGTATGAAACGTCAATGATGGTCGCCAACAAATTCGGAATACCACTTTACTTCATCTGCGAACTCCAAAAACTAAGTCAGAATCGACAATAAGGTGTTATGACGTAAAAATATCACCAACTATAGAAAAAAGACCCATAAAAGAAATATTTAAAAAGGAATATTCCATTTCTTTTATATAAAAAGTCACATAGTAAGAAATATTTACAATTTTTTTTTACCAAGTTAGAATAGTAAAAACACCTCTTTGGAGCCTGATTTTCAAATGTTTATTACGGAAGCTATGGTCAGTTGTTTCACGCCTTGTTAGTCACAGGTAGGAATTAACCTTTCTCTTAACCTTTCTAGTGGATTGATTTTTAGTTTAATTGTCATTTTTTGAGGTTTTTTGGTTCATTAAGAAGGGGATTGCGTATGCCCTAGGCATCACGCTTTCCCCTTGCAGAAAGTGCATCGACGGCTCTCTACCGCGCTTCTCCCATGGATAAAGTGCATCGTTGACGCATTGTCCACAAGAGCGAGGTGCATCGACGTGGATCCACAATGAAAAAAAAATTTAAAAAAATGGGGCCAAAAAATCCCAAACCAAAGCCATGGAAATGTTCTAATATTCATCTATTTGATGTTTACACATGTCTAGGCTTACATAATGGTCCAATGGAAATAATGGGAGCAGGAAATGGGAGATGCCCAAGCGTCAAATGATCCACATTCAATGAATGCTCTACCAAGATGCAGATTGTTGAAATTATTTCATGTACAGGGCATGAGGGCCCAAGTATAGCTGCTAGATTATCTGATCAAATTATGGGATCTGGATCAGCAACATTTTCCAGTTGTTGCCCACATCCTTACCTTGGATGTGGAATATGTCTATTTCTTGATGGGATTGTCCAGGAGGGGAGCCCTTGTTTCACTATTCGTTCCGTGGGGTAGTGACAAGTCGACAGAGAGCTTGGTGGCACAGTTTTGTACACCAGGGACACAGATGCTTGCTGGGAATATTCCCATCAAGAACGTCTGAGATCGACCCTTGAGGACTGTGCTCTTTACTATAGAAAAGGTGGTGGGCAGCAAAGCTTCTCATCAGGCCACCAAGGCCCACATGATTTATGCCATTGAGTGTATGGCACCGACAGTTTTCAACTAGTGTGAGGGACTCATCACCAATATCAAGGAACAACTCACCAAGTGCCACATGGGTGAGCTGAAGCAGTTCTGATACGGATCCATCGTGGTCTCATTATTCCCATAGTGAGTTCCACTACTGAGACCACATATATAGTTGGATGATCTCGATCTGCGAGATCCTCATATGGTCAGGTGGTCAAAGGTCATGGCCCGCCATGGAGGTGGAGGTCCCATTATCAGTTATGGTCCCACCTCATTCAGGTGGATTCGCGGGAAACTCCTCATGATTGAGGACTATGCATATGCAAGTACTGAATTTAGGGGATACCCAGACTTAGCTCTTCCCAACGGGGAGCAGTGGAGAGACCTAGGTAAGAACAAAACTCTTGTTGTGTTTATGCATTTTATAATTTTATATATAATGTTTTGGGGTAGTACTGATGGCTCATACATGTTTGATGCAGATGTTGTCCCCTCTCGACCGGTAGGTTCTTCTCCAATTGAAAGAAGAGGAGTAGTATGAGAGATGGCAGCTGCTCAACAAGATGCAACAGAGGAGATGAATGAGCTGGAGGAGAACCTCCACAGATTGAGGTTGGATATTCCCGACGTATCTATCGATGAATTTCCTCGCCACTACCAGCGCCAGACAACTGGAGTTTTAGGGCACTTTGGTCGGATGCTCCGACGAGTAGCTAGGGCTATTATTTGTTATCACGAGGGTCCACGAGGATATCTCATTGTATGATATATGTACTGAAAACCATAGGCTTCATATTTTTTGTAGTCAAGACTTACTAAAATCCATGTGCTTCATATTTTGTATCAGTACCACTTTTTTGTACATGATGATATATATATACAAAACACTATTTTGCGGTTTTATACACTATGTGTTCTATGATTATTGGGGATCTTATGAATGTTAGCTTATACACTATGATTATTTTACATGTTATGTCATTTTATACATCTTTGATGAAAATGTTTATGAATGTGCAATGTACCAATATAATATGAAATTAGCTAAGGAATCAACGGTGTTCATGTTTCTGTTGACCGAATCGCGACCTCACAGTCGATAGGGGTCCACCAACTGTCGACCCATACCACAGTATCCTTGGGCACTAGCCTGGGCAAGTTTGAGCCCACGCAGCAACACCCGCAGAGCAGATGAGTCTCACCTGAGGCATCCAGGAAGAGCAGACGGAACCATGTTTCCACCGAGGGAGGAGGCAAGTTGTGGCAATATGATACTAACAGTAATTCTAATCATTCATCATGAAGTTCTAGCACATCACCTTAATCGCAGCATTTAACATTATCATAAACAGAGATCGCACATTACTCTAATCGCAATATTTTCATATAGACCGATAACACATTATTGCAACATTCACATTATAGCAACATAAAACAGATAACTGCATTAAGAATAGGAAATAACATAGGCATTGAGCAACATTACACATGGATCGCACCAAATCATCATCCTTATATTACTATGGAAAAACAGTACATAAACCTCCATGCAACATCCGTATTATCCTCGTATATAACACTTATCCACATCCACGACTATCGACTCTTCTAACACTTACAATTATCCTCTATTTATAGGCTTTCGTCGATTACAATACTTGTCCACTTTCCTAACCGACACTATGGACAATCGACTAACTGACTTGGTCTAGTGACCCAAAAACCCACATACCGTGGTATAATGACTCGATATTACAAAATATATGACCAAAAACCCACCAATTGCGGTATACTTGACTCAATACTACAAAATACATGGTCCAAGTGACCCAAAACCTGCCAAGTGTGGTATCCTTTGGCCCCAGATACTCCTTTCACGCCTTCCTCCAACGTGTCACGGCGTCAGCAGTACCGCGATCTTTCCTCATCAAACCACCTGCCAACAGGGCCCCAACATAATCTTGTGGCTCGCCCTCGAGCCACGTCAACTGGTGGACAAAGTACATGTTGCTGTCCTGGCCTTGAATTCTGCATACGGCTGTTGACATTCCTCACCAATTCCTGAGCTTCCATGACTGCTTCTTGACTTGTGACCACATCTTCGGAGGATGGATGATCAACAAGCCTCTCCATGACCTGTTGTCGATACTTCTAAACGGCAGGAAGTGCTTCACTTGCCTGCACCATCAATTTCCCACTAGTTTCCTAGAATTCTTCTAACTGGGCTGCACGCCACTTCTGTCGTTCCTATGCCTTGGTAACTCGTTGTTGCAAGTCCTTTAGTTCACGCGACTTAGCAAGTTGCTCCATTGGGGGCAAGTTTCGCATTGTATCCTTCAGTGTCGCGACCTGACCCTCCGCTTCCTGCCGACTTTGAGTGAGCTGTTCAATTTGGTCATCATGAACAATGCGGCCCCAAAACTCTACTATTTCCACGGTGAGCCTGGTTGCCTTTGTTTCTAGTTCCTACATCTGGTTGGCAACTTCCTCAATTGCCCTTCATCTTTCATCCACTTCGGCCTGAGGCGTACTTGGTTTCAACTGAGCCGTCAGCCGATCATTCTCCTGTTTTAACTGAACAATGGCAGCCCCCAATCGTTGCACTTGGTGGAGCATGTCTACCACCTCAGTAGGCTCCGGGACATGCTGATATGCTTCTGCAACCGCTTGGTCAATCCGAGCACTGTCATCCCACATGCAAGCCTTTTCCACAAAAAGGAAGTCTTGTTCCTTTTTGAGTTCCTTAATGGTGCGAGTGGTCTCGGCCCGCTCCTGCTTCAGGATAGCTTCAAGGTCATCCACTACTTTCCGTGCTTCAGCAGCTTTGTTTGTCATCTCTTCTTTCTCAGCGATCACGGTTGCCTCTTTTTCCTGTAATTGTTGACAACACTTACTGATTCTATGCATTCTATCCACCATTTCCTAGGAGGTGCTCTTCTACATTGTCATCAGGGCCATTGCCGATAGTGCATTCACATTGACAGTGACCTGGTCAATCAACTTTAGCACATTATGCAACTCCTCATTGTCAGTCACAATCACAGTCAGGGGAATGTTGATGTTCCTTACCTGGGGCGTGGTGCGGATCGTGACCGTCTCCTGTCTAGAGACACTTCCCGGGTCCGTTTGTAATACTGCATTACACAGAGATTCTATATGGGCAGCAAGCATAGAGAGTCCCTCCTCCACTTTGCCAGACATTTTATCAGCAGCTGCCGTGGCGGCATTGTTAAGGGTTGTGACTAACTGGCCCAACTGCGCCTCAATTGGTAAAGACGTCCCACTGATCGTGGCATGCTCGTGGCGCTGCTTTGTCCAGTTTTCCTCCAAAGCGTGGTCGCTATCGTCCTCAGTTGGTGTTCACTTTGACTCTTGCTCGAAACTATGATGACTTTGTTGATCCTGAGGTGATCCTGGCTCCGGAGGACCCTCCAATGGACCTCCAGCAACAATTTCTGCAGGACTCATGGGTTGTCTCCATGCCTCTGGCCACTCGTTCACGATGGCCTCCAAATCTGCTATGGTCACTCTATACTTTGTCTGCAACTATTGTCGATTAATGTCATGGCGAGCCTGGATATGTATGACACTCGTTCGTATTGCAAATGCCATGACCGGTGTGAAGTGTGCCACGATGTCTATAGATATTCGTGGGAGCTGGGTTGCGATGTCACAAAGCATTTCTAAATACAGCCAAAACTATACCTGGCACTCCCGGGTTTGCTCCAACTCGTGCACAGCCCACAGATTCTGATAACGAGCCCTGCGTCATTCCTTAGCAGCTGGTTAGTCCATACCTTGGTATGTATCAAGCTCTTTCCATGCGACTAAAGCAATGAGCAGCAACAACCAACTATATGAAAAGGTGTCTCTCCCTACTTGGACGTCTATGACATCCTCCATAAGCTGGTTCAAAAGATATAAGGACCAATTCATCTGGACTCCTTCCGCGCATTGCTCCGCACAAGCAACTATCCCCGAGTTACATTGGTTAGGGCGACCTCCCCTAATCACCTTACATCATAGAATTTTAATGCCGGTAAGTACCGCTTGATTGTTGCATCTACTGGTGCGATACCCTCGCCCATCCAATTCCAAGTCATACTTTCGTGCCAATTGACGTGCCCGCTTCCTCTCACTGGCCTTTCCTTGAAGAAAGTTTGTCGGGTCAACACCATTATTGGGCAAGCCAGTAATCTCAGAAATTAAGTCAACAGTGACTGGTACTTCTTTGTCCAACCATAATGAACCTCCATGGAAGCACGACAAGAGCTGCTTTACACAAGAATTGACTTCCGTCAAGCATCCAAAATGCGGCATGTTAATTAGCCCTAACAGGTCGGCCTGCCTCAATGCGCATGCCCATTCATGTATCACTGGATTCGGTAAATGGCACATCTCTTTGACATATGGTGCGGAGGAAATTGTAGGGTGGGCCACCATGTCATGGTCATCGTAGCACAGGCGCATCAACGTCGACCCAATATCCATCGAGCACTCCAAGCCTGTCGGGAGTGCGGGTATATTCACACTAAATTTTGGCTTCGAGGTGATCTTACGCGGGGTGACATCTAGTCGAACAGGAGGGATGTACCCAAGAATATTAGCAGCGGACTGGCCCAGCCATTGGGCAGATGTAGTCGCAGGGCGACTGGACGGTCCTACTTGCTCCGTAACTCCTCCAGCCACCACAGATCGAGTTAACCTCTTACTCTTCGGGGATTCAGAAGGCTAACCTCCTTGGTGCTTCTTAGCAATAGCTGATGTACCCACCGACATGTTGGCGACCTCTGCTCCAAGATCAATAGTGGCCGAAGAGGTACCTTCTCGTTCAATAATAACTGGAATAAACAGAGATTCGACTTCACTACTAATGTCGACGGGCTCAGACTCACTTGACATCCCTCAGTACTCCTTGTTATATCCTCAACAACAAGTAGCTCAGAGCACTACAACACTCCACAACAATAGTGCTTGCTCATTCCTTCGTGTCTTCTGACCGACGCAATGGCATACTTATAGTATTTCCCTAAATCCACCCTAATCATGACTGAATCGTGCATTAATTCAACCAAATCCTCGTATTAATGAGAGAAATCCACCGACGATCTTGTCCTTCCCTCGACCGTATCTATCATTAATGCCCATAAAGCAAATACGCCGTTAATTAACTATCTCCACTTTTGGCATTTATTACTGATCTGACCGGGCCGTCATGTGGCCATATAGGGTGGATTGTGCCAAGCTTGTTGTAGAAGCCTCCTCCTGAGTGTAACATCATCATGAGTCTCTGACGGAGGTTACAAACCTCTCCCACTTGCGCATACCCGCTTCTGTTGGTGCGCCATTTGCCACCAAGCAACCTGCAACAATCATCATCATTTTTTTTTTCACGATGCGACTCAGACATCGCACTGATCTAAGCTTGCGCAATAGGGCTTCAACCTGTGACCATTTACTAGCTTGGGGAGCATCCCCCCATCCAATCGCTGTAACTGAACCACTCCTCCTGAAGTAATACTAATGATGTGGTAGGGACCCAGCCAATGCATCTGCAATTTTCCTGGATGTTTCATAAACTTACTGTCATACAATAGCACCAAGTCACCTTGCTGAAACTGCTTGTTTTTTATGTGGCGATCATGCCATACCTTCTGGCGATCCTTCTCCACTCCTTGATGAAATCAAGCGATAAATCGATCTTCTTCGAGTTCCACCAATTGTGTTAGATGCTCGTCTAATGCGGCAACATCATCCATTCCTGTAACAGTCACGATCCGTAAACTCGGAACAATGTACTCCATAGGCATAATTGCTTCCTTCCCATATACTAGCTTGAAAGGTGTCTGACCAGTCAACCTTTTACATGCGGTGCAATAAGCCCACAATACCGCTGGAACTTTCAAATCCCAGTTGTCGTGGTTTGCATTGCACACTTTTGTCAACGCATGCTCCAATACCTTATTAAACGCCTCTACCGTCCCATTCACCTGTGGATGATAGGGTGTACTCTTCTTGTGCTGAATCTACAATTCCTCCGTCAATGCGCTGATAGTGCGATTGAGAAAAGGGCTACCCTGATCACTCAGCAGAATCTTGGGGCAGCCGAACCGAGTGATAATGTGATCAAACAAGAACCAAGTAGCCGTTGCTGCGGAACAATCAATTACAGGTGCCGCCTCCTCCCATCGGGTCAAATATTATGTCGCTGTGATAATATACCGTGCACATGTACATTTCTCTGGTGGATTGATCGGCCCTACAAAATCCACAACCCATTTCTCAAATGGTTGTAGTGTTAATTGAGGTAGTAACGACATCTCATCGCTTATAGACGGTTTTCCAGTTCGTTGACAAACGTCGCAAGACCGTGCATAGTCTGTGGCATCATTATGTAATGTGGGCCACCAAATCCCTGCACACAACACCTTCCGGGTAGTCGCCCGACCGCCATAATGTCCTCCTGCGACTCTGCCATGTGCTTCAGCCATTATCTACGCTTGCTCGTGCGGCAATACACATCTATGCAAGATCTCATCGGCACCCAATTTATAAAACTCTCCCATGATCAATTGAAAGTCAGCAGCCTTAATGACCAATTGCTTCTTCTGGGTAGTGGTAAAGTCATTGGGCATTGTGCCGGTCGCCAAGAACCGAAGGATGTCATCAAAATAGTGATCTGCAGCGGTAACATGAAACAACTGGGCATTCGGCAATCTGTCTTTGATATTAGTCGGTTCCTCCCCTGTGTCAATCCGTGACAAATGATCTGGTCCAGCATTCAACCGTCTCGGTTTCACAATGACTTCGAAATCAAACTCCTGAAACAAAAGTAGCCAACGACAGATCTTCCCCCCCAACACAGGATTATTGACCAAGTATTTCAATGCAGAATGATCAGTAAACATTTTGAAATGGCCACCCAACAAATAATGCCTGAATTTCTGCAGTGTGTAAACCATGGCCAGCCCTTCGCGTTCTGTGGTAGTGTAGTTGCGTTCTGCATACGACAGCTTCTGCCTGGAAAAAGCAATGGGATGAACAATGTCGCCTTCACCTGGTTGAGCCAATACAACCCCTAATGCAACTGATGAAGCATCAGCGTGGACATGGAATTCCTTGCTCCAGTCCAGAAAAATACGTTGAATCATGGTTTTCAAGACCTTGTTAATGGCCTCTACTTGTCAATTTGATTAAGGGTAGTAGGGATTTGAGTTCTAATGCTGAAAACCCACTCTGGCGCTTAGTTCATCCACAATCTTATTTTGAAAATGTGATCCATGGTCGGTGACGATGGCTTGAGGGACTCTGAATCGTGCAATGATATGATTAAACATAAAGAGTGCGACAGTTTCATTGTCTTATTTGTATGTATGCATAGCCTCGTCCCACTTGGTGAAGTAGTCAACTGCGACAATAACATAACCATTCCCCCCGACTGAGTTAGGATTACAGTGCATGAAGTCTATGCCCCATTTGGAAAAGGGACCAACGGTGATAACTGGATGTAGTGGGGCAGGATGTGAGCACTTTTTGTAATGAAAAATTTGTCAAGGAGGACACTTCTTGACGGCTTCAATACAATCTTTAAAGATGGAAGGCCAATAGTATCCAGCACGCACAATTTTCTGGGTTGTATCCATCCCAGAAAGATGACCACCACATTCCCCTGAGTGACAATCATTCAGAACATGCTTGGCCTCCTCGGGATTTAAGAAACGTTGGAGAATGGAATCAATACCACGATGGTACAATGTACCACCAATGATGCGGTAATATTTTGCGTGGTGACGGATACAACGACTTTCATCACGAGATAATTGAGGATCGAAGCATTGGGTTTGGAGATATAATGTGATATCTCCATACCATGGGTCAGAAGTACTAATGAGAAACAAAGACTCATCAGGGAGGGAGTCCATGGGATTAGTTACCTGATTAGTACAGGGAAGATCACAAATAAGTTCCACAAAAACCAAAGACTTCTTTGATTTGGCCTTCTCAAATTGGAGGTCAAATTCCTGAAGAATCACAATCTAGCACGAATATTTTTCCCCTTAGTACTTGGCGCATGAGAATGTTGTACATGGGGTTAGATTTGGCGATGATGGTGGTATTGCGGAGGAGGATATAATGGCGGAACCTCTGTACAACAATGACTGTTGTGAGAGCTAGCTTCTCTACATGCGAATACCGGGTTTCAGAGTCAATGAGACCCTTACTAAGGTAGTATATCACATGCTCCTGGTTGTGACTATATTCTTGTACCAAAACCATAGCAATAGTGGAAGTGGAAGCAACAAGATAAAGGATATAATCCTTAGTGTAATTTGGCGGTTGTAACACGGGTGCATGAGCGATGGTATGTTTAAGGTTGTTGAAGGATTGTTGAGCATAGTCATCCCAAATGAATGAGACGTCCTTCTTTAGAAACCGCATGTATCCATGTGTTTTCTTTGCGAAATTATACATGAAACACTGCAGGCATTTTGCCTTCCCTTGCAAACTTTGAAGTTATGTAATATCTCTGGGAGGAGCTAGAGAAACAATGGCTTCTACCTTGAGGGGATCGATGTGGATCCCGTCCTTTGAAATGATGAAGCCTACCAGGAGTCTGGACTCAACACAAAAAATGCACTTATGAGGATTTAAACGGATATTATACCATCGACACCTGAGGAATACAACCGTCAGATGATTGATGTGGAATTCACGACTATTCCAATGAGCAGGGAGATCATCTTATAAGTAGGGTTCCACAAAATCCTTCACATCGTGGAAAGCGTATGACATATCCCGTTGGAATGTAGCACCAACATTTTTAAGGCCAAAAGGGAGTTTACGATATGTAAACGTACCCCATGGGCAGATTAAATTCGTCTTATGTTGGTCGGAAGGATGGATCTCAATCTAATTATAGCCGAAAAATCCATCCATGAATGATAATATGATGCTTCTAGATAGTTGTCGATGATTTGGTCAATAAACGTCGTAGGGTAATTGTCCTTGGGACAAGCCTTATTCAAATCCCTGTAATCGACACAAACCCTAATGGTTCCCTGTTTTTTCATAACAAGGACGACATTAGAGACCCAATCTGTTAAGGGAATGGGATAAATGAACCCAGCCTTCAATAGATTTTCTATTTCTTCCTTAATAGCCGTAGTTTTCCTAGGGTGCACGGGGCATAGTTTTTTCCAGACAGGTTTTGCGTCGAGATATGTTTGAATCTTGTGCATGAAAATAGCAAGATCAATCCCGGGATTTCCTCGTAGCTCCATGAAAAGACGTCACGTAATTGTTTAAATAATGTCTTGAAATTGGTGACTTCTTCCGGAGAACAAGTTTGGCCTAGGTGAATTTGTTCCACGAATCCAGGTTTTACCGAGATGTCGATCAGAAAGGTAGGCATAATGTTTTCCAGGTTTCCCTCTGTTACCGTATCGAAAGTTGGGATAGGATATTGAGGTTAAGGAAATACATCTGGTGAAACAATTGTTTCAATGGCGTTCTCTACCGAATATAATGGCAGAAGGAAGGATGATCTATGGTGAAGTTATTCCCATGGGGGTTCATCCACACTCATGATCTCCATGATTGACTCGTCAGAATGCAAAGTCTAGAGTAGAGGATCAGGTAGGGATGAGTTCCGATGTAATGGCAAATAACCTGAGGTAGATGCCACGGAAGAGTGGACATCTGGTAAATCAGGGGCTATTTGGATGGCCTCGTAAGTAGCTTCTACGAGGCTGAGAGGCATCACATCTCCAATCGAATCCAAATGAGTAGGATCAGGCACAATCATGTTCACCATGGAAACATGGGAAGGAGGGAAACATGGGCACCATGGAAACATGGGCAGGGGGATCTGGTGTTGGAAAGACTCCCATGAGGGATGAATATTTAAGGATTCCTACCCCCACACTCTCATATATCTGCGTAGAGTGTCCTAAAAGAGGGGAATTTTCTGCGGGATGAGTAGTGGTGTCAGGTGTACATAAATCTAACTAGTCGATAGTGACAATCTTCCCTTGGTGGGGAAATTGCACGATGCATAATACAGATGACGCAACCGTGGTCATGGCATAGAACCAGTTTCGACCAAGTAATAGGTTGTAATCCAATGGGGCAGCGACGAATTCCACGTTAATGGAAATGGTCTTACTGCCCAACTCAATGGTCAAATATTATAACAACCCATGAGGTTGAAAACCACATCCATAAAAGGCTTTCAATGTGGTGGGGGAACAGTTCAACTCAGGAGATCCAATGGCTCACCAGCGGGATAACGACATAACCGAGGTAGAGGCTCCTTCTTCTAGGACAATACAATGGATGCTTTTCCTAGAAACATTAGTAACAATTTGAAACACGAGTTGGTGGGAAAGCCTCGGCTTGAAATACTCTAGCTTGAATATGATGGTGTTAGAGGAATCTGGATCTACAGCTCCTATCACGGATAATAGGTCTTACGTTGAATGGGATAGTCTTGTAAGACTTCTAGTGTCGACATAGCACAAGGAGCTTGCGCTAGATCCTCTACTATATTATAGTTTTAACAGCTCGAGCATTTGGATTGAAAATGGATTTTCTAATCGTGCTCTTGGGTGGACGCAATACTAAATCTGGTAAAGGTTTCTCGATGACGAGAGGACCTTGAGGTGAAGGAATTCTAGATGTAGATGCAAAGAATTTTTTGGGATTACCTCCATTAGATTCCTTGTTAGAAGTAGACTCATATGTACGTGATCGAGTAGACAAGTTGATTGTTTCACTCTGCATCATGAGAACATGAGCGGTGGTGGAAGGTTCTCCTTGAGAAGGAGATGGTTGTTGTGCAATCATTTGTTGTTGTGTGGGGAAGGGATTAGTTAAAACTGCAGGTGTGGGGTTCCCTTTAAGGAACTTTTTCACTTCCTCCCGATGTGGGCATTCTTTGGTGAAGTGATCGTCAGCACACAGTAAACAAGGATATTTAACCTTCCGCTTTTGTTTATTGTCTTCGAAATTGTTTTTTGTCTCCTACTGGTTAGAAGACTTTTTAAATTTACCTTTGTTCTTCTTTTTACCACTAGATTTTTGAGGTGAATTAGATTGAAGTGAATTCACTTCTTCAGTGGAAGCAAGGTTGGGTGATTGTTTGGTGTTGTTTCCATCTTGTGTCGAAGGTGGATTCAATCTATGATGGTTCTGTGATCCGTCGGATTGTGCAAAAGGTTGGGTATGAACGGAACCAATGATGCCATCAGAATGAGGTCCCGTAGGTGGTTTTGTTGGATCATGTGTAGGGCGGGGGAATTAGGAATAATATCATATAAGGTGCCAGATTGGGCATAGACCAGGTCCAAATACTGAGCCTAAGATATGGCTTGTTCTTCCATAACGGCCCCACCCATAGCCACGTCTTTAGCTATGATAGGAAGTAGCGACTTCGTGAACCAATCGGCAAGGATTTGATCCGGAATGGGGGATTTAATAAGATGTCGTCTCTTTCTCCAACCATGAATATGATCGAAAATGTGAGTGATGTGGTTTTACACAGAGAATTCAAAATATCCGTGTTGGTTTCGTAGCGGATTGGTAGCTAGAAATGAGTCAAAAATGACATAGCTAGAGATCGAAAATTAGCAAAGGAATGTGGTGGCAACTTAATGTGCCACTTTGTGGCAGTACTAGTAAATGTTTGTTGAAATAACCTCAAACAGATGGAATCATCCATTAATGAATTGGAAGAACACCAAAAATGATAAGTCATAACGTGGTTCTTAGGGTCCTCACCGGGCTTGCCATCAAACTTCAAAATATCTGATGGTAACTTCACAAGAATCATAGGCCAATTTATGCCATGTTGAATGGGATCGTTAGTCAACCGAGACAAGTCTGGAAGATCAAGTGTATCTGATCCGGATTTATGTGGGAATGAAACAAAAGATAGCATATACAGAATCATATACAGAGATATATTGCAAATAACACAGTGATACAGTAAACAAATATTCTATTAAATAGCGGAAATAGAACAGACTATAAAATACAATAGCTAGAATGGTGGTAGCTATCTCTGAGAAGAGATGTGGCCGCTATGCTCATTCGTGCCAAGATAAATACAAAGAGAGGCTGAAAGGGCCTATTTATCATAAGCATGAGGGAAAGAATCCCAAACATCCAAAAACCTAACCCTAGAAGATGAACCGTCATAAAGTTTGCAGCCCCAAGGTGGTTAGTTGAACAGTCAACTTCCCGGGGTCGTAACTTTTGCATACGATCTCCGTTTGGGGCACTCGGTAGCTCATTGGAAAGGTCTATCCGATATTTACAACTTTCAACTAGGACCAAATGTTTCATTCGAAACCATTTGGCCCCCCAAATTGCAAAAAAGGTCATTTAGGGCCTCAAAACGGCCCCGAAAGTTTAGGACCCGAAAAACCGTAGAAAAATTACTAGAAAATTGGCAAAATGGGAAACTGTTTTGAACTAGTGGAATAGGTGGGTGGCCACCGATATCCATCTGGATCAATCCTCC
Source organism: Larix kaempferi (assembly GCA_027924585.1). Taxonomy (NCBI): domain Eukaryota; kingdom Viridiplantae; phylum Streptophyta; class Pinopsida; order Pinales; family Pinaceae; genus Larix; species Larix kaempferi. The sequence continues at coordinate 10,685,045 of BSBM01001152.1, forward strand.
CCCCTTAGGAAGCAATGGTCTCCATTGCGTCAAATCTCTTATCATGTGTCGAGTTGTGTGTCGAGTTGAGCTCTTGGTGCGACATTTGCTGAAGTGGAAAGGTTGCCTTACTTTGACATCTTCAGAGGGTTGTAATTGTTGTTGATGGATGCACTGGGGCTGTTCAACAGTTTTGGTTGTTGTGGTATCCCTGGTATGCACCGGTGTGGATGGTTTCTTTTTGGAGGAGCACCTTGAATGCGTGGCCTTGCACTGTAGAGGTACCCGAATAGGCGATGCTGCACTAACTTTGTGTTTTTCTTGTTTTTGCTAAGTAGAAGGATAATCTGCAGAGCTTGTGGATGTCTCTGCGATTTGATGTTCACCTTTAGTGGCATTTGCGAAGAGGGAAAATTTCCCAGTGTGGGAGATTATCTTCCTGCCCTACTTGGTTGGGGTAGGTGAAATTGTCTCGGGTATCCGATAGAGTTGTCCTCCCAAAGTGACAATGACACTGCGAGGTTGGGATTCATATACAGCATGACGCTTCCACATATATGGTTGTCCTAAGAGAACATCACATACTTCGAGTGGGGCCACATCACATAATACCTCATCTTTGAAGGGCTTGATGCCATATGGTAGGCGACATTGGTGACTGACACGGATCCTTCGTCCTTGGCTTAGCCATCCAATGGCGTATGGTTGTGGGTGTGGCGTTATTGGTAGCTCCAATCTCTTGATGACTTCTTCTGATATCAGGTTCTTCTGGCTGCCGCTGTCCACAACAAAGTGTAGGGGAATTCCCTTCATCCACATCTGTGAGTGGAAAAGGCGCTCCTCTGCCTCCAATTCTTCAGGCTCCTTTGGTTGAATCTGTGTGGTGGCAACAATGGCACTGTGTTCTGCATCAATGATCTGCTTCCCTTTTCACGTGGCTGTGAAATTAGGTTCTGAGTCAAAATCAGAATTGGGATCTGATTCTGAAGCTTTGATCTCAGCCACCAATGACTATTTTCAAGACATTCATCAGTGTTGTGCCAGGGACTTTTGTGGAACTCGCACCACTTCTCGGTGTCCTTTGTCTTTTCTTTACCCTTCTTCGCTTGTGGTTGGGACTGGTTGTCCTTTCCCTGCCCCGTGTTCTGCGAGCCAAAGTTTCCCTTGCCCTGCTTCTGCGCAGGTCCGAAGTCATGCTTGTTCTTTTGCTGAAATTTCTGCTCGATTTTGACAACATATCAATAGGCGGATCCGAGTGAAGAGATTTCTAGGAAATCCATCTCTGTTCATATGTACCGGTGTAGGCCATTGCGATATTTCAGTACTAGGTGCCGCTCGGAGTCCTTGATACCCAGCTCTGTGCACAAGGTATGGAATTTGTTGGTGTACTCCGACACCGTTTGGTCCCTCTCTTGGTGCAGAATGGTCCATTTTGTGTACTTGTCGTCATAGTTTCCAACAGGGTAATATTGTTCCTTGACGGCATCTATAAAAGAGGCCCAAGTAGGATTGGAATATTCAAACAATCCAGACTCGTCTGATGAGTTTTGCTCACAATAAGTTTCCCACCAATTTTTGACATGGGGGACGGCCTTAAGGAGTGCAAAGACGATCTTTTCCCTGTCGAAAAAATTGTGGACAGAGAAATACCCTTCTAGTAGATTCAACCATTTATCTAGGGCATCGACATCGATTTGGCCTTCAAATAAAGGTATATCAAAATTAACTTGTACCTTGAAGGGAGTCGTATCTCTGAAATGGCTGCTCGTTGAGGGTGCATTTGTCACTGTTGGCATGCGTTGAAGGATCTGGGCGAAATTATCCATCATCTCGTTCCTCTGGCGCGCGAGGTCTTCCTCGAGCAACAACTTGATAGGATCTACTACTCCATCGTCTCTCTTTTCTTCCACCATGGGAGGTCGTTTGGGGAGGCGAGAGTGGTCTTCCCCAAGTGAAACTAGTTCGAGACCCAACTCTCTATATCCTGACCTCGTCGGGGACATGCATCGAGAAACAATCAAAGAGTAGATTGCTCTGATACAACTGATCCGGATTTATGTGGGAACGAAACAAAAGATAGCATATACAGAATCATATACAGAGATATATTGCAAATAACACAGTGATACAGTAAACACATATTCTATTAAATAGCGGAAATAGAACAGACTGTAAAATACAATAGCTAGAATGGTGGTAGCTATCTCTGAGAAGAGATGTGGCCGCTATGCTCATTCGTGCCAAGATGAATACAAAGAGAGGCCGAAAGGGCCTATTTATCATAAGCATGAGGGAAAGAATCCCAAACATCCAAAAACCTAACCCTTGAAGATGAACCATCATAAAGTTTGCGGCCCCAAGGTGGTTAGTTGAACAGTGAACTTCCTGGGGTCGTAACTTTTGCATACGATCTCCGTTTGGGGCAATCGGTAGCTCGTTGGAAAGGTCTATCCGAGATTTACAACTTTTGACTGGGGCCAAATGTCTACCATTGGCAACCATTTGGCCCCCCAAATTGCCAAAAAAGTTGTTTAGGGCCTCAAAACGGCCCTGGAAGTTTAGGACCCGAAAAAACCGTAGAAAAATTACTAGAAAATTGGCAAAATGGGAAACTATTTTGAACCAATGGAATAGGTGGGTAGCCACCGATATCCATCTGGATCAGTATCCAAAAATGGTAATTGTTGGTTTGGATGTGGATACTGGTAATACTGATAAGGCATCTGTGTACCAGTAAGAACATGGATGGATTGATCGTAAGGTCCTCCCATAGGGAATTGTCCATATGGAGGTGGGCCTCTTGGGTTGGGAGGTGGACCTGAAGGGGTCCTCCTCCAGAATAGGGTGGTCCTCCACCAGAAGGTGGGGGTCCTTCTCCTACAGGATAAGGTGGTCCTCCGCCAGAATGTGGGGGTCCTCCTCCTCTCGAATAAGGTGGTCCTCCACCAGAAGGTGGGGGCCCTCCTCCAGAAGAAGAAGGTGGCCCTCCGCTAAAAGGTGGGGGTCCTCCTCCTCTAGAATAAGGTGGGCCTCCACTAGAATGTGGGGGTCCTCCTCCTCCATAATAGGGTGGTGGTGGTGGTGGAACGGATGGTGGGGTAGGTGGTGGGACAGGTGGTGGGAATAGTCCACCGGCTGGAGGTCCAAGCGGTGGAACATTATGGTGCCCCCATGGGGTGTTTTTGTTTCTGGGATAGGTTAATCCAGGAAAAAGGTTTCCCAAATAATGTTGTCCTATAGTGGCATTATGATTTCCCGGATAGATATACCCCCATGGGGGTTGGGTACAAGTAGACGGTCCCCCCATTTGATGTGTCCACGTACGTTGTCCCATGGTTGGGAGAGAACTGCCAACCATACTATAGTTTATGTGTGAAGCGTGTCCTTCGCTCACGTTATGTCCGCTAACTAGGTGAGACCCCCTAGTTAGATTAGGTCCACTGGCTAGGGGTTTCCCACTAGTAAAAACTTTTCCACTTATAGGAGTGTGCCCAGTAATCGTATGTTGACCATTAATCATAGGTTGACCCATAGTTAATTGTTGACTACTAACTAAGGGATAACCTCCACTCAACTGTTGACTAACAGGTAGAAGATAACCTCCCCTCAAATTTTGAGGTGGGGGTGGTGGAGGTAACGTTCTAGTAACATAGTTAATAGTGGTTGAAGGTTTCCCTCCAGTGGTTGGGGTCGTATGAGATGTTGAACCAATCACCTGACTCTGAGGTGTACTCGTCGGGAACGATGTTTGATCTAGTTCATAAGTGGTCAAGGTAGGTCTAGATATTCCTGGTGAAGAAAAAGATAAAGAATGGATAGGGGAATGTTGTTCAATAGTTGGTACTTCCGGATTAGACCTTGGTGGGAAACTCTGTCATCTAATTTGTTCACCGAACGTTCGTAAATGATCAATAGTCGCGTAAATAGGTGTGAAATAGACGTCATTGGGAATCCATGGAGGAAGCCAATGAAGTGGAGTTTCCACAGTCGGAAGTGAATCAAAATCAGAAACATGTTGACCTAAAGAAGTGTCCCAAAATGATGCAGTTGGACCAGAAGTTGTTGATATTGTGTCGTCTTGGGGTCAACTGAAAATCCAGTCTGTGGCTCCAGGATTTCCTTCCATCGAATGATGAAAAGTTGTGCCGTGTGAAGAAGGTTGTTCCACAATCAAAGGTCCCATAGGATCAGTGATATGTGGATTTGCGGGAGGTGAATAGTTCATTCCTGACTCCATGGTAGAAGTATCTTCTTCATGTGACACAGATGTTGTAGGTTGATCAATAGTTGCTCCTGATTTCTCCTCCTAATTAAGGGGATATCCAGGTGACAAGTTTAAAATCGTGCAGGATCTTCTTAAGGGTTGATCAGCCAGAATGACTGAACCAAAATTTCTCCTAAGAGTTTTATACAAAAATAAAAAATACACTCCAAGATCTACTCAAGATAAAGTTGCAAGCAAACTTATGTGATAGGTGGGATTCAATGGTCTGGAACCTCACATGATTATCAAGGCGTCACAACTCACGATATACCACAGGGTCCAACAATTATACTTGGCCCAATTTTTTAGAGCACTAACTAGGGAGGATTTGGGACCATACCCCTGACCGTATAACCCAAATACCTGATAGTATGTGCATAGTAGCTCTCCGAGTGCTCTTCTCGGTGTATGACCACGCTAAGACGACCAATGGTTAACTCGGATGGTTACAAGAATCCTAATAGTGTCTCCCGATATAGACAAGGTACACGGGAGCTCAAATCCGTAGTGGTGTTGTCTAATGCACAACCGCATGACAGGAGCCTTCCGATATACTATCGAGTACGTGAAGTACCTTTCTATATACCCGAAGTTACATGAAAGGCCATTCAATATACCGATTGGTACGTGGAAGAACTACAATCCCCTGGGATGCAATGCAGGAAAATAATGACAACTTCCATGCCAAAAGATGTCGGGACACGTCTCTAACTTAACACAAAAGTTTCTATACAATTTTAACCTAAGCTACCGTTAAATTGTATCTTGACAGTTAAGTGAATGCATGAGGTGTAGACTTGGAATTTAAAAAGATGCAAATCTTAACTACATGAAAATGAAAATATTTTCTTTTTCTCTTCGATGAAAACTAGCTAGGGTAAGGAGAAATATTTTTTGTTTTCGATAATGAAATGAACAAGTATCTCTATCTTTCAAAATCAACCAAAAAAATATTCAAAAGCACTCTTTCAACAATCCAACAAAAATGAATAATACACCAAATCCAAATGTTTTTTCCTTTTTCTCTTTTCAAGTTAAGCGAATCTACGAAAAAATGAAAAGAAGAATTTCCCTTTTGAATGCAATACCTCCTATTTTCCAAAACAATGATAAAAAAGTGGGAGGAAATTAAAAAATGCAAGAATTTTGACTATCTTTGGAATGCTTTGCAAAATTTCAAATGCACTTAGAATTCTCAAGGAAATGATGAATTAATTTTCAGAACCAAGAAAATGCAAGCCAATAATAATCTTCTAAACTTTTCAAAGATGTTTTAATACTCACTCCAAAGCATAAAAATTCTCTACGACAATTCCAAGAAACAATCTTGAAATGGAGATAATGAACAACTTTGATTTTTCTAATCAATGCACTCAATAGATCTGATAATTATACCACTTTCCAAACCTATATTCAGCAAATCAAAGAATATGCTACTGCAAAATTTGATTGATTGGAAACTCTCAAAGAAAGATAATCACCCAAAATCTCAAAAACACACAAAAAAACACAAAATTGAGCAAGCTCACAACAATCAAATATTGGAGGGCTTAGAAGTCAGATCGAACAGAGCAGATGGCCTGATAAGGAGTCACAATACTAAGCGTGCTCATGGGGGATTGAAATTTCCCACAATGAGGGATACACCTGCTTGACTAGATAGGACTTAGATCAATTCTCAAACTTCAGAAAATAAGCCAAGGATGAAGTAAGTTGTGCCTAGGAAGTTCTGCAGCAGTGGAGGACAAACTCACAGAACTCAAAAATCAAACCAAAAACCAACTTTGATAATCTTTTACACTGAGTTCCAAATAGTGAAGGGCGACATGCCCTGCAATGGTGCACCAGAGCGTTGGGAGACCCAATGACATTCTTTGCACACTGGGAAACCGCGTTAGCGATGCAATCTGTAAATTGCCAGAGAGTGTCAGCGACGCAGTCTTCTAACATGATAAGTGCATTATAATTACAGTGACGCAGGTGATGAATTTCCCAGGTGCGTCGGGCGGGGTATAAACAATAAAAATAAAAAATTCTCCAAGAATGAACAGGTAGAAGGCTCAATAAAGATCCCAAATAGAGTATGGATGGCCCAGAGACTCTCTGATGGTCAGATCCAAAAAGAAGAGGCAACTTAGAGGCTAGAGGCTAATTGGAAAGAAATAAAAGAAACAAAAATGCAATGAAATCAAAACTAATGGACTACTCTCCCCAGTATGGTCACCAAATTTGTTTACAAACAATATGTAAGGGCGAACTCAAACGTATCTCCCTAGTCTGAATGGTTCAGATCTAGAACAAATGAATACATAATACAAATGCCTTTCCTAGATCAATTGAGTATGGATGGCCCAGAGACTCTCTGATGGTTAGATCCAAAAAGAAGAGGCAACTTAGAGGCTAGAGGCTAATTGGAAAGAAATAAAAGAAACAAAAATGCAATGAAATCAAAACTAATGGACTACTCTCCCCAGTATGGTCACCAAATTTGTTTACAAACAATATGTAAGGGCGAACTCAAACATATCTCCCTAGTCTGAATGGTTCAGATCTAGAACAAATGAATACATAATACAAATGCCTTTCCTAGATCAATTGAAATGCAAGATAAGTGAAAGAGATGACTTACCTTAAGTGTACAGTTCCTTTCTCCTTGTTGATCCAAGTCTTGATCTTCAGATCTTTAGTTGCAAAACCGGAAAAAGCAGGTGGAAACAAACAAGTAATAAAAGCACATGGATGTGAATTGATCTAGATCAACAGTCAAAGAATTTAATCCTAAACATGATTAACACAACAAGTTTATGGAAAGAATTTACATTAGATGTAATAATAAGAAGTACAAAGAGAAAGATGTTACGACCGATGCTTTGACGTCATAACCTCCTTCCAACAATTCTAACTCCAAGATCAAATGCTTAGCCTCCTAATGGATGAAGAGGATCACCTAGAGAAATTCCACTAGCATATAGGTACTCTATCCTTCCTCTCTTAACAATGGAGAGGGGGTTCATATATTTAGGGATAAAGGGATAGGAGAGGTTGAGTATTTAGGGGATAGGCTTAAGGGATTATCCCACTAGGAAAGGGGATCGAATGCCACCTTTCCAAATAAGTAGGGATAGGTCTCCAAGCCATCCAAGCTTCGAGAAGTCGCTCAAAGCTTCTCTTTATCAATTTTAACCAACTGTGACGCACCTTGTACAAAGTAAACATGCGTCAAATAGATATCAACACACCTTTTAAAAGGGCACACTGCGCCACTGACGCACTTTGCTAAGGTACATAGCGCATCACCTTGAACCTTACACACTTTGCTGGAGAGAAGGGTGCATCAGGGTGACAACATAAGATTAAAGGGAATGACAACAACTTATCTTCTAATGTTTTAGCTCAGGGACTTTAGGGATCGGAACATACAAAGGACACATAACTCATGATGACGAGATTTTGGTGTAACAGTGATTCGAAGAAAACTTCGTCATATATGTGAAGTCACCTTCGCCAAGATGTTGTGAGGAGTTGATGAATTTGGATCATATAGACACGAGATATCATCGGTGGATACTACAACCACGAAAACCATTGTTATTTTTCCCATTTTTAAAACCATCTTTAAGTTCCAATCTTAGCGGGAGCAACCCTTATGGATCAGTGAAAGAAGAGTCAATCTCCATTGGATTACTGGAGAGACTGGAGTTGGAAATGCATGAATTGATTTGAGCTAAGAGAATGCTCATATTCATTGCTTCGTTGCCTCAAATCTATTATGAGAAATATGGGAGTGCCATGCAGGCTAAAGGCTATTTGACTGAATCTCAAAGGCACGACAAAGCATGTTACAGTCTCCCCAAGCTCTTGGCATGATTGAAGAACACTCGTCAATACACCCCATGGCTAGCACACAGTTGTCTTAGACGAGGATGCCAAGTGTTGGCCGTTGCAGCCTGCGGATCTTGTGTAGAAGACACGGTTTTAAGCTTGAAGGTGTCCATCTTCAAGATATTGCAATCAGATCGCATGGCTTTTGGCTAGTTTGTATTCGTTGCATGGTTTTTATGCTCATATCTCTTTGTAGAATAGGGTCATTATGTTAATATAGTGTCTTTGAATATTTGATAAGATCTTGGATTATGTAAAAGAACCATTTTGATCCTAGTCAACTCAATGTGTAAGCACAAATTTTGTTAGAATTGACTACTCTAACAATTTGCGGGTGAAGATCCAAGAAAAATATGTTGTGATATAGACAAAGACAAGAAACCATTGGTTGGTAGGAAGAGTTGATAATGATTCTAGTATGCATATTAGCTTGTATTTTGGACACATGACAAGGCTAATCATGGTGGTATTATAAGTATCGTATGTAATCGGGTGCATTTTTTGTTGTACGCGACACCCTAAAATATTGGCAAAAAAGTGCAAGTAAACGAGTCCAAGCAACAAAAGGCCAACCATGGGCCAAGCTTTGAAGAGACTTTAGAAGTAAACACTCCAAGAGAGAGAGAGAGATCAAATTTGCCATTATGATGGACTAATCCAGGAGGATCTCCTCAGTCAACAAATGCAAAAGATCTCCATTGTTGTCGAAGTTGTCTGCACAACAAAGAGCTCGCATGGGGCTTTCTGATGCAACTTGAACGAGGTTAAATGGACTTCGTACACATAATATATTGCTTGTTGAATTTTCAGACAAAAAGGAAAAATAAATAAAATAAAATGAGATAAAAAAATATTTAAGGGACTATATGCTTTGTATTTTTCCTCTCAAAATGTAATGAGGAACTAATGAAAAGGGTACGTAGCATTTTCGCTAGTCTCATGGAAAATTGAGATATTCATGGAGAGTTGAGATCTTCATGGAGATGTTAAGATTTTTGTCTCATCTTATCCCTTGAGTTGTGCCGAGATCCTAAATTATGGGATCTTGAGAGATCTTTTCTCCTTGATATGTTGAATTAGTTCTCAACCATGTAAAGCTATATAAACCTCTCATTTGGAGAAGGTCAAGTAGGATTGGAATTGTAAGCCTCTTATGCGAGAACTTTTGTAAGCCCTATATTGAGGAAATCAACCCCTTATTGGGAGAATGAGCCACTTGAAGTGGTAATGCATTATTTCCCTTTTGTAAAGGAGAGATAACAAGTTGTAGGCTTGCTTGAGAATGCATTATTGCCCTTTGTAAAGGAGAGACGACAAGTTGTAGGCTTGCTTGAGAATGCATTGTTTCCCTTTGTAAATGAGATAATCAACCACTATTTTGAAAGAAGAAATACAAGTGGTTCGACGATTGCACGAGCCCAAAGAAGTAGCTAGAGTCTGGTGAACTTCGATATCAATTCGGTTTGTGTACTATTTTTTATGCTTGATTGTTAATTTCAGTTTTTAATGCTGAGTTTTTATTATTATGCCAAATTTCTTTATGAATAATGGAAATTTGAGAAAATTGTTAATGCTTTCGGTATCAGAGAAAACTGAGTCAATTTTATCGTTCCCAATTTCGGATCAGTCCAAGTTCAAGTCCGATGCAAGTCCTAACTAATGTTGGTTAAATAGATATTCCTCATCCACAACACTAAGTAAAAAATTAGAAACTAGATAATCACATACATGTTTGGAATCACTAAGAATGATTGATAATTGGCTTGTTGGTATCCTCCATCATCTCTCTCCAACCGTTTTTGCATGAAATAACATAATGAAAATGTCCACATTGGCCTCCATTTGTTGATCCATGGCTACGCATAGTGCATTCAACCCCAACCATTGAAGAAAAATACACAACCTCAACAAGAATTGTCCCTTGATCGAAGGTCAAAGGCACTTGTGGGAATTGGAAGTACCATTATCTTGGCTCTTTTATTCTTAGGTAGTAACAGACACAAAAACCATGCTTTGATGCACCCTATTCACTAGTCCCATCCTAATCTTGTTCCATAGTTTATTTTCATCTTCAATGGCCTATGTAATGTTGAATTAATACCCAAAAAGACTACCTTGAATACAATCTCTCCATCTTGTCTAGAAGCCATGATTCTAGAGGTAGCATGCATATATTTCAATATTAGAATCATGTATACAAGGGACCCCTCAAGCACTAATATTGAGAGATAATTTACTACTATGATGCAATCCGTGTACATAATTTGGTGATGATGATGATGATTGTCACATCCCCTTAGCACTCTGTCATGTACCCATCCATTGAATCAGGCAGAGGAGGGGGTGTTTATGAATTATGGGCTTCTAAATCTCGCCCCTTGGGCTATGTTATAGATTCATAAACAAGAAATGCATGTGTGGTTACATCAATGTAAAACACAATGGAAATAACACTCTACACACACACACATATCATGCATAAAGAAGCATATTCATTCTCAGGCATAAAATATAAACCATTGCATAAACACAATATACAATGAATACTTATCTTTAATGGACACCGGTCCAAATAATTGGCTATGTAGGAGCAACATTCCACCTAATTGTAGATCATTCTTTGATACCATCCTCGAGTTGAGCTATGAGGCCACTAGGGAAAAGGACACCTACAGGTTTTTCTCTCCTAACCCAAAACCCAACTGCTCTCAATTCTTAGCCAAATGCTCATCCAAAGCTTCTATAAGAACCTCACTAAGCCATCATAGCCATGGCACTCCTTCCAACTACCCCGCACAACATAAGGAAGGGATTTTCCTTCACTGATCCAAAATTCCCTCAAGAAATCCAACCCTTACAATGCTTACCAGTGTGTGTAGTAAGAGTCCAAGCTGGCGTGGGCCTTTCAAGCATTCTAGGTAGAATCAACCATGGCTTCTCAAGCATCTCATGAGCAACAAAACCCAATGGGTACATGTTCTTATCTTGCCCAGCCTCTATGCTCACCTACAACCATCTCGTTGCCCTGTTGTCCGCAATTCTTTGTTCCCAATTCGAATTTCTAGTTATATTTCAGTGTGGTATGGTAATGACAATGGGATGAACAACAAGAGCAAAAAATCTCTTGGTGTAAAATCTATTGTCCAATGGTCAAACGAGTGGTGGTCTCCAAAGGAGATGAGAGGATGGTGAAAAAGACAACTAACATAACTTCTAATCATAGAAGAGAGGACTCTTACAACATTCATAAAAGTATATTCATCCCATGCTTCCATAACTACATGAGAAGACTTTCCCCACCAACCTCCCACATGCATTCCAAGATTGGAATTAATAGTCAAAAGGAAGTAATTGGCTCATTCAAAACACATGGCAACAAGAGATGGGTTGTAAGGTTGACACTTGGAAATAGCAGATTTGATCTCACATAGGCCCCCTTCCTCTTCCCCTCTAGTGCAATCATGAATCATAACCCCTCTTTAGTACTCTTTACACAACCAACTTGGACCATTTTATTATATTTCAACATAATATTTACATAGCTTCACTTCATTGTAATAAGCCTACCACATGGTCCAATACATGGATACTTGCATAATACATGCCTAGCCATTCACTAGTCGCGCCTTGGTTTTGAGCTCCACACTAGGAATCAATACTAGCATATTTACATAATTTGATTTAATACATTCCAAGTCAAAAGTAAGGGTATTACAATGATGATGATGATGATGAGACTTGTTGATGCCTTCGAAAACTGCTTGAGTTATTAATGTCGTTGAGCTCATCTAAGATAGAAGAGAAGGTATACAAACTTCCACCCATCAAATATATTCTACTTCAATAATATTTAAAATAAAAATAAAAATAAATTTAATCTACAATATAAAAATTAAGTATCCAAAAAAATAAAAAATAAATCAAATAATTACATTGAAAATTACTAAAAATAATATACAACTTATTATATGTTAAATATCATAATAAAGTAAAAAGCCCCAAAAGTTACCTCAATTGGTAAGACATGCGAGACGTGCAGGATGGGGAAAAATCACGACATAATAAAGTAAAAATACAATTTACAACAAAAATACTATAATAATTAATTAAAAATATAATAATATTAAAATAAATAAACCTAAAACTATCTTAATTGGCATATTTAAATTTCCAAATATTTAATTAAAAATATAATAATAATAAAATAAACCAACTTACACCCCTCTTATTCCGCATCATTTAAATTTCTAAACCTTTTAGACATAATCTAAAATATTTAAATGTCCCCATGTAATTTGGAAAGGGGTTTTGAGGAGACTTCCAATTTACGCTAGTAGTTAGATCGTGACTTTCAAGTCCTACCTCAAAAAAATAAAAAGTCAAAGATAAATACTAGCCGTTTTACATGACCGTTAGAATTAAAATTCAAATATCGGTTCGACGCTCTCTATCTCTTTTTGCTTCACTCTTTGATTTTCCCTTTTCATTAAAAATTCCCTTCTGATGTTAAATTGCTCGTATTCCTCTAATACTTGTGGCCGAATGAAATTACAACGATATCCTTCCACCCAACACTCCGAGCTCGCAGATTGCAAAACTTTAAACCAGAAAGACGCCTCACAGCGATGCGTTTGTCTTCCAAAGAATTCTGCCATGGACCACCAAGAACAGAGCTCGGAAGTTACTCAGAAAACTGAAGAAGAAACCGTGCAGAAGTGCGTAGAACAGAAGAGTCCCGAGATTCCGGAAGTTAAAGAAGACGAGAACCGGGGTATCGAGAAATCAGAGGTTTCTGAAGTGGGCGAGATCCGAAACAGGGACAAAGCGGATATCAGAGGAGGAAGAGGGTTCATGAGTGCCCGCGCTGTGCTTTTGAATGAAGCTCAAGAGAATATTCTTAGCCCAGGCTTCAGGTCAGTCGCTGCAATGGCCGGATGGGACGACGAGGCACTCTTATTGGCAAGTTTCGAAGAGGGGTCCTCTTCTCTGGCAGATTTGAACTTGGAATCTCTGGTAGTGGAGGATTCGCCTGTTAGAGAATTACGCCAAAGGAAACGAGAGGTCCGAACCCCGGCTCTTGCTAAAACCCCAGCAAGTGCTGGACGAAGGTAAATGATGAGCAACTTTTTATTCATATTGAATTTTATTTTGAGTGAGCTAATGACAGGCTTAAAATGTAAGTCCGTGCTTATTAGATGTCCATGTTCTTCTGATTGTTTGCACATCTTCATCCCCACCATCTACCCTGTCAGGACTGAAGGTGTATGATTGTGTACAGAAAAGAACATGGTACATATATACACATGGTGGCTTGCGAGATCAACCCTCCCAAGGGTGAAGGTATACATTTGATTACACAAATGCACATTATAACTTGGGATGTACATTCTCCTAGGGGTGAAGATGTGCATTTGAGTACACAAATGCATGCTATGGTTAGGGAGGTCCACAACAATGGCTTATGAAATTTCAATCATCATTGAAACCCACTCACGATTTCATCCATGGTCATCCTGGTGGATATTTTTAGTTTGCAGTCTGAAATTGATATTGGTGCTGATAAATTCAGTTTTGGGTCTTTTCTCAGGAACAGAAGGGCAAGGAGGCAAAGCGAGAATATTGACCCCATTGACCTGCATCGTGTTGGTGCTCTTAGCCTAGAGGATGATCCAGTCTCTCAAAGAAATGAACCTAAGCCTGTTCTTCAAGCACAGCCTACGCAAGGTAAACATTTTATTTTGAGCTCTTTAAGTTGAGGGCTCAAACATAACTTCATGATTATTTAGTATTGATGTTTCACTGCGAATTGGGAGTTTGCATGAGCATCTTATGAATTTCTGATCATCACAGCTTAAGGTTTCTGCATCTCTCCTCAAAGCCAAGCTTTCAAGAACCACAATTCATAAATGCTCTGATGCCCCATCTTGTCTCCTGCAAACATCTTCCAATCCCTTTGAAATAGGCACTTGATCTTGTCAAATATAGGTCATGAACAATAAAGTTAATCTAGAGCAGGATAAGGATCTCAATAAAATTGTAGAAGGAAATGTATATTTCAGAATTGAGAAAATGGGAGAAAAAACTATAAAATTGTTAGATAGCTAGATTTCAGACTGTGAAACTGCGGATGGCTCATTAAATCAGTTAGAGTTTCTTTGTTGGTACCTTACTACTCGGATAACCGTAGTAATTCTAGAGCTAATAGGTGCACCAAGTCCAAACTTTTGTGGATGGGATGCATTTATTAGATACCTGGTTGTTCCTGCCAGTAGTCATATGCTTGTCTCAAAGATTAAGCCATGCATGTCTAAGTATGAAATATGCATATTGGTGAAAAACTATGGATGTTGAGTAGTTTTAAGTTTTAAGCAAGTAGCTTGTTGCCCAACATTCTGCCATATTGCTGACTTTATGAAACCATGTAAGTGTTTTTCTTTCTTTCTTTTTATACGCATCTTACATTCATTACTAGACAATGAAGAATACATCAAAATCACACATCATTGAGCTAGGTCAGGTGTATACAGACTACCCTACCGTAAATAGCGAAGTTAGTCTCCATCTCACGAAAATCTACTTGTCTGAAAATTCTAATTCTGGCAGAAAACACTGTAGTCAAATTTGATTTAAAAACTGCAGTCTCAACCAAAAGAAAGGAACTAGCACACTCATCAAATGTGGCACCACATCGACCTTACCACATAAAGGAAAAGCCTGTTCAATCTCATGGCATTCCAAACACTTCTCCTATCCTGTCAGACCATTCAACCATCGCCGAGAGTGACCCCTTTCCAATGGAAGAGATCAACAAAAAGTGCAGTGAACTCAGCAACAACCCAATCCCAAAAGGCTCTGGCAACTTTGCACCCCTAGATACACATTTAATTATCTATATGCTATGATAAAATTACACAATGGCCTTATATTAGGCCTGATTAATGTAATCAACATTTAACCGCTTGGCTGTTATAAAGCACCAACCAACCCAACACTCTAACCTTGAAGGAAGAGTGGGGCTTCCAGATATGTTGAGACTGCTTTGATGGAGTGGCAGATTGCATACATCTTGTTATCAAGATGCTTACGCATCAAGCTTATTCTCAGCGCAACCAAGTAGTTTTAATGTAGCATATACCCTGCATCTTATAACCAAGATGTTAGACATATCAACCCGCGGACTGAGGACTTGCACCAAAAGCTTGACTGTTTATAGGCTTTAAGTCCATACTCTGCCTTACGAGTAATATTTGGCTTTTGGAGAGTTTCAAAGAGGATAAAACCGAACACACTAGGGCAGCAATAACAACTTAACCTAAAGTAGTTTTAAGGCAGCACGGATTCCACAAGCTAAGCACATCATACGGCAATGAGATTGAGCTGCTAAAACCTAGTACTTGCTTAATAACTCCACAGAATGCAGTTCTGCAACTGGAAAGTTTATCATAACAAAAATTCTGAATTCTGAATTCAAGTTTTTAATGGATCAATAATTTTACTTGCCCAATACCTTCACAAAATGCACAGTTCTGCCACTGGGGAGTCTATCAGAAGGGAGCTTTGCAATTTTTGTGCAAAATTCTGAATCCAAATTTTTTATTGTACAACATAAGTGTGTACTGCAAATCTTTGTATTGTTTGAAATTTGAATTATTAGTTTTGGCAAACCTTTGACTGTTATAGAGCTCTGGTTTTGACAGCGAACATTATTGCGGGCGAGGCTTCTACAGTTGCTACAGCAAACAATGAGAAAAATAATAGTTCTTTAAAGGTACAGGTAGATGTTCTCAAAATTGAACCTAGGAAAGCTCAAAGCAAAGAAAGGTCTCCTAGACCTGCAGAATCTAGTCCATATGGAAGTGAGCAGGGATTTTCCAAGACTGGTTGCCTGAATCAATTGAAAGAGGAGCTTTCCTGTGCGGTAATTTAACTCTGATTATTGTTATGTAATAACTAGCCTATGGAACTAT
The DNA here is from genome assembly GCA_027924585.1 of Larix kaempferi. NCBI lineage: Eukaryota > Viridiplantae > Streptophyta > Pinopsida > Pinales > Pinaceae > Larix > Larix kaempferi. The sequence continues at coordinate 10,701,137 of BSBM01001152.1, forward strand.
GTTGATAGAAAAAAATAGTTGAGGTTAAAAGGGAGCTCTATCCTATGTTTTGATCTTTAACGAAAAGGAGTTGCATAACTGGATTGTATACTTTAGTCTGGGATAATTCTGCATTTGTTTTCCGAACTGCCATGAATTCTGTCTTTTATGTTGATTGGCATTGATAAGGATCCATCTACGTGCAGGTTTGTCTTGATATCTGTTTTGAACCCTCCTCCACATCTTGTGGTCATAGGTAATCTTTTAATGCTACAGTCCCACCACACAAGAAAATTCATACTAAACTGTATAGATTTATTTCTACTGATTGTGTGTGTTAGAGCTGCTCTCAAATTCATCTCACTGATACTTTTACGCAGTTTCTGTAAGATGTGCTTGCAAGATGCAATTGAGAAATGTGGTCCGCGTTGCCCTAAATGCCGCCAGCCATTGAGGTCAGTCCAGGAAAAATTGATGCTTGAGCAAATTTTACATATAACTTAGAGAGACTTTGAGACACAATTTTTTATATCAATTGCAAATCTTGGATTTGGCTGAGACTGATATCGGGAAGTTTACCATAAAGGGCTCCCCTGTCAATAGAAGCCCACAAGAGTTTAGAATTTCAAATCATGACGTATTAGTATTGTATCTAAAATAAGAGTTGTCATTGCAGGGGGGACTTTCAGAATTGTCAGATCAACACAGTACTTTGGAACACAGTTCAGATTCTCTTCCCTAAAGAAGTTGCTGAGAAGATTAAGGAAAAGAATGAGAAAGAAGCAGCTTCGAAGCATCGACATATGAAAGAAAACAAAAACTCCTATACTAGCCAAGCTAACAGAGGTGCTAGGAACAATAATGTCAGTTGGCAAGGTCACTCAACTCGGCCAATTGGATTAACTAGGCCTACATCTAATGCAAACTTCAGGAGAGCCTTCCAATCTTCAGCAGAAAATACTCAAAGAAGGCAGATTTTGGTCCCAGGCAATGAAGAAATAGGGCAGGATGTAGCCATTGTTGCAAATCTACAACAAGAAACGACGGGAACAAATGAACGAGCAGTTAGAAGGCAGGAGAGGCGTAGGAGAAATAACTATCAACAAGAAGAACAGGAGGAAGTGGATGCAGCTCTAGCCACAAGGTTGCAGCAGGAAGAGCTGATGAGAAGCTTTAGAGGTGGAGGAAGAAATAGAGTGCGATCTTCAAGGGCACCTGCTGAGCAAACAAGGACTGTCTCTTCGGCTGCAGCAAATTTGAGAGCAATGGCTTCGCGAGCTATCAATTTAAGAGTGAGGAGTTAGTCATGATTACAGGTACTGTTGATGATATTTCTTTGAGAATATCATTCTTTGTCTAGGTATTAATCTATTTGTGGTTTCACTTATCTTGCCATGAAAAATGTATATCAATACAGAATTAGTCCATGCAGTTCTGAAACAGAGGAAACCAATGGCATCCGGCTTTCTCTTTGTTTCTCCTGTGTGAATGATGATGTTCCGTTAGATTCCGGAGCATGAGAAACTAAAGCCTTTCAATTGCAATTTGTTGCAACAATATCAATAAGTCCATGGTTTCGTACCACACTTGTGCTTCAAAGAAATGTGTTGTGTAAATCTTTCTAGTTCTGACCTACTAGATTATATTTTTCAATAGTGCATTCCTTTCCCTGATCTGAAAATCATGAACTTTGTGGGGGTTGTTATAATTTACGAATCCATGTTTGACCTTGTGAAGATTTACAGAGTTTTGTATGTGCTCTTTGATATCATCTGTTGTTTTTTTGTTTCTTCGAGTATAGATTACTCTGTCAAGTTATGCTGAATTCATAGTAAAGCCTATAAATAGTGAAGTTATGCAGAATTCATAAACTGCTAAAAGAAAACGCCTATTATGTTTGTGAATATTTACAGAGTTTTGTATGTGCTCTTTGCAGCAATTTGATATCATCTGTTGTTTTTTTGTTTCTTCCAGTATAGATTACTCTGTCAAGTTATGCTGAATTCATGGTAAAGCCTATATATAAATAGTGAAGTTATGCAGAATTCATAAACTGCTAGAAGAAAACGCATATTATGTTTGTGAATATTTACAGAGTTGTGTATGTGCTCTTTGCAGCAATTTGATATCATCTGTTGTTTTTTTGTTTCTTCAAGTATAGATTACTCTGTCAAGTTATGCTGAATTCATAGTAACGCCTATAAATAGTGAAGTTATGCAGAATTCATGAACTGCTAGAAGACAACGCCTATTATGTTTGTGAATATTTACAGAATTTTGTATGTGCTCTTTGCAGCAAATTGATATCATCTGTTTTTTTATTGTTTCTTCCAGTATAGATTACTCTTTGTCAAGTTATGCTGGATTCATGGTAAAGCCTATAAATAGTGAAGTTTTGCAGAATTCATAAACTGCTAGAAGAAGACGCCTATTATGTTTGTGAATATTTACAGAGCTGTGTATGTGCTCTTTCCAGCAATTTGATATCATCTGTTGTTTTTTTGTTTCTTCCAGTATAGATTACTCTGTCAATTTATGCTGAATTCATAGCAAAGCCTATAAATAGTGAAGTTATGCAGAATTCATAAACTGCTAGAAGAAAACTCCCATTATGTTTCAAGCCATTTTCTTTGTTGTCAACTTATGGTTGTAGGACTACTATGAAACTTGGAGTAACTGATGACCTTTTTAGATGAGGGATTCTATTTCTTAATATTCGTAACCACCCTATCCAAGAATAATATCAACATCAAAATGGTACCTTGAAGTGCTCCACATATCAAATTAATATGAACAACAATGTGCACATATCATGAATATCCTAATTTTATGAGATAAAAATGTTTTAAATTTATGAATATTGAACAATGATGTTTAATGCAAGGACAATAATAATAACGTGAGTGATATTTATCTTATAAAATTTGAAAACCTTGACATAGCTACTCATAGGTCTCTAGGGAAGTTTCCTTTGCAACGACCTCATAAAACTAGATGATAAATATGTTGGACTTGCCCACAAAAATCTATTAGTATGCTGGAATTAATTTAATTGTATATCTGTGTTGTTGTGATACGTGTGAAATTTGTTATAATCAAATAACTAGCATAGCTCCACAAGTTATGGTGGTCATGTGGCTCCACAAGTTATGGTGGTCATGTGACTTATGACCAATGACATGTGTTGTCAACTTAATGGTCATAGTCACAACATGTTTGTTAACTACACTTGTAAGTTTATGAAGTTTGTCAACCACACTTAATAAGTCTATCTTAATAAATACCATTTTTTATTCTACAATAACTTAGATTCTTTTAACACAAACAACAACAATAACATGAATATACAAATGAAGGTTGTCAACCAAACTTAACAAGTATATCATTCACACAAATCAGTTGAACATCTACTTTACCCTTTGTAGATTCCCAAAGCAAAAGGGGTTTTGAGGGATCACCCTTTTGGTTAGGGGGTGCAGAGTCTCTGAATTTTTTTTTTGTTCGTTTTGAGTTTTTATGGCTAGTGGTTTTTTGGCCTGTTGTAAACTAATTATGATTAAGGAATTAGGGTTGTAATTTCATCCGGGTTAATGGATTAGGCATTTGTATGTTATAACATTGCATTGTAAACAATGAAGATAATACAATGAGATAGAAAGTGGAGAAACTCTTAAGTAGGTTGGTTTTCCTGGTTTTCAGTTTCCAAGGTAAATCTCTAAGTACAAGGTGTGAACCATTGTTAATTCTTGTGTTTTAAATTTTTTTTTGGTATTTCTTTACTTACATAGGTTTATCAAACTATTCATCTAGTATATGAGCAAGGTTATTGGATTTAAGGGGATGCCTTTGTTGCTAGGGTTGAGCTCATCTTGAGAAGAGCAAGGGTATCTTGGGTTTACGATAAATGTGTTGGAGTGGGGAGCTTTGTATAGTGAATCTTGTGTAAAGAAAATGGCAAGTAGTTCAAGAATAGAAATAGAGAAGTTTAATGGCTAGAGTTTCGAGTTATGCAAGTTGAAGATGGAATATCTTCTTGTAAGTATAGAATAGTGGAGTGTTGTGGATCTAGGTACAAATTCACTAGTATGTCGAAAGAAGATTGGGAAAAACTAGAAGGAAAAGTAAGAAGCACGATTTGACTCTGTCTCTTAGATTCAATGTTATTGAACATATTTGAAGAATACAATGCAAAGAAGTTGTGGGATAAGTTGGGGAATTTGTATCAATCAAAGTCCTTAGTAAACAAGTTATTTATTTGAAAAAAGTTGTATCTATCATCTTATGATGGAGGATCATGATGGATCATCTAAATGTCGTTAATACTTTGGTAAGTCAACTTCTCTTTGTTCATATTAAGGAGGTGGAAGAAGATAAGTGTATTACCTTGTTATGTTCTTTGCTAGACTTTTGGAATAATCTAGTTGTAGCAATTGGTAGTACACTCAATCCACATTAAAGTTGAAGATGTAGTTGCATCCTTGTTATCGGAGGAAATGAGGAAAAAATGCATGGAGGGTATGACCAAGGATGTTTTATCTATGAGAGGTCATTCCCCAGAGAGGAAGACTAAGTCTTTTGGGGGCAAATCTAAGACGAGGTGGATTTAAACCTCTGGGACAATTTTCAAGGAAATGCTAAAAAAGCAGTAAAGTTGGGTATTGTAAGAAAGATTACATATATAAAAATGTTGACAAAGGTAAGGGATTTGATGATGCCCATTCCATAGAAATGAAAACCTCCACAAAAGGAGGTGATGTTTACTTGGCATCTATAGGTACACATGCAAATCACAATGTATAGTTGTTCGACTCGGGTGCTTCATTTCATATGACTTCAAACAATGAGTGGTTTTGTGAATATGAAAAGTACAATGGAGGTGATGTTTACCTAGGAGATGACTTGACAACCAAAATCATAGGACATGGAAGGGTCAAGTTGTAGCTTAAAGAGAAAGGATTAGAACTCTACCTAGGGTTTTTCCCATTCTAGATATGACTAGAAAATTGACATTTGTAAGTAAGATGGGTGGTGTAGGTGTGCATACAATATTTGAAAAGGACACATGCAATATGGTTTGAGATGCAATGGTGTTGGTGTAGGGAGTTTGTATTTTAAATTTGTACAGGTTGTTGAGAATCACTTTTAATAACGGGTGTAATGGTTCTTTTGTTCCTAAGAATAGTGATCTAGAAGATATGACCCCTATTGTCTCTATAGAGAAGATAATGCAATAGCATCAAAGACTAGGACATCAGAGAAAATGGCCTTTGCACATTACATGGTAAAGGTATGGTTGAAGGTATGTTTGATTGCTCATTAGGTTTTGATTTCTATGAACATTTTACATGGTAAACAAAATCGGGTGAGATTCCCATTTAGTTCTACAAGAGCAAAATGAATTTTGAAGTTAATACACAATGATGTGTTTATACCTATTCATATTCTATCACTAGGTAGATCTATGTATTGTTTCATTCATTGATGATTTATCAAGAACACATGGGTTATTTCCTCCATAAGAAATATGCGGTTTTTGGTAAATTTAAACAATTTAAAGCTCTTGATAAAACTAGATAGAGAAGAAAATACATGTGTTGAGGATAGATAACAGTGAAGAGTTCTACAGAAATGAGTTTGAGGAATTATGTAAGAAGTATGGAATAACAAGGAAAAATACTACTCCATAGACACCTCAAGATAATGGAGTTGTAGAAAGAATGAACATGATGTTGATGATCACCCCTTTGGCTAAGGGGTGTGGAGCCTCTGGAAGAAATTTTTTGGTTCGTTTTGAGTTTTTATGGTCAATGGCTTTTTGACCCATTGTAAACTAATTCCAATTAAGCAATTAGGGTTGTAATCTAATTTGGGTTAATGGATTAGGCTTCTGGATGTTATAACATTGTATTGTAAACAATGAAGATAATACAATGAGATAGAAAGTGGAGAAACTCTTAAGTGGGTTGGTTTTTTCGGGTTTTGGGTTTCCAAGGTGAATCTTTATGTACAAGGTGTGAGCCATTGTTAATTCTTGTGTTTTAGATTTTATTTGGTATTTCTTTTCTTACATAGGGTTATCAAACTCTTCATTTGGTATTTGAGCGAGGTTACTGGATTTAGGGGGATGCCTTTTTTTCCAGGGTTGAGCTCATCCTGAGAAGAGAAAGGGTATATTGGGTCTATGATAAACATGTTTTGGGGTGGGAGCTTTGTACAATGAATCTCGTGGAAAGAAAATGGCCAGCAATTCAAGAATAGAAATAGAGAAGTTTAATAGCTAGAGCTTTGAGTTATGCAAGATGAAGATGGAATATCTTCTTGTAAGTATAGAATAGTGGATTGTTGTGGATCTAGGTACAAACCCACTCGAAAGAAGATTGGGAAAATATAAAAGGAAAAGTGAAAAGCACGTTTTGAATCTGCCTCTTAGGTTCAAAGTTATTGAACATCTTTAGAGAAGACAATGCATAGAAGTCATGGGATAAGTTGGGGAATTTGTATCAGTCAAAGTCTATATCTATCATCTAATGAAGGAGGATCGTCACAAATCATCTAAATTCCCTCAATACTTTGGTAAGTCAACTTCTCTATGTTCATATTAAGATGGAGGGAGAAGATACGTGTATTACCTTGCTATATTCTTTGCTAGACTTTTGGCATAGTCTAATTATAACAATTGGTAGTACCCCTCAATCCACATTAAAATTTGAGGATGTAGTTGCATCCTTAATATAGAGGAAATGAGGATAAAATGCCTAGAGGATATGATCAAGGATGTTTTATCTATGAGAGGTTATTCCCAAGAGAGGAAGACTAAGTCTTTTGGGGGCAAATCTAAGTCAAGAGGTAGATTTAAATCTCTAGGACATTTTGCAAAGAAATGTTGAAAATGCAGTAAAGTTGGGCATGATAAGAAATATTGTAGATCTAAGAATGTTGATAAAGGTAAAGGATTTGATGATGTCCCTTCCATTGAAACAAAAACCTCCACAAAAGGAGATGATTTTTAGTTGCAATCCATAGGTGCACATGCAGATCACGATGTATGGTTGATCGACTTAGGTGCTTCATTTCATATGACTCCACACAATGAGTGGTTTTGTAAATATCAAAAGTACAATGGAGGTGATATTTTCCTAGGAGATGACTCGATAACCAATATCATAGGACATGGAAGGGTCAAGTTGTTGCTTAAAGATGAAAGGATTAGAACTCTTCCTAGGGTTTTTCACATTCTAGATCTGACTAGAAACTTAACATTTGTAAGTAAGGTGGGTGATGTAGGTGTGCATACTGTATTTGTAAAGGACACGTGCAATATGGTTAGAGAAGTAATGGTGGCGATGTAGGGAGTTTGGATTGGTACTTTGTACAAGTTGATGAGAAGCACTTTTAATAATGGTTGTAATAGTTCTTTTGTTCCTAAGAATAGTTATGTAGAAGATATGACCCCTATTGTCTCTATAGAGAAGGTGATTCAACAACATCAAAGTCTTGGACATATTGAAGAGAATGGCATGTGTGCATTACATGGTAAAGGTACGGTTGAAGGTATGTTTGATTGCTCATTAGATTTTGATTTCTATGAACATTGTATATATGGTAAACAAAATCAAGTGAGATTCCCATCTAGTGCTACACGAGAAAAATGAATTTTGGAGTTAATACACAATGATGTGTTTAGACCTGTTCATATTCTATCACTAGGTAGATCTATTCCTATTGTTTCATTCATTGATGATTTCTCGAGAACACATGGGCTATTTCCTTCATAAGAAATATGAGTGTTTTGGTCAATTTAAAGAGTTTAAAGCTCTTGTATAAAACTAGATAGAGAAGAAAATAAAGGTCTTGAGGATAGATAATGATGGAGAGTTCTGTAGAAATAAGTTTGAGAAATTCTATAAGAAGTATGGAATATCAAGGAAAAATACTACTCCATAGACACCTCAATATAATGGAGTTGTAGAAAGAATGAACATGATACTGATGGAGAAGGAAAGCAGTTACCAGTATGCTCAGTGGTGTAGGGTTATCACATGAACTCTAGGCAAAGGAAATGGACATTGTATGTTACTTGGAAAATCATTCACCTACATTAGCACTAGTCGACAAAACTCTACATGAGGCATGGACTTGTAAAAAGACCCTCTCTTAAATATCTCAAAAGTTTTGGTTGTGATGCTTATGTTCATGTTCCAAAGGAAAATAAGAGTAATCAAGATAATAAAGATGGAAATTCTATCCTTGTTGTTTATAAAGATGGTATAAAAGGTCATAATCTTTGGAACCCAATAACTAAAAAGATTATTTACAATTAAGATGTTGTATTTAGAGAAGTTAAAGTTACTCCCAATAGGAAGTCCAACTGAAGGAAGACGAACTAGAGAGAATAGAGTTTGAGTTGGAGGGTGAAGAATTTGAATCAATAAAAAAGATGGACTAAAAGAGGAAGAACCTCAGGTTCCATCCTTGAGCTGATCAAATTGTGAATGAAGAAAACCATAAAGGTATATCCCGCCTAATTTCCACTCTAGTTTTTCTCTATCTATTATTGATGATGATCATAGAACTGTTAGGGAGGGAGTAGATTCAGGGGATAATAAACTTTGGAAGAAGACAATGGTTGAAGAAATGGATGCCTTGGATAAAAATGAGACTCGGGATCTAGTTGAGTTGTTCATTGGAAGAAAACCTATTGGTAGCAAATGGGTGTTTAAGAAGAAGTTGAATGTAGAAGGTAAGGTGGAGAAGTAGAAATCTCACTTAGTAGCTAAGGTATAATCTTGGGTGGAGCAAATTGATTTGGGTGATAATTTTTCTTATGTTGCTAAATTAACTTTTATTATATTTTTTTGTCTATTGTTGTTGCTTTTGATCTTTGACTAGAATATATGAATGTGAAGATACCATTTTTGCATGGTGATCTTGAAGAAGAAATCTACATGAAACAACCATAAGGTTTTACAATGAAGGGAAATAAAGAGTTTGTTTACAAGATGAAGAAGTCCATGTATGGATTAAAACAATCACTAAGAATGTGGTATCAAAACTTTGATACTTATATATTGGGACTTGGTTTTCAAGAAGCAAAGTTTATCATTATGTGTATTCCAAGTAGATTGGTGATCATTTTGTTAATGTGATCTTGTATGTTGATGATATTATGTTGATTAGAAAGAAAAAGAGAATCATCAAGGATGCCAAAACTCAATTTTATTCTAAGTTTGATATGAAATATCTTAGTGTTGCAAAAAATTTGAGAATGGAAATTAAAAGAGATTGAGTCAATAAGAGACTTTAGTTGAGTCAAAGGAAATATGTTGATACAATAGTGTAGAGGTTTAATATGCAAGAATGTAAAATGGTAAAGGTACCTATTTATGTATGTGTAACATTATATGTAGATTAGTGTCCCAAGGCTCAAGAATATGTAGAGATATGTCACATGTTCCCTATTCTAGTGTTTTTGAAAGTCTGATGTATTCTATGGTCTATACTAGACTAGACATTGCCCATTCAATGGGAGTTTTGAGTAGGTATATGTCAAAACTAGGGAAGAAACATTGGACATCAGTAAATAGGGTCTTTAGATATTTGCATGGCACTTCAGATTATGCAAAATTCAATGAAAAATGGCTTTGTTGATGCAAACTGACTGGGCTAGAGATCTTGACTACAAAAGATCTACAAGTGGTTATATTTTAAACTCATTTGGTGGAGCAATCAGTGGGATGTGTAAGAGACAAGGTGTAGTTGCATTGTCAACTACATAAGCTAAACACATGGAATCCACTCATGAAAGCAAGGAATCCATATGGTTACAAATATTGTGTTCATGTATTGGTTATGGTAAAAAAATAACGAGAATAGGTTGTGATACCTCAAGTGCAATTTTCTGGAAAAGAACCTGACTTATCATTATGAGACAAATCATATTGATGTACAATACCATTTGCTACAGATATGGTTGAATATAACGAAGTATACTTGGAGAAGATTGATACCTTCAAGAATGTTGTAGATTCATTGACAAAATCTGCTAGTATTGAAAAATTCACTTGGTGTAGAGAATCAATGGGCATTGTTGCCTCTAGCAATTAATTACATGAATGTTTTCCATTTCCTCCCTTTTTTAAAAGAATACAACAAGTGGAAGGATGTCGAAAATTTCTTGTACCCTTTGTAGGTTCCCAAAGCAATATGGGTATGGGGGGTGATCACCCCCTTGGATAGGAGGGTCCAAAGCCCCCAAAAGAAAGTTTTAGGTCTATTTTTGGTTTATTTTGAGCTTTTTCAACCAATTGTTTTTTGGTCCATAGTAAATTAATTTCGATTAAGGAAGTTGGGATGAATATAATCCAGGTTAATGGACTATGGTTTTCGAAGCTATAATATTGTATTGTAAACAATGAAGATAATACAATGAGATAGAGAGTGGAGAAACTGTCAAGTAGGTTGGTTTTCTTGATTTTGGGTTTCTAAGGTAAATCTCTATATATTTTGTGTGTAATCCATTGTTAATTATTGTGTTTTACATTCTATTTGGTATTTATTTTCTTACATAGGTTTACCAAACACTTCAAAATATCTAACAACAACAAATGCCATTCCAGATTCTACAAGAACTTGGATTCTTTGAACACTAAGAACAATAACATGAATATGCAAATGAGTAAGGTAATCATAGTGATAAAACATTATTGAAACAATATAAGCATAACATGAATCATTTATCAATAAATTAAAAATATTCATCACATAACACAATGCATGGAGGGTAACATTATCACTACCCACAATGATCAATGATCGGTTTCATCATTTACATTGACACCTCTAAAACATCAACAACATTTACTATCATAGAACGATGATAAACTAGCAAAAACTATTACAATATCTCAAATCCCTTATATAAACTTCGTATGCATGACAACTAATTGTTTTGAGGGTTGGTTGCATTTACAATCCATTATCCCTTTTTTCCTCTCCATGAAGTGTGTATTGTATGCTTATCCAAAGTACATGCTCAAATTTCACTATAATTTAATACAAAACAATATCTTAGGCATTAACCATGAGGCATAAGTTCAAACCAATATCTGAAAGGTTGTTCACATGAATCTTGGTTTTACTAATGAAAGAAAACAACATACAACGTCACACATTCAACCCCATAATGCCTCTTGGCCTCCCACTATGTCCAAGTTCTGATCGAAATCCAAGTTAGGTGTTTGCATGTGGAATTATTTGGTCATATATCTCCTTGCTTTGGAGATGCTACATGCTCTGATAATTGTTGATCCTCTAATGCCATTGTGCACGTTGATTCTACAGGTATCAATGAGCCTCTTGATGTTAATGGTATTTTTTTCTCAATGGTCCTATAGTTGGATATCTCAATTGGATACCTTCAAAATGTATGGTATCCCTCTCCAATTTTGATATGCATCTATGCATCTCTCTTGAATTGGAAGACCAATGCCACTAGTTTTGAGTTTGTTCCTAAAGTATGCTTGCCTTTTTCTTACACTTCTATTATTTAATAGTTTCCAATTACCTGGAAAGTTCTGAATATACTTATTACTCTAAATACCATGAGTAATTGAGCCTAGATCTATGCAAGATTCAAAATCATCCACTTTTCTTCTCAACATTGCCTCAAACTCCTCTCACATTGGAATCATATTGAGTTATTCTTTGTTTATGGAAATGATCTACATCCAAAATCTATCATCAAAACATGGTTTGATTCCATGGTGTGAACCCTTCTATAATGCAAATATTTTATAAGAGTAATAATCTCTATTGTATTCGTTAACATTCTTCTCTCTCTCTTCTTGAAAATTTGATCATTGTGAATGTTGGGCTCATAATTTATTCAATGCATAATTCCTCTTCCAGTGTAACTATGTTTCTCTCCAATTGCAATCTATGGGCACTGATGCTTATTTTGTCTCATGGAATGCCTAAACAAGTTGACAAGGACTAAGGTCAATTTATGGGAATTGAAAAGGTAGATTGCATCCACCAACCACTACTTAAGTGTGTGGAAGTAGAATAATATGCCTTTTAAACCGCCCCTAACTCTAGCAAGATATGTGTATGCAAAGGAGTAGTTAGAGATAGTGGACAAGGTGGCATATCTAGTCAATGAGAAATTTGTCATTCAAAAATTAGATCACATTATGATCTAGAGAATACCTCGAATCCAATGTATCAAGACACAAATTATGGATGGAAGAAGGGAAGAAGTTAGAAGGATCGTGTGGGTATTAACAAGATTAGGAATTGGGGAACATGCCTTATAGATCTACTAGTATGTGGGGATAAATACTTGGTAGTCTTATAAGGAATGGACAAATTGGAGGAATAATAAATCTATAATACTTTCAATGACTCAAATAAGAATCCAAAGAATCCAAAGAAAGTGTTGTCAAACCAAATAGTTGAGGTTTTTGAGGGAAAATGTAGAATGGTACAAATATGTGACCTAAGGGATTGATGAGTTCATACAAAAGTATAAGGATCACAACAAGGAATAAGAAGAGATAAGGATGAAAAAGAGATGTAAAATGAGCATTGATGAGGCAAGTGGTACAATTTGTAGATATTGAAGTCCAAAATACCATGTTAAGAATGGCTCATCTTTAATGGAAATGACAGTCCATTAAGAAATAATCCAAAAACAAAGGCAAGAAATCCATATTTGGTGTAGTGGATTTGGGTGATTGAAGAGTTGGGGGTAGTGATGGCTCTGACTACAAGAATAAGAAGGAATGAGGGCATGAGGCTCAAGTCTAAGGAAAGAAGAAGAAAAGGAAGAAAATCAATGAAGTTGAGGGTGTGAAAAAAATATAGAATTTGGGAAACAAATTTGAGAGATAGTGATAAGGAAGAATAGGGTCAATAGGGTTCACAAAGGAACCCAATGAAGTATAAGAAGTATAAGATATATAGAAGGGGAAAACAAAGAAAAAAATGGATAAATACAAAGGATCAATTTACATTGACTTCAATAAGGAGGAGAAAGAAGAATACATAATAATACAAGGAGAAACTCATTAATATTTTATAAGGAGATTAATGAGATCTCTCAAACTTCGAAGAAGTAGTTGGAGGATGTGATAAGGGTAGTGGAAAAATAATTGAAGTAACTTGAGTCGAAGAAGAAAAAACATAGTTGAGAATAAGAGAGCAAATAAGAAAGAGGATTAAAGAAAAGAAGAAGCAAGAGATAAAGACAAACATAAATTATTTCCTTTTAATGTTTGACTTCCCTTCTACGATCGTCACCATAAAATTTCAACAACACTGTCAATAGCATCAAGTCACATGACCATCGTATCTTATTAAAGGTGTGCAAGTTTATTTAATTATAGCAAATTTCACATATATCAACTTGCATGCACACACACATATGTATGCACATCTAAATTCTCACTATTGATTCCAACATATTAATCATTTTTTTATGAGACATATTTATCATATGGCTTTACAAAGTTGTTGTATTAAAAACTTCCTTAATGACCTATAAGTAGCTACGTCAAGGTGTCAAATTTTGTATAATAAATATCAGTAAATTTATTACTATTACTATTGTTCTTACATAAAACATAATATCCACATCATTATTTAATATTCATAAATTTTTAAAATATTTATATCTTATAGAATGAAAATATCCCTGATATCGCTATATTGTGTTTCATATTAAATTGCTATGTGGATCACTTCAATAGACATTTTTGTTGATTTTATTCCTCAATTGAGAGGATATTGTAGAAAATGGGGATGAGAGGATATTGTAGAAAAAGTTTTCACGTTGGATAATGAACTCCCAACGCGTTTCACAAGCATGCAGGTGCACCTTTTAGTG